>CM075811.1:37351262-37676041 GCA_037975025.1 Excoecaria agallocha
TTGGAATTCTCAGGGGGCAGGGTCTAAGGATTTTACTAGACACGCTAGAAATCTCATGAAGATGTATAATACTACCATCTTAATTTTGTTGGAGACTAAAATTAGTGGGGTCATGGCTAACAAGGTGATCAAGAGACTCGGGTTTCTTCATTCTTTTCGAATTGAAGCTTGTGGTTTTGCAGGTGGGACCTAAATTTTATGAAACTAAGATTTGGATATAGAGGTTAAATCCTACTCTTACTAGTTTGTGCATTTGAGAATATCCAGTGCTAACAGCCCCCCTTTCTTATTTACTATCATCTATAGATACCCTTCCCATGATTATAGAAAGCAGTTGTGGAATGACTTAAAATCTCTCTCATTGAACATTACTAATCCATGGGTTATGACAAGTGATTTTAATGCTTTTTTGTTCTCTCACAAGAAGTTTGGTGGTTCTTAAAGAGGGAGTAAACCTTGTCCTCATTTTGCCCAGTTTGTAGAGGATTATTTGCTCATAGACATAAGATACACAGGGTCAAAGTTCACCTGGAAAAGGGGTCTAGTGATGGAATGCCTTGATTGAGCTCTTTGTAATTTGGCATGGAGGGAGACATTCTCAAATTTTAAAGTCTCCCATATCCCGAAGCTCAAGTCAGATCACAGGTCTATTTTAATATCTATTATTGACAATTCAAATATTAAAGTCCATAAACCCTTTTGATTTAAAGCAACCTAGACTTTACATGATGACTTTCGAACTTTTGTTGAAGATAACTAGAGTTATTAAAGTAACATTGTGGAGATCATGCAAACCTTTGCTATTAACACAGAGGTATGGAACAAGAGTGTTTTTGGGGTGCATTGCTTATCGTAAAAAGAAAACTCTGGCAAGATTAGCTGGAATTGAGAGTTATCTTGAAAAAGCTCACTTTAACTTTTTGATTAATCTGGAGTAAGATTTAAGAAGGGAGTTGGACCAGCTGCTATTACAAGAGGAGTTTTATTGGAAGCAGAAGACTGGGGCTGATTGGCTACTAGCTTTTAATAAAAAATACTTCTTTCTTCCATAGTAAGGTGAGGGTAAGACACCAAAAGAGCTTTATCCATGGGTTGGTGATCAATAATGGTGAGTGGTGCTTTGACCAAGACATTTTCAAGAACCTGTTGATGCCCTAGCAAGTGCACTAGATCGACAAGTAATAAAGTGGGGTATAGTTAGGACCCTCAATATCGAACCCAAGGGAAATATGTGTGTGAAAACTGTGAAGATTAATTGTATGCTAAAGAATTCCCAATTGTTTGTGTGTATGAGTTGTTTGCTTTCTATAATGTAACTTTAAAGCATAAGTATGTAATGTAGAGAAATTTAAATTCAAAGTATTAAAGGCTGAACAATTAACAAGTGTAAATATCTATAGAAATAAAGCGTTACTCGGGTTCACTTATCCACCCCATACCCAAATGTGAATAAATTTTTACATAAAAGTATACATGAATGAACACGGGATAACCCTTCTCAACCCAAGCGTCCCATTCCGGAGCCAGCTATTCTAGTTGTTAAACGTCCCATTCCGGAGCCAGCCCAACAACTAGCCTAAACCCGGGTCTAAAATCCTAAGTTCGGTCTACCGTCCCATTCCGGAGCCAGGTAACCCAAAACCCATCTATTTCACTCCCTACTCTAGTTTTAAAATCACAAATACCACACATCTAGAGTCCCATTCCGGAGCCATCCAAAATAGACAATATTCATGATAGAAAAACTGAGCAAAATCATTCATAAACTCCAATCTATTAAGCTCAATACTCATCAAAACATATAATAAACACCATTCATCCATGAATACAAAATAACTCAATAGATCGAGAAATAAATGAGAAACAAATAAGTACAAGTGAAATAGACCATCCATTCATGTAAAATTAATTTGAGTTCAAGATTCACATTATGAGTAGGGGATTCAAAGATCCCCAAGCAACAAAAAGGACTACTCACTATCCATAATAAAGTGTAAAGGAAAAAAGATAGAATAACTCCTGAAATTCATGGTGAAGGGAACCCAGCTGAATCCAAGCTCTTCAATCTCTTTCTCCAAAGCTTGCAGGAAAAATGAGCTTCAAAATATGCAGATCTATACTTGTAAACTATATATCTATGTTTAATCTAAGTGTTTTTGTGTAAATCCCACTATTTTCAAGTATATCTATGTATTTTTGTGTGTAAACTAAACTAAGAGAGCTCAAAGAGAAGAAAGAAAACCTAGAAACTAAAATTTACCCCTCAAACTCCCCTCCTTTTCGACTTCAGAAAACTCAGCTTTATAAAGGTCAGCATGGGTCACGGTTACTACCAAATTCGTGGTAACCGTGACCTCTAATAAAAAACCCTCTTTTGATTCAAATTGGTCACGGTTACTACGCAATTCTTAGTAACCGTGAGACTGCTCGGAGCTAAAATTCAAGATTTGGTCACGGTTACCATGAAATTACTGGTAACCGTGAGATAGTTCTCATCCTCATTCTGGACTGAAAAATTGCCTGCCTCACGGTTACTAGGAAATCCTTAGTAACCGTGAGATGCTTCTCTTCTTGCTTCTGTATTAAAAACTCCATAGGTCACGGTTACCAGCACATCAAGTACAATTGCCATGCTGACCGTGACAAACTTCAGAACGGTGCGTTTTGGCAGAAAGCATGGGTCACGGTTACTAGGAAATTCCTAGTAACCGTGAGGTACCTGAAAATCACAAAAATCTGTCAAAAACTCTCAAAAATCACTCAAAAACTAGAATTAACTGAGAATCGGAAAAATTATTAAATGCTAGTAAAAACAAAGCAAAAGATGCTAAAAGATGAGTGAAAACTAGGCTTAAATTAAACTAAAACTAAAAACTGAAATTGAGTTATCAAAATACCCCACACTTAGACTTTGCTTGCCCTCAAGCAAATGAATTATCCACAATCTTGAAAAACTCAAGACTTCAATTCAGAACAGGAAAAATCAGAAGTGCCAGAACAACACTTAGCAGAAGTCACTCAGAAGAAGAACTTCATCAAAAAGACTCAAATTGATCTATATCAACAATTTCTCGTGTGTGTGTGAGGCTAAAACAGATTTATTTTCCTTTGAAACCAAAACTACCAGTGAATTCCAGCAATCAAGCAAACATAGAATTATGACAGTTTTTTGTGTTTGCAACTTAGAATAGTCATAAGCCTCTCCTTTAGCACCTGAACCACAAAGGTCATCTCCACTAAACAATTTAAAGCAAAATAGGATCACCAGGGCTTATATTAAGGTTGTAATGGGAATAAGGCAAAGGTTCCAAGAATTTTATAAGTTAGCAATATAGAATTAGCCACACTATCCAGAAACACAACCCACCTAACTTTCTCAAGGAACTTCTTCAAAATCCATACCCTATCATCATAAGAATGAAAAATTGATCTTAGGACATTAGTTGGATTCTCAAAAATTGTAGGAAGTAAGATAAATGACACTTCCTATAAATGCTAGGTACCCCACACTTATTTTCTGCAATCATGAATCAAATAAAATTTCTGCAGCATTACAACTAATTTTTTTTTTTTTTTTTTTTTTTAGAGGTACCAAAAGCACTAATTGTTTATCATCTATGTCCCAGAATATTTAACACGTTTAAGCTCAACAATTCCTAAAAATTTATTCCACTTTTCCCTTTTTAACTGACAATCATAAATTCATCAAACCCGACATGCAAATTTCATTACCCAACCTAGAGTGGCCAATTCCAAAATGGGAAAGACAAAGGCATTTAGGCTATATGGTTAAGCATTAGTGCAATAAAAAAAATGTAGTACGCTTTTAGCATACCAATTAAGCTCAAAGGGGCTAACAATGGTAAAATTTACTAAGGGTAGGTCAAAAGTCATTTAAAAATTGGTTAACAAAGAAGGTTGCCTGGATCATATCCTAAACCTGCCTAAATTGAATATTTGTTTCGAAGGGTGATGAGGAAGGTTCTAACTATTCCAAAATTCCTTCACTTAACTGCTTTCACTCACTGGATTTTTATTTATTGTTAAAATTTTATTTAGCCTAATGTGCTCAATAAATAAGAAAATTGAATGATATATGATTAACTGAGATCAATTTAAAGAAGAAACTCATTACTGAACAAGCTACTGCTCTCCGGCTATCCAGTCTTTTCAAATTATCAGTTCAAAAACGAGTCTAAGCTAATTCAATTCAAGATTAACTGGCAGCTCATGCTAAAGGTAAGGTGATTAATAACTCAATGGAAAAATTTATTCTAACATAAATTAAAAATCTTAGAACAAAACAGTCTACTTAAAACCAAAAGAAAATGCAAACATAAAATAAATTTACTTAAGGCAACACAAACTCCTAACACAAATCAACAAAATTTATAAAGACTAAACAACTGAAATAAAATTAAAATGAGTTATGGTTCAGGATTTTCACAATTTTCGCCATTTGAATCCCAGCCTGTGAATAGATAATCTGCACAAAGCAATCTTTTCATAACAAAATTAACATCCAACAATTGTTCAAATTTCCACCACATTTATACAATTCAAAATTATAACAATGTCAATAAAGGGAAAATATATTCTCCCACCCCACACTTCAAAACTTGCTGTCCTCAGCATGGGGCAAACAAAAATAAGATCAAAGGAGATAGGGGGAAGGGACTTCCTGTCAAATGTGCGGAGGCACTTGGGAATCAAGCCGAGAGTTCAGGGCAGCCAATGCCTCAATGATTTGCTGTTGTTGCTGCTTGAATTCCTCTTGGTTAGCAGCCAAGATGTCCATACGATCCATTAAAGCAGTATACTGAGCGGAGGACAAAGAGACTGCATCATGATCCGGGGCAGGTGGAGGATGGCACAAGCTGCGCTCCATCTTATGCAAGTATTCCTCTCTGGTTGTTAGCCTGAACCCATGCTCCGTAGTCACATCATCAACCAATATCTTCATGTTCTTGAGCATCTTGGAATCAATGTAGGCAGCTGCAGGGAGGCTTTTGTCAATGTCCAGTGGATGCCCGAAATGTCTGGCAATCATGGTCACCCATCCACCAAAGGAAATCTTCTTTACTTTGGTCGGTTTTTGTTGCATCTCCTCAAGTTTATTCCACCAATGATATGCTCCATTGATACGGCAATGTCGCACCATGCAGGAAAGTATGAGAGTCTCTGGAAGATTGATCTGCCCTGCACTCTGCACATGAGACATGAAAGACATAGAGAGAAACCGATGTAAAATTCTGAAAGCATGATCCCGCAGTAAATGAGACTTGGTGGTGCCGGCCACATAAGGGCCTCCAATCAGCGGGTCTCTAATGTCTTCCCAAGCTCTGTCCTTTGAATACTCTTCATAAGCATATATCCCATCTGAGGGAAATCCGAGAGCTTCAGTGACTTCAGCCAAAGGCACGTCGTAGAATCTGCCTTCCAAGAAGAAGGTCACCTTGTTGGGACTGTTACCCTGCCCAAAATGGAATTGCACTGTAGAGAGGAAGTCCCTGGTCAAATCTGGATAAACCAATTCCCTGCAGCTGAAGAATTTGCCCCACCCGATGGCTTCAATGTGGCTCTCAATCTCCCCCTTGATCCCCAGCTGCTCCAGCAAACTCAGATTGAGATAAACAGAAGGCAAGTACTCGCAGTTGGAGAAGATATCGTAGTTGGTCCGCATCCTTTCGGGAACCCAACTTGGAATTCTTGGTCCCTTCTTCTTCTGTGGCTTTTGTTGCACGGGGGTTTGCCGTGGTTGCTGACTAGCTCCAGCAGGTTCTTCAGAAGGTGTGGGCTGGCTAGCAAACGGGATAATTTCTTGTGCTTGAGAGGAACTTGAGGCACGAGCTCTTTTAGGTGCCACTGCCCAAAAACAACAAAATGGAAAGTTTACAACTTGGGAAAGGAAAATAAACGCAATTATAGCAGAAATAGATGAGAATGCATATAGAAATTTATGTCACACACAAGTTCCTTAGAGGTACGTGGCACTCAACCACGATGACCGAGTCATCCTTTGGAAACCAGTAGCCCGCAGGTCGAATCGTTTCAGCCTATATACCTCCAGGACAGAAATGGCACACACAAGCATGTAAATGCAATTGCTGACTTAGACAAAAGAATATTGATTTGGCATGCTTATTTGAGCCTAAGATATGCTGGATAAATGAATGACTAACCAAGTGTGTGCAACAGTTCCAAATCAAAACCAGTGATTGGGGTACAATGTCAACAATTCATGGGAAAGCAATGCGTTTAACAACAATTAAAAATTATGTATGCATGACAATACTGATGTATTGGTGTATGCATTCAAGCAAGAATTCAACCATTGCACTCATCGTATTCAGCAAACAGGAAAAATGCAGGGAAGAAACAGGGCTCAATTGTGAAGATTATGACAAGAAAATTTAAGAATAAAACTTGTTAAACCAACACAAGAAAACAAACGACATAGACATGACCAAGCAAATCCATTAATTCCTCTAATTTAAACAACACAATGCAGAAAAATAAAAGAAATCACAAAAGAAAATAAAGAGGTTAAGAGACCATACCTGTGGGCTTTACATCATACGTACAAAATCGATCCACAATAGACCAAAGGTAGACTCAAAACTCAAAAATTCAAAAATCAAAACATCTATATATAAATATATAGACACACACATATATAAAATATGAACGAAGAATAAAACCTAAAGATAAGTAACAAAACAAAAATCAAAAACGAAAAATAAGAAAGTTTTTTTTTTTTTTTTTTAAACAACACGGTTACTAGGAAATCCTTAGTAACCGTGAGACAACACAGAAAATAAAACGGAAGACAAAAACATAGACAAAATCAACTAGACAGAAATTTAAACAAAAAGAAAACACACATAAAAACTTCCGGAAATAAGCAAAATAGAAGAAAATTAAAAATAAAATAAAATAAATAAAATCAAATAAAATAAAATAAAATAAAATAAAAGAAAAGAAAAGAAAAGAAGAGAGGGAAGGAGACTTACTTGGTGGTTGATGATGATGAAGGAAAAATACAGGAACTAAAAAAAATCACAAGAAAAAAAAATGTTAGAAAAACAACAAGAAGAAGAATGAAAAAGAAGAAGAAGAAAAAGAACACGAAAAACGGAAAAGAAGAAGAAGAAGAAGAAGAAGAAGAAGAAGAAAAACGAAAAAGAAGAAATAAAAACAAGGGTAAAAGCTTGATTCACACCAGATCTAAACAAGAAGAAAGAAGAAAACGCAAAATACAAGAAGAAAATACTTACCGGAGAAGGAGGCGGCGAGCGGCGGAGATCGGAGGGGGAGAAGAAGAGAGGGAGAAGAAGAGAGAAAATGAGAGAGAGAGAGAGAGAAAAGAAAATGAAATGAAAAAAAAATGAGAAAGGGTTTCTTAAAACTAGGGTTTCGTTTTCAAATTTTTTTTTTTTTTTTTTTTTTAAACCAACACGGTTACTATGGAAAACATAGTAACCGTGAGGTAAAAAGAATTTTGCTACTGGACTAAATCGAAGATATCTCACGGTTACTATTAAAATCATGGTAACCGTGAGATAAAACGGATTTTGCTACTGGACTAAATCGAAGATATCTCACGGTTACTAAGATAAACTTAGTAACCGTGAGCCCCTAAAATTAAAAAAAAAATTTATTTTTCTCAATCTCTCCTAACACTTAAACAAAACTTTCTTCTTCACTAAATTTCCAGAAAAACACACATAAATTGAATGAAACTCACAATCCTTGAACCACTACCCTTAACACAACTACTAAAAAGAAACTAACACAAAACATTGTTCAAAAGTATGAGTTAGAGGTAGTTCTGCGTTTATCAAGTCCGCAGCTGGACTTTCAAATACCGTCAAGGGTCATGAAGAGTGACAATCACTGAAGCACCTTCAAATGCTGACTCGAAATAGGGCTTCACGCGATGTCCGTTTACCTTGAATTCTTTCTCATCTCTTGGGTGTTTGAGAGTCACCACCCCAAATTTATCTGCTCTCACTAGCACATAGGGCCCTTTCCACCTCGATTTAAGTTTCCCTGGGAATAGTCTCAATCTACTATCATACAGCAGCACTTTCATTCCTGGTATAAGTTCCTTCTTGGCTATTCTTCGATCATGCCACTTCTTTGTGTTGTCTTTATATTTCTTGGCATGTTCATAAGCCCAGAATCGGATCTCCTCCAATTCGTTCAGCTGCAAAGACCTGCACCTTCCTGCATTCTCAAGGTTAAGATTTAAAAATTTAGTAGCCCAATAAGCCTTGTGCTCTAATTCCACCGGTAAGTGACAGGATTTTCCAAACACCAACCTAAAAGGTGACATTCCTATTGGTGTTTTAAAAGCTGTCCTATAAGCCCACAAAGCCTCATCCAACTTAAGATACCAATCTTTCCTGGATGCATTGACCGTTTTCTCCAAGATTGCCTTCAACTCTCGGTTGGAAACCTCAACTTGCCCATTAGCTTGGGCATGATATGGGGTGGTTATTTTATGCCTCACTCCGAATCTTTTCAATAAAGCTTTGAATTGATGGTTGACAAAATGTGTCCCACCATCACTAATAATGGCTCTCGGGGCTCCATAGCGGGTGAATATATTCTTCCTTAAGAATTCTAAAACAACATTTGCATCGCAAGTCCTAGTGGCTATAGCTTCTACCCATTTACTCACATAATCGACTGCCACTAGGATATATTCAAACCCGTAAGAACTTGGAAAAGGCCCCATGAAATCTATACCCCATAAGTCAAACAGTTCAACCTCAAGCATGTTAGTCAATGGCATCTCATCTCTCCTGGTTATATTTCCCACCCTTTGACATCGATCACAGGTTTGAATGAACATTTTAACATCATGAAATAAAGTAGGCCAATAAAACCCAGAAGAAAGAATTTTCGATACCGTTCTGTTAGGGCCGTGATGTCCACCAGCTTCCCCACTGTGACAGGCTTGCATGATTTCTACTTGCTCCTCCTTGGGAATGCATCTTCTGAGAACTTGATCAGCACAAAGACGGAAGAGGTAAGGATCATCCCAGATGTAGTGCTTCGCATCAGCTTTAAGCTTCTTCCTTTGCTGCCATGTGAAGTCTCTTGGTATATAATCTCCTGCAAGAAAATTTGCAACATCAGCGAACCAAGGTAAAGAAACTTCACAAACAAATAATGCACAAATTCGTTCATCAGGGAATAAATCCGAAATCTCCCCTTTTTCAATATGATCATGCTCCATTCTTGACAGATGATCTGCTACATGGTTTTCTGCCCCCTTCTTGTCTTTAATCTCTAAATCGAACTCTTGCAATAGGAGTACCCATCTTATCAGTCTTGGCTTTGATTCCTTTTTGGCAAAGAGATGCCTTAGTGCTGCATGATCAGACCACACCACAATCTTCGCTCCCAATAGATATGGTCGAAATTTCTCAAATGCAAATACAATGGCAAGAAGCTCTTTTTCAGTTGTGGTATAATTGACTTGAGCTCCTGTTAGAGTGTGGCTTGCATAATAAATAGCACAAAAGACTTTCTCTCGCTTCTGACCGAGCACTGCTCCTACTGCAAAATCACTCGCATCACACATTAGTTCAAAAGGCGAATTCCAATCCGGAGATATAATCACCGGAGCTGAAATAAGCTTTTGCTTCAACAGCTCAAAGGCCAATAAACATTTATCATCAAAATCAAAAGGAGCATCTTTCATTAACAAATTCGACAAAGGTTTCGCAATTTTTGAAAAATCCTTTATAAACCGTCTATAGAAACCTGCATGCCCTAGAAAACTCCTTATTCCCTTAACATTGGTCGGTGGTGGAAGCTTCTCTATAACCTCTATTTTTGCCTTGTCCACCTCAATTCCCTTCTCAGAAATCTTATGCCCCAAAACTATCCCTTCCCTCACCATAAAATGGCATTTTTCCCAATTTAGTACTAGGTTGGTCTTCTTACACCTACTTAACACTAAGTCGAGATGCTCTAAGCAGCTCTCAAAGTCAAGACCGTATATGGTGAAGTCATCCATAAATACCTCCATAAATTTCTCTATGAAGTCATGAAAAATTGCCATCATGCACCGCTGAAACGTAGCCGGCGCATTGCACAAGCCAAAAGGCATCCTCCTATAGGCGAAAGTGCCATAAGGGCAGGTAAAAGTGGTTTTCTCCTGATCTTCAGGGGCTATGGGGACTTGCAGGTATCCCGAATACCCGTCTAAAAAACAATAGAACCTATTACCTGCTAACCTTTCTAACATCTGATCAATAAATGGCAATGGGAAATGATCTTTTCTGGTGGCATGATTCAATCTCCTATAGTCTATGCACACCCTCCAACCCGTGACTGTTCGAGTGGGGATTAGTTCATCTAATTCATTTTTCACTACTGTCATTCCCCCTTTCTTAGGGACACATTGCACCGGGCTAACCCATTTACTATCAGAGATTGGATAGATTATACCTGAATCAAGCAGTTTAAGTACCTCTTTCTTCACAACCTCTTGCATAGCTGGATTGAGCCGTCTTTGGGGTTGAGCGACCGGTTTGCAATCCTCCTCCATAAGAATCCGGTGTGTGCAGTAACTCGGATTAATACCCTTCAAGTCCGCTGTCTCCCATCCTATTGCTTCTTTGTGTTTTTTCAACACCTTGAGCAGCGTCTCCTCTTCTGCACCTGTCAACAAAGAAGAAATAATCACTGGCTTTTCTTCTCTTTCCAAATATACATACTTTAAATGAGCAGGAAGAGGTTTTAGTTCAGATTTCAATTCTCCCTCTTGCAAAGTGATTTTCTCTTGCTTTGAATTTTCCTTCTCGCAGTCTTTCACCACAGCTGCTACTAGTTCTTCTTCTACCCCATCCAGCTCTTCATTTTCCAAGGAATGCATTAAACTTGAATTTACTGGATCATTTAGTAGTACTTTTTCTTGCACTTCATCTACACATTCGTCGATTTTGTCCATGAAGTAGACTGACTCTTCTAGGTCACTTGATGGATATTTCTGAGACTTGTTCATGTCTACTACCAGTTCTTCGTTGTTGAATCGAAGAGTAACCTTTTGCCCATGAACATCAATCAAAGCCTTTGCAGTGTTCAAAAATGGTCTTCCCACGATAAGGGGTACTTTTCTGTCTTCCTCCATTTCCATGACTACAAAATCCACAGGAAAAATAAATTTTCCTACTTTCACCAGTAAATCTTCAATAACTCCCTTTGGCTTTCTCATCGATCTATCTGCAAGTTGAAGTCTCATTCCCGTTTCCTTGAGATCACCCAGATTAAGTTTCCTGCACATAGAATAAGGCATTAGATTAATGCTGGCTCCTAGATCACATAAAGCGCTTCCAACAACAGTTTCACCAATTTCGCAAGGTAGAGTAAAGCTACCAGGATCTTCCAATTTCTCCGGGATCTTATTCATTATAATTGCACTACAGTTCTCAGTAAGTTGCACAGTTCCATACCCTTCTAATTTCTTTTTATTAGAACAAAGTTCTTTAATAAACTTAGCATAGTTGGGCATGTGTGCTAGGGCTTCAGCAAAAGGCAAGTTGATATGTAATTTCTTAAACATTTCTAAAAACCTAGCCAATTGCTCATTTTTCTTCTCCCTCCTAGCTACAGCAGGAAATGGCAACCTATTGATATCAAGATCCTCTATGTTCGGATTCACGATACTCTTTCCCTTATCATTCCTTGGAGCATCCACATCTACCTCTACCCTAGAGTTAGAAGTACTTACCTTCCGCGTTGGTTCCTCCAATTCAGTTGATGAAGTTGGTGATTTACCTCTTTCTTCCTCTCGAGCTGCTTCCCTGCCACTTCTCAAAGTGATTGCTTTGGCCTCCTCTTTGGGATTGCGGTCCACATTTGAAGGAAATGTCCCTGGTTGTCTATTTGAAATTGAAGATGCAAGTTGACCCAACTGAGTCTCCAAATTTCTCATTGAAGCATCTTGATTTCGGTTCCATTGCTCTTGAGCTTTCCATCTTGAATCTTGACTTGCCATGAATTGTTGTTGGCTATTCATGAAACCAGCAAACATGTCTTCTAAATTTGGCTTCTTTTCTTGAATGGGTGGCCTTGTTTGAAATCCCGGTGGATGGTATGGTTGAGGTTGATTAGAGTTTTGCCCTTGATGGTGATGTGGTGGATAGGGGACTTGGTAGTGATTGGTGGCTTGTGGTTGGTGGGGTTGAACTTGACTATGATAGGCATTGGAGTGGTAAGGTGCTCTTGGTTGTGGTTGAGAAGATGAAGCTTGTTGATTCCCATCCTTCCATGAGAAATTAGGATGATTCCTCCATCCCGGATTATATGAATTGCTGTAGGGATCATTTCTTCTAAAATCACCTAATGCATTTACATCTCCTACAACTCCTCCTTCTTGGATAACTTGCTCACTTTCACACAGTCCACTTCCTTGATTCACTGCAGCCACATTTTGGACCTTCAAGCCGCTCAACTCCTTTCTCACCATCTCTAACTGTGCCTTTAACAATGCTACTTCATCCACATTATGTAAGCCTTGCCTCCTTGGAACTGATCTGGGGGCAGTCCATTGAGAATCATTTGCCGCCATTTCATCCAACAACTGAAAAGCGTCCTCAGGCAGCTTGTTCAAGAAAGATCCTGCCGATGCTGCATCCAATAATGACCTTGTTTGAGGTGTAACTCCCGCATAAAAGATGGTCATCAATTGATAGACAGCTATTTCATGATGTGGACAGCTTCTCAATAATCTTCTAAACCTCTCCCATGCCTCGTGAAAAGGCTCTTCATTCATTTGATGGAAACTCATGATACTATTTCGGATGCTTGCAGTCTTTGTTGGAGGAAAGAATCTCATTAAAAACCTTTCTTGCATTTGATCCCATGTCCAAATTGACTGACGTGGTAACATTTGTAACCACTCTCTTGCCTTGCCAATCAATGTAAATGGAAACAGCTTCAACCTCACTGCATCCGTACTAACACCCGGAATTTGAACAGTGTCACTAACTTCCAGAAAGATGTCGATATGCTGAGCTGGATCCTCTACTTCTGAACCAGAGAACTGATTCCTTTGTACCATGGTAATGGTGGCTGGCTTGAGCTCAAATTGTACTCCTCTCGGTAATACAATTGTTCGGTGATCTTCATTCCACCTTGGCACAGCGTAGTCTCTTATGGTCCTTTGCCTAGGCATTTCTTCTCTTCTTGCCCCTGGCATTTGTTCATGTGCCCTCGGCACTTGTTCATTCTCGGGAGGAAACTCATCAAGAGGAGGATCGTGCTCCATCTCGTTATCTCTATTATCCCTCCTTCTTTGGTGTAAAGTCCTCTCGATTTCAGGATCAAAAGGTAGTAATTGCTCTTGTCTTGTTCTATTCATGCACCAATTTCACCTGAAAAGAATCAAGAAAAATAAAATAAGGAAAAGAAAACACATACAAACAATAATCACAGCTTACTAACAACGCCAATAGTTCCCCGGCAACGGCGCCAAAAACTTGTTGAGACCCTAGCAAGTGCACTAGATCGACAAGTAATAAAGTGGGGTATAGTTAGGACCCTCAATATCGAACCCAAGGGAAATATGTGTGTGAAAACTGTGAAGATTAATTGTATGCTAAAGAATTCCCAATTGTTTGTGTGTATGAGTTGTTTGCTTTCTATAATGTAACTTTAAAGCATAAGTATGTAATGTAGAGAAATTTAAATTCAAAGTATTAAAGGCTGAACAATTAACAAGTGTAAATATCTATAGAAATAAAGCGTTACTCGGGTTCACTTATCCACCCCATACCCAAATGTGAATAAATTTTTACATAAAAGTATACATGAATGAACACGGGATAACCCTTCTCAACCCAAGCGTCCCATTCCGGAGCCAGCTATTCTAGTTGTTAAACGTCCCATTCCGGAGCCAGCCCAACAACTAGCCTAAACCCGGGTCTAAAATCCTAAGTTCGGTCTACCGTCCCATTCCGGAGCCAGGTAACCCAAAACCCATCTATTTCACTCCCTACTCTAGTTTTAAAATCACAAATACCACACATCTAGAGTCCCATTCCGGAGCCATCCAAAATAGACAATATTCATGATAGAAAAACTGAGCAAAATCATTCATAAACTCCAATCTATTAAGCTCAATACTCATCAAAACATATAATAAACACCATTCATCCATGAATACAAAATAACTCAATAGATCGAGAAATAAATGAGAAACAAATAAGTACAAGTGAAATAGACCATCCATTCATGTAAAATTAATTTGAGTTCAAGATTCACATTATGAGTAGGGGATTCAAAGATCCCCAAGCAACAAAAAGGACTACTCACTATCCATAATAAAGTGTAAAGGAAAAAAGATAGAATAACTCCTGAAATTCATGGTGAAGGGAACCCAGCTGAATCCAAGCTCTTCAATCTCTTTCTCCAAAGCTTGCAGGAAAAATGAGCTTCAAAATATGCAGATCTATACTTGTAAACTATATATCTATGTTTAATCTAAGTGTTTTTGTGTAAATCCCACTATTTTCAAGTATATCTATGTATTTTTGTGTGTAAACTAAACTAAGAGAGCTCAAAGAGAAGAAAGAAAACCTAGAAACTAAAATTTACCCCTCAAACTCCCCTCCTTTTCGACTTCAGAAAACTCAGCTTTATAAAGGTCAGCATGGGTCACGGTTACTACCAAATTCGTGGTAACCGTGACCTCTAATAAAAAACCCTCTTTTGATTCAAATTGGTCACGGTTACTACGCAATTCTTAGTAACCGTGAGACTGCTCGGAGCTAAAATTCAAGATTTGGTCACGGTTACCATGAAATTACTGGTAACCGTGAGATAGTTCTCATCCTCATTCTGGACTGAAAAATTGCCTGCCTCACGGTTACTAGGAAATCCTTAGTAACCGTGAGATGCTTCTCTTCTTGCTTCTGTATTAAAAACTCCATAGGTCACGGTTACCAGCACATCAAGTACAATTGCCATGCTGACCGTGACAAACTTCAGAACGGTGCGTTTTGGCAGAAAGCATGGGTCACGGTTACTAGGAAATTCCTAGTAACCGTGAGGTACCTGAAAATCACAAAAATCTGTCAAAAACTCTCAAAAATCACTCAAAAACTAGAATTAACTGAGAATCGGAAAAATTATTAAATGCTAGTAAAAACAAAGCAAAAGATGCTAAAAGATGAGTGAAAACTAGGCTTAAATTAAACTAAAACTAAAAACTGAAATTGAGTTATCATGCCTCTCTCTTCTTCTTTAAGTCTCATGATAAGGTGTTATTTATACTTATTTACGTTGATGATATTCTAATCACAGGGAATGACAAAAATCTTGTTCAAGCGTTTATTCACAGATTAAATAAGTGTTTTGCTCTAAAAGACATGGGATCTCTGCATCATTTTCTCGGCATTGAAGTTTACAGAGATGAGACTGGTATGTTTCTCACACAATCCAGATATATTACAGAGTTACTTAAAAAGGCAGAGATGGAAAATGCCAAAGCTTGTTCAACGCCACTTACTTCTGGGAAAAGTTTGTCTAAAGAGGAAGGAACTGTCATGAAAAATTCAACTGCTTACAGACAAATTATAGGAGCACTTCAGTATCTTACTCACACTCGACCAGATATAGCATATGCTGTCAACAAGTTAAGTCAGTTTCTTCAACAACTAACTTTGGTTCACTGGAAAGCAGTTAAAAGAGTTCTTCGTTACTTAAGTGGGACTGTTTCAGTTGGGCTGCATATCAAATATAATGATAGACTTGATTTAAGTGGATTTTCTGATGCTGATTGGGCGAGTTGTCCAGATGATCGAAGATCAGTTGCAGGGTACTGCGTTTATTTTGGTGACACCTTAATCTCTTGGTCTTCTAAGAAACAACATGTTGTGGCAAGATCAAGCACTGAATCTGAATACAGGTCTTTAGCAAATCTTGCTGCAGAAATGTTGTGGATTACGTCACTTCTCAAAGAGTTCTCTTTTACTCTACCCTCCAAACCAATAGTATGGGTTGATAACTTAAGTGCAGCAGCTCTCGCTTCCAATCCAGTGCATCATACACGAACAAAACATATAGAAATAGATGTTCATTTTGTTAGAGATATGGTTCTAAATAAAGATCTGGAAATTCGATATGTCCCTTCACATGATCAGATAGCAGATTGTCTTACAAAGGCTCTGCCCAATTCTCGTTTTCAGTTTCTGCGTGACAAACTCGATGTGGTTGAATCACCCTTTCGTTTGAGGGGGAGAGTTAAGACAGTTACATAACTGACATGAAGTGCTCAACGTGGGTAACTGTTGCCACTTCTCCACTTCATCCACTCCATGCTTACGTTGGATTCAGTTTTGTTTTAGTTCCTAAGAATCCTTATGTAAATATCTCTGTTTTGATAATATTGCATGTATCATTGCTTATAAATAATGAAATTAGTGCTACAGTAATTTTACTATGCATCGTTCATAATTTCACTCCTCTGTTGTGCTCTGTTTTTCTAACTCGGGTTATTAATTGTGAACTATCAGTTGTCTAATTGTTAATACTTTAGAAAAATATCATTCAATATAAAGATTGATTATGCTGATAATATATTATAAATAAATGAAGAAGAAAAAAAATAAAGATAAAAAGAATTTTTTTTGTCTCGTATATATATATATATATATATATATATATATATATATATATATATATATATATATATATATATATATATATATTAACCTAGCAAAATTGATTCAAACCCAAAATTCGACTCAAATCCATTCAAAAAATAATGATCTAAACCCAACAAATAAATATCCATTGGATCAACCCAAAATTGATCTATTTTATTTTTTTACCCAACTCAATTCAATACCCACTGAATCAACCCAAAATTGATCCATCTCATTTTCAAACCTAATGAATGTTCTATAACCAACCCATTGGGTCAGTATCCAATTGGTTTCTTATAACTCCATTCTTATAATGGAACAAACATCCATGTTCATATCAACAATAATTAAGCGAAAATATGATTTTTTTTGGCAAATTTTTGTTTTTGGAGATATATTTCACATGGCAGAGTATAAAAAGAAGAGCAAAAATTGAGCAATCAAAGGAGAAAAACAGCGAGAAAGGAAGAAAAAGGAGAAAAGAGTTGAAAGGCACATACTAGTTTATTGCTCAAACTTCCTTTCCAAAGCGAAAATTTATTGCTCAAACTGAATAAATTCATACAATTAATTCAAGGCAAAAATTATACTTGCGTGGCCAAATTTAAAACTTCAAAAAAATGATCTCTTAATTTCTTATTAAATTTAAATATTTATTTTAGTGTTTTTGAATCCAATAATAATAATAATTCAGACACCGAAAAATTACTTAAATATTATTATTATTATTATTATTATTATTATTATTATTATTATTATTATTATTATATAATTTGTTAACCTTAATTTCAGTATATATTCGGGTATTCAGACCACTTCATTTCACTTGGGATAATTATCCTCTCTTTACTTTTAATTGCTGATGCTAACCTTAATTTCAACCCAATACCCGCTCTTTCACTGATGGCTAGAGATATTTTGACAATTTTCATTACTACAGTTGCTTTAGAATCAACATTTAGCATGGGAGGAAGAATTCTCAACAAATGGCTGGCATCTATGTTACCCAAAAATGCAAAGGCTTTAATTACTACTTGTAGTTGGTTATTTGGATTTGAAAATAAAATTAATACACTTGTTTATTTATGTGTGTGTACATATATATATACTAAATATTAATATTATTGCAGCTGGGGAGGAGTCTCAAGATAGCATGGGTAAAGATATTAAATTTTTAAGATCAAATCAAAGTTTGGACTTATCATCAATTGGAGGCGAAAAATAGATTAACATATTATTTTTATCTTGTTTGACTATTTTTTACTATTTACAATTGTATATTCAATATTTCTACAAATTTCTATTTTTGGAGTAAAATTAAATTATTAACGAAATTTTTATTTTTTTATATATCAATTTGTAATTTATATTATATTTTCAATTGAATATTATTGTTATTATCGGATTCACTAATTAATTAATAAAAAATTTATAATAATTTGCATTAAATTCATGGGTCGAGTCAAATCCATCCAAACTATTTGGATATTGATACATTAATGATCCATATTTTTTTTAACTTATTTATGACCCAACCCATCAGTGATCCATCCATTAATGACCTAACTCAAACCCATCCAATCCGTCCATTTGCCACCTCTAATATATATATATATATATATATATATATATATATATATATATATATATATATATATATATATATATATATATATATATATATATATATATATATATATATATATATATATATATATATATATATATATATATATATATATATATATATATATATATATATATATAATTTAACGAATTTTAATGAATGCCTCATAAACTATTGTACTTAAATTTATGTATGAATTCATTAAGAATTTCATTAAAGTGCACTAATTAATACATAAGGCAATGAAAATGCCATTATTTTCATTGAAAGGAAAACAACTTATGCATTCTATATTTACATGATTTTATTTTATTTTTTTTACAGCTATTATTTATACATAATTTCCAAATTTATGTGGTTTTATTTATGAGTAGAAATCTACTTTTGGTTGGTACTATAGCAAGAGCTAGTATCAGCTTCCATTGCCCTAACCTTTGTTGTGAAACCTCGGTATACATTATTATAGTATACATCTGAAAAGATCTGATTTTTTCCAACACATTCCTCAGGAACACCAACTTAAGGACAAGTTTTTGGTGAAATTTTCCGTGAAGTAGGGGATTCCATTGAGGACAAGTTTGCTCAATTCGTTTCAGATCTCACCCATTTATTTATGTAGGTATACAGGTGGCAAATGGGTGGATTGAATGGATTTTTGTTGGGTCATTAATGGATGGATCACTAATGGGTTGGATCATAAATGAGTTAAAAAATATAAATTATAAATGGATCAATATCCAAATGGATTGGATAAATTTGAATTGACCCATGAATTTAATATAAATTATTATAAAATTTTGCATTACTTAATTAATGGATTCAATAATAATAATATTCTATTAAAAACATAATATAAATAATTAGTTAAAATATAAAGAAAAATAAAATAAATTTCAGCAAAAGAAATGAAAAAAAGGAAAAAAAACAATTTTAATTGCAACAAAATCAAATGAAGTAAAAAAAAGCGGAGACATGAACCTGACCTTTTTCTGGATTGTATTTGTTCCTACGAAGATAAGATAGGCCCGACCATGGCAGTTTTAAGACAAGACATCAACCGGAATGTTGAGGCCAAAAAACAAAAAACTCTTATTTTAGCACTTTATCTTGACAGAAACACCCTCGCGACTTTTCAACGACTAAGATTTTAAGGTCATGAAAGAAATGCAAGAAAGGAAAGTAGCTGCAGTAAGGCCAAGCCAATTTGCGGTTTGGTTGCCATTGTGGTATACTATAAATTTTTCTTACTTCAATTAACAAATTATACTAGAAATTGTAACACCCTTAACGGAATAGTTCTTTCCGACATGAACTTAAACGATTTGCCTGAATTTTTTTTCACCGAAAACCAAACTTATACAAATACAAGTCATAAAAATTCTGGCAGTATAACAACTATCTACTTAATGACCTCCTGAAAAAATTAAATAATAACACAACCTCCAAGAGGTACAATAGTATATCATAGTCAATGGATACATATTATTCAATCATTCGCATACCAATCATATCCATTTACTGCCATAACAATAATTACTATTAATACAATAATAATCTAAAATACAATCAAGTCTTACTACTATTAGCTGAGTATATACATGCCAAAATACCTAAAAGTATAGAAAATTCTTTTCTTCAGACTTCACTCCGCTGTGTACTATGTTTCAGCTCCTCTTTATAACCTGCATGCAGTAAAAACTACGTACTGAGTACTAAATATGCTCAGTGATGACTACCAATCCTAAAATTTTCAATTAAGTATAATTATCATATTTATGCCAGTTATTACAGTGTCTTAGCAAAAATTTCTTTTAAATCATTTTGACAATACTTTCGGTTCATTACCAATAATTTGGTAAACTTTTTACTTTGATTTAAACTTTTTACTTAATTCAGAATATTCTCTTTATGCAATTCAATGGCAAAATTTAACGTTCTTTTTCTTATTTTTACATTTACTTAACTTTTACGTATGGCTTGACTTTTCAAGCAAAATTATTTATTTAATCAATTCAGTACAAATCTTATTTCAGTAGACGATTTACATAATTAATTGCCTTGGTAATGGTAGATTTTCAATGCAGTACTTAATGTATTCATCAATTGCAACATTATTTTTTTTAATAGCAAAAATTACAATTTCGCTATTTATTCTTTTATTTTACTCGGACTTTTTGAACTGCTTATCAGATTACAATTATCAATCTTTTAACATTTAATGTAAAGTGATGTACTTATCTATGAACACTTTGTAAATAAGTCTTTATTTTCTTCCTTTTTCTACAAAAATGTTTTATGTACTTATTGCAACTTGTTACTTTTCATGTTCAATTACAAAATTATCGTTCATTTACTTATTTTTACCGTCAGTTAATTTTTGGCTTACCAAAATTCAGATCAGACCTCGTTTGCACTTTTTATATAATATATTATTATTTTAGTCCACAATTTTTAATTATGAACTAGTCATTTTTTCTCTTACAGAAATACATTTTTGGGCTATTTAATCATTAAATTAGTATTTTATCTTGTAAAATAATTTCTATTCACTTTGGCTCATTACTTACAAATTTTGGAAAAATTACATTTTTGCCCCAAAAACTTTTTATTTTATTCAATTAAGTTCTTTTTTCATTTAAAACTTTTACAATTCTGATTTACTTTTATCAATATGCCCCTAGTGCAACAAGATAGGACTCTCAAATATGATATACAGGACATGGACCCTAAAGGACCCCACTGATAGAGAAATGACCCCCAAGGGACCATTCACTACAAAAAAATGGCAATTAGCGATGACATTTTCCGTCGCTAATTGCTAAAATTTCGTTGCTAATAACCCAGTTGCTAATATATTAGCGACAGAATCTCAAATCACTCGCTAATTTAACAACAAAAATTTCCATCGCTAATTGGTTTGCACCGTCGCTAATTTATTTTTGAAATTAATCGTCGGTATTATAATAATAATATTTATCGACTACATTTTTCATAGCGAATTCAGTCGCTAATTATTAATTTATCAATAATGACAGTTTAGCGCTAATAATTTCACTCTCTGAAAGTTAGCAATGAAATAGTAGTTGCTATTTATTTGTTAAATTCTAACGGTTACACGTAGCGACAGTAGATGTCGCAAATCCGTCGCTAAATTATTACATAATTTAATTTTTCTTTTACTGCACATATAAACAAAATAAAATTGTAACATTAATATTGCACCAGAGGGATGAACAGTATAACAAACCCAAATAATATCAATGGAGTACATACACATCATAAATAAAAGATAAGGAAAACTTTGATCCTATTACATGTAAGCACATACCAATCCAATGCATTGACCCACCCAAAGGCAATGACGGTCAAATCTTTCAACACAATTGTTACAAATGGAACAATGGGAGGAACGGGGAGGCTGATAAAGCATGCATGTGTCACAATACTTCACTCGAACAGGAATGCCATTAACCATAACTTCCTTTGTCCGAGGGAACTGGAGGCTAGGCGTTTGTCTTCCTCCAACTTCAACTGACATCGAAGAATCATAACGGAACTCCTCTGGTGGATGTAAATTGCGAGGAATAATACCAGGTCCCGGGCTGATGTGAGAAAAAGAAGGCCCAAAACCTGTCAAAGTCAATCATTGAATTAAAACAACAACAGCTGACCAGCATGTACTATAAATGTCTACCGTCTGAAATGTATAAAGTACCAAATATAGTAAATTCTAATAGAGAGGAAAATCATTAGTAGAACAAGGTCAATGGACCTATAGCTAAGAAGGTATACTTCTACTTCCATATCTAGCAAAAACCTGCATTTATAAGAGATCGAACCATCCAGTAATGGTATGTAAATTGAAGTACATACATTTGAACTATTATCCATAGAAAATTCACCAATCAAAGTCCTACTATGCTCCTAAAAAGTCTAATCATCACTAACAGAAGGTGCATGCTACTCTTCTACTACTCATATATCCATATTTGGGCTTAAAAATTAGAATCAAGTCAGTTAATTAAACAATTTGACAGACCAAAAGACAATTGCAGGCATTCCTCAACAATATAAGATCAAAATAAAGTGCAACAATATTTGTTTACACATTTATGGAACACAAAAAATAAAGGCATCCTGACAGCTTATTGTTGTCTACAAGAAGATGTAGTTAGTCACATGATCATCCAAGATATTCTAATTATAAGGTTCAATGATCAAGTGCCATGTGATTAAGCAAAACTTACGTAGATAGTAAAGACAATGGCTACCACCAGGATAGCATATCCAAAAGGAGAATGCAATGGTCAAGAACCAAGCAAAAGCCAATTCTTTTGGGTCATTGTTGTAACTGCTATCTGTTAGTCAGTTCAGCTCTCTCATAGTTGCTGATGTCTATTGAAAAGCTCTTTTGGTCCTGTATTCTTGTCTAATAATAAGCTAAAAAAAAGCTTTCTTTCTTCAGTCCCAATATTCATAGCCTGCTGCTAATTGGTGCATGTGCAAGAATTTTTCTTTGAACATGAATTCATTCCTCAAGAGACATAGGATTAGAATATAAACTGAAATTGCATCATTGGCTTCTCGTTCAGTTCTCTACCCAAGCTTCTATATTTTATATTTTCGAGAATGTAGATATAGAAAAGAAATATTTAATCACAAATAGGATTATAAAGGATCAACCTCTAAACCATAAGCGAAATCACAGAAGATGAATAGCCACATTAAAAAGAAAATTAACATGGTGAAGGTCTCTCAACTTGTCTGAATATCAGGAAAAGAAAATCAAAAACCCTCTGGAAACAAAACAAGAATAACCATCATCACACATAAATAGCACTGGTCAAACTCTATCCTAGAAAATTTCTAGCATTTCTTTCACCCAAAAATGTTATATCAATGAACATAGCAATGAAGCATTGCCCATCAAACTACCAAACAGTCCAATCCTAAAGAGAATGAGATAAAAAAATAAAAATAAAATCAATGCGATAAGGGAAAGTAACATTAATAATGCCTGAACATATAAATAGTGCCAACACATGTCTGCTTATCTCTAGCATATAATTAGTGATTATACATTAAATGCTACAGATCATACAATATTAACTCCACTGCAGACTAGGTTAACAAAATATATTTAACTGAACTTAAGCTGACAGCATATCAAATAGTGAATACATTGAAGAATTTGCAAGAAAACACTTCAAAGCTACATAAGTCAGATGTGTATACACGTGTAAGAATATAATAATTAAGAATTGGAAATTATCTCTACCTATCGAAACATTATGAAAAATTGGAAATTAAAATTAAACAGTCAACCAATATACCCCAAGCTTGAAATGTGTGCTTTTAGCAAACTAACCCAATCGACTAACTTAATTCTGAAACTTTTTGACATCTAACAAAACTCAACTTCTACTACACACATGAAAATCTAAGAATTATCCAGTCCTAATGCTCTTGTAGTGCAACCTAGTGCTCGCAAAAAGCTTCATAAGAAAAGTTTTAACACCAAAGTAAATTTCTTTCTATTCAATGTCTCGTATAAATTTAAGATATTATCCAATATACCTGAACATGAGGGAAAACACATCCACAAAAACTATGAACCAAAACAGTAAACATATACCTTGATAGTGTGCAACAGATTGAGAAAATCTTCTGCAAGGCATTTACGTTTCTTTGCTTCTTTCTCCTCCTTTTCCTTTGCTCTTTCCAGCAGTTCATCAAATATTATCTTCAAAGGGGTAGCACATAAATTAAACCATTATGGTAAATGCTAAAATGACTGACAATCGACAAAAGTAACTAGCAAATATTACAAAATACAGGATGAAAAAATGAGATGGAAGAATAAAAAAATATAGTTATATGATCACAACCAAAGAAAGAAAAAACAACCTTGTTTCTTTCTCTTTCCCCCTCACTAGCAAATAATTCTTGCAATACATTAGTAATGAAATACAAAGGCTGCACATTTTTGGAGGAACTAACTCCTAATAATATAAGGTTAACTCAGTGTTCAGGCTATTACAAAAATTGTTGTTGTTGCTGCCATTATTAGATTGCCTTAATGATGTTTGATGTTTGGTTAGGGTGAATTTTGGAGAAGACACACTTTATCTAAAATCAAAATCCAAGAGCTATATGTATATGAGGAGAAGAGAGGCAAAGAAGAGAAAGAAAGGTCAGGGTTTTGGAAAGAGAGTAAAAGGAGAAAGAAAGAGTAATTTTGGAAAAATTTATTAGATACAATCCAATGGATTGAAAAATGAAATGGACTAGTTTTGGATTGATCCAATAGATATTTGTTGGGTTGGGTTGGGTTGAAAAATAAAATGGATTAGTTTTAGATTGATCCAATAGGTATTTGTTTGGATTGAGTTAAGTTTGGATCATTTTTGGATTTGACCCAATAGTTAGGCCCAACCATGGCGATTTTAAGACAAGACATCAACCAGAATGTTGAGGCAAGAAAGAGAAAATTCTTATTTTAGCATTTTATCTTGACAGAAACACCCTCATGACTTTTCAACGACTAAGATTTTAAGGTGATTTTTTTATAAGCTGATAACGTTATTAATTAAGGAAACTGGGAGCTACAGACATTCAGACCCGACAACAAAGCAAAGAAACACGATCAGCAGCAGAGCAAAGGGACTGCCACAACATAAGAAACCTTACAAACTACCCAGACTACAGCAAAACGAACCTCAAAACTAGAGCCTAACACCAAACAGAGCTCAAAGAAACCTCAAGTCAACAAAATAACAAGGCCAAAAGACAAAAATCAAGAAGCCTAGGAAAGCAACTTCAAATAGTAGAACAAAAGAACTAATTGCCCCTGAAGGCTCTCGAAGGCAAACGTTGCAATACAGAAATCAACCCACAAAGATTTTAAGGTGATAAAGGAAATGCAAGGGAAGTAGCTGCAGTAAGGCCAAGCCAATTTGCAGTTTGGTTGCTGTTGTGGTATACTAAAAATTTTTCATTATTTTTCTTATTTCAATTGACTAATTATACAAGAAATTGTTGTTGTTACTGCCATTATTAGATTGCCTTGTTGATGTTTGATGTTTGGCCTGAGTGAAGTTTGTAGAAGACACACCTTATCTAAAATAAAAAATAAAAATCCATGAAATGTATGTATACGAGGAGAAGAGAGGCAAAGAAGACAAAGAAAGGTTAGGGTTTTGGAAAAAGAGGAAAAGGAGGAAGAAATAATAATTTTGGAAAAATTCATTGGGTAAAACCCAATGGATTGAAAGATGAAATGAATCAGCTTTTGATTGATTTAATGGGTATTGAGTTGGATTGGCTTGGGTTGAGTTAGATTGAAAAATAAAATTGATAAATTTTGAATTGATCTAATAGGTATTTGTTTCGATTAGGTTGGGTTTGGATGTGTTTATGTCCTCATGGTATTTCTTGAGCACAAGGTTTGATTATCCTTTTAATGAATCTTTTGACAAGTTTAGTAGGGGAATCCATTTCTTTGGACCTTATCATGATCATGTGTTGGGGTATTGGAAAGAAAGTAAAAAAAGGCCTGAAAAGATACTCTTCTTGAAGTATGAAGGTGTTACGATCCCACATCGGCTGGCTATATGGGTAGTTAGTGGCTTATAAGTGTGATGGGCATCCACCACTATTAGGAATTTCTTTTGGTGGAACAAGAGGCCTTCCCACTTATGGGCCTAATATAACCCTTGGATTTGTATGGGCAAGTCCACCAAAGTGTGTGGGTGTGACTTGGGCTTATGGGGGCTTGGATCATAGTAGAAGGGATGAAGAATGACCTTATTGGCCAAGTTCAGAAATTGAGTAATTTTCTTGGAAAGAGTCTGGGATCCTAATGGCGTACCTTATGGTTTTTATATTAGGAAAGGTACTGTTGGTGATTGAAAGAAACACTTATCACCTGGAATGGGACAACGATTGGATAATATTACCAAAATGAAGCTCAAGGATTCTGGTTTATTGTTGTCATGCTAGCTATGAAGTTATTTATGTTATTTAAGATAACGGTATGGATATGCTAATTGTTTTATAACATTTTTTTTTGTTCAGCTTAATAGCTGTATTGTATAATAAAAGCGACAATATCCTGAAATGCTCTCGACTTTGTAAATATTGTAGTTTATTAATAATATAACTTACTCATATTAATAACTTAATACAACTTTATTTTTCTTTATTAATCATTGATTTTCAACACCAAATCATGGATCATTGATCTTTGATCTGTATGGATAGCAAATCAATCGTTAATAATTGAAAGAATCAAAATATAATATCCACAAAAAAATAAATAAAATTTTCATAATTAATTATAAAAATTGAATACATTCAATATTAAACTAATAATAAAATACTAATTATACAAATATAATGAATAAATAATTATAATAAAAAAATAAATTTAATATCTATTCGGTAAAAATATGTATTATAATAACAATATTTTAGAAAGGCATACATCATAATATTTATAAATTATAAAATTATTTTAAAAAATTAAGTTTCAAAAAAATTTTAATTATAAATTTTTAATTTTATTAATTTAAAATCAGTTAAATTTCAAATCGATTTTTTAATTAATCAAAATTTTAATTTTTTTTTTCACCCATAGATAATAGCAATACCTTTAAAAATGCTTAGTACATATGTAGACAAGCCCACAGTATCAAACCCAGTAATTTGAGCCCATTTTGCAATTCTTTGAAGACTAATGTTCCAAAGTAACATGGACCAACACTCAATCCTAATCGACTTCCACGTGCAGTGATCATGGCTCTGATACTATTTTTTTTTTCCTGATACTACTGTATTTGGCAAATATTTATTTTAATTTTGTTTAAAAGCATCAATTTTAATTGAATTTTATTTTTAAAAATATTTAGAAGCCAACGTTTTTATCATTATATATCGTTTAATAAATTCCCATTTCAAGTTAATATGGTTTAAACCAAATTCAACGCAACAAATTTTATTGATTTATAAAAGTTAAAATAATATAAAATAATTCAAAGTCTGCTCTACATGCTAGATTTACTTACGTATTGGTTCTTTCAAATTAATCGTTAATCGAATTCCTTAAACTCGGGTTATTAATTGTGAACTATCAGTTGTCTAATTGTTAATACTTTAGAAAAATATCATTCAATATAAATATTGATTATGCTGATAATATATTATAAATAAATGAAGAAGACAAAAAATAAAACGAACGAGATAAAAAAATTTTTTTTGTCTCGTATCGTGTATAATAAAAAATATATATATATAGTAACCCGACAAAATTGATCCAAATTCAAAATTCAACTCAAATCCATCCAAAAAATAATGATCCAAACCCAACACAATCCAAATAAATGCCCATTTGGTCAACCCAAAATTGACTCATTTTATTTTTTTATCCAACCTAATCTAATACCCACTGAATGAATCCAAAATTAATCAATCTCACTTTCAAACCCAATGGATGTTCTATAACCAACCCATTGGGTCAGTATCCAATTGGTTTCTTATAACTCCATTCTTATAATAGAACAAACATCCATGCTCAAATCAACAATAATTAAGCGAAAATATGATTTTTTTTGGCAAATTTTTGTTTTTGAAGATATATTTCACATGGCGAGTATAAAAAGAAGAGCAAAAATTGAGCAATCAAAGGAGAAAAACAGCGAGAAAGGAAGAAAAAGGAGAAAAGAGTTGAAAGGCACATACTAGTTTATTGCTCAAACTTCCTTTCCAAAGCGAAAATTTATTGCTCAAACTGAATAAAATCATACAATTAATTCAAGGCAAAAATTATACTTGCGTGGCCAAATTTAAAACTTAAAAAAAAATGATCTCTTAATTTCTTATTAAATTTAAATATTTATTTTAGTGTTTTTGAATCCAATAATAATAATAATAATAATAATAATAATAATAATAATAATAATAATAATAATAATTCAGACACCGAAAAATTACTTAAATATTATTATTATTATTATTATTATCTTATATAATTTGTTAACCTTAATTTCAGTATATATTCGGGTATTCAGACCACTTCATTTCACTTGGGAGAATTATCCTCTCTTTGCTTTTAATTGCTGATGCTAACCTTAATTTCAACCCAATATCCGCTCTTTCACTGATGGCTAGAGATATTTTGACAATTTTCATTACTACAGTTGCTTTAGAATCAGCATTTAGCTAGCATGGGAGAAAGAATTCTCAACAAATGGCTGGCATCTATGTTATCAAAAAATGCAAAGGCTTTAATTACTACTCATAGTTTGTTATTTGGATTTGAAGATAAAATTAATACACTTATTTATTTATGTGTGTGTAGATATATATATACTAAATATTAATATTATTGCAGCTGGGGAAGAGTCTCAAGATAGCATGGGTAAAGATATTAGATTTTTAAGACCAAATCAAAGTGTGGACTTATCATCAATTGGAGGCGAAAAATAGATTAACATATTATTTTTATCTTGTTTGACTATTTTTTACTATTTACAATTGTATATTCAATATTTCTACAAATTTCTATTTTTGGAGTAAAATTAAATTATTAACGAAATTTTTATTTTTTTTATATATCAATTTGTTATTTATATTATATTTTCAATTGAATATTATTGTTATTATCGGATTCACTAATTAATTAATAAAAAATTTATAATAATTTGCATTAAATTCATGGGTCGATTTAAATCCATCAAACCCATTTGGATATTGATCCATTAATGATCCATATTTTTTTAACCCATTTATGACCCAACTCATTAGTGATCCATCTATTAATGACCTAACCCAAACCCACGCAACCCACCCATTATTTCAATTGACTAATTATACAAGAAATTGTTGTTGTTGCTGCCATTATTAGATTTCCTTGATGATGTTTGATGTTTGGCCCGAGTGAAGTTTGGAGAAGACACACCTTATCTAAAATCAAAAATCAAAATCCATGAGATGTATGTATACGAGGATAAGAGAGGCAAAGAAGACAAAGAAAGGTTAGGGTTTTGGAAAAGGAGGAAAAGGAGGAAGAAAGAATAATTTTGGAAAAATCCATTGGGTATAACCCAATGGATTGAAAAATGAAATGGATCAGTTTTTGGTTGATCCATTGGTTTGGGTTGGATTGAAAAATTGATCAGTTTTGAATTGATCTAATAGGTATTTGTTTGATTTAGGTTGGGTTTGAATCATTTTTTTGGATGGATTTGGGTTGAATTTTGGGTTTGGATCAATTTTGCCGCCTCTAATAAATTTATAGTAGTATAGTGTAGTAAAGGACTGTCACATGTATTTTTCTACTTAATAAGAGTGAAATAGACCAAAGTTATTGTACTTAAAATAAAATTAAAGAGGTTCTAATAATATTTCAGCAGCTTTTATATCAATTATTAATTTGAAATGTCCTAACTAATAATGCAAGATTAGTTGATTCGTTCTTTTTTCTTTTTTCTTTTTTCACACTCCACAAATATATATGTTGACACTAATAATGTCTAAATAATTTAACTTAGTTTTACTTGCTATGTAAAAATATCCAGCTTACAATGTAAAATTCTCCAGTACTGTCATTGAATATTTAGAGTGAATTTTCTTTTTATCATTTTTAATTTCTAGCATATTATAAATTTATAGTATAGTATAGTAAAGGACTGTGTTTTTCTTCTTAATAAGAGTGAAATAGACCAAAGTTATTGTACTTACAATAAAATTAAAGAGGTTCTAATAATATTTCAGCAGATTTTCAATACAAGAAAAATCGTAATTCCCGATGGAAAATTTTCCGTCACTAATTATCGACAGAAAAATTTTTCCGTTGAAAATATTGTCGGAAAAAATATGGACTGCGACAGAATAACAAATTCGTCATAAATAATGGAGGAAAATTTTCCCTCCAAACTTTACCAACAGAATAAAAAATCTTTAGTTAAATTGGTGCCAATTTTTCGCGGCTGAAATAGGTCACGGAATTTATCAATGCAATCATATTTTCGTTAGTAAATTATCTACGAAATCATATTTCCGTCAGTAATTTCCCAACGAAAAATATTTATGTCGGTAATTTACCTACGGTACTGATTTCGTTGGTAAATTACCGACGGCAATATATTTCGTCGGTATTTACCTATGAAAATATCGTTTCGTTGATAATTTTTCTACGAAAATATGATTCCGTCAGTAAATTACTTACGAAAATATTTTTCGTAGGTAATTTTCCTACGGAAATATGATTCCGTCGGTAATTTTCCTACAAAATCATGTTTCTGTCGGTAATTTCCCTAAAAACCAATTGTTGTTATAAATTATAATTGTTATATTTATTTATTTTCTTTTGACAACTTTATTTTTTAAAAAAATAATAACATAAATTTTGATTATTTCATAATATGATTAAGTTAATAAATAATAATGATTTATAAATTGTATTATGTGTAAATTTTGATTATTTCATTACATGTAATTTCCTAGAAAAATTACCTACGATGTTTAAAAAGGCTATCAATATTTGAACTCGATAGCCAAATATATATTTCCTAATGTCAGGATTTTTAATCTTTTAAAAGGCTACCCATTCCTCATGTCCCTTTTGATTTTATCGTAGCTCCAATGATCTCACAGGTTTGATTATTATTTGATCCAACCATAATGTTGTTCTTATGTAAAAACAGTTTTATTATGCTTGTAGTGAATCTTTTCTATACTAGACTAATAAAAATTTCATGAAACTGTACAAAACAATTATGTAAAATAAATTGATTAAAAAATGAGTGAAATGGTAGTAAACATATATATATAAATGACACTTTCTTGTTAATTTTGCCCACAAAAATTTTTATAAACTGATTTTTTTATATAAATGACATATCTTTTTTGGGCTATTAATTGTCTCGCTATATATAAATTAGCTACTTAAGCGTGTCTTAATTGTCTCTCTACATATAATTGTGATGGATTATTTAAATGGTTAAAAATGAGAAATAAAGATTAAACTAACTAAATACTAAAATCAAGTCTGTTGGAATTGTTAATCATCCTTCACACATCGATTTAGTAAAAAGAACTCCTAGACGACTACACACATTTGTGCTTGCCCATATGTATATCCAAATATAAATGATATAAATTTAATTAGATCTATCAAAATTTGATCCAATCTGTAAATTCAATTCTAATGAAATGCCAATGATTAAATTCAAATCAATTCTTTTATAATTTAAATATGCATAATTTTTTATTTTAACAAAAAAATTTAAAATAACAAAAAAATACAATATCATAAAATTTAATTTGATTCATTGTGTTATGATCTATTTACGAATCAATCCTTTTATTAGATTTAAATTTAATTATTAATAGTGATTTTCCTTTAAGATTATTTATTTTTCTGAATAAATGAATAAAAGCATATTCCTTTCGGTTTTCTTTTCTTTTTGGACGATGGAAATAATTTCATTTTTTCTTACACAAGACTAATAAATTCTCTCAACATAATGCAATTAACAATTTAATTAACAATGAAATAATATCTAGCAAAACCATGCTTCAACTCTCTCTTTTTCTCTTTCTCTTGTTGAAGAAGAAGAGTGAATAATTGAAAAACAAAGTCACCTGTCAAAGTAAAAAAAAAAAAAGAGGGAAGGAAGATGAGAGGAGGGAGGCAGAGAACCAGGGAAAACGAAATCCCCACCTTCAGTTGACCATGGGTGCTACGCCATCACCAGCGATTTCTTCACCGCCGTCCCCTCCATCGTCAGCCACGTCGTCTTCACTCCATCAGCACCTTCATTCGATTTTTCTTCCTGCAATCGAAGCTTCTCTCCTCCTCTTCGGTTAATCGAGATGGCAGCCGGTGATACGATTTGCTCCGGTGAGCTCTAGGCGAGTCCTATGGCACCTTTCTTAGGTTGTAATCCACTGAAACCAAGCAGATCGACGACCAAGGCATTCGCAATTTTCGGTGTAGATCTAGGCCATGGAGGGGGTTCGTTAGGCGTATGATCACCGGAAATGGGACACTAAGGTTCTCACCTCCACAGCGGTAGCACTGGTGCAACTCTGATCAAGCTTCGGCGAAGCTCCGACGACCGGTCGGGCGAGCTCAATGACAATAGAATGTGGGAAATACAGAGAAATTGACATTAAAAGGGTATGTGATTACCAAATTCACTTCCAAAGATTTATTTAAATTAATTTAGCATTTTGATTAAGAACTGTTTCATTGTTGTATAAAATCAAATGTCTGTTGCTATCAATTTGGAATTTGGTTTACTTTATCATTTGGGCACATGAATTTTATGAAAATATGCGAAATTGAATTTCTTGCAGGTCGATTTCCCTCCACCCAATAACCATTTCTTGTTGAACTTAATTTCTTGTTTTCCAATAAGATTTAACATTAATCACTTTCTTTCTCTCTGTCTTAACATGCTGCTTCCCAGTGTTGCGTCATCGTAGCTAATGAGCTCAAGGTCTAAGCCCTAATATTCTCTCTCTCTCTCTTTGATAGGTAAAAGAAAAAGGCAAAACTGAAAAGATGTACTTTAAGGGGTCAAATAAGCAAAAAACTAAAATGCAAGAGCTTAATTGAATATATTAAAATAAAAAAGTTCAAATATGCAATTTCATTGAATTAAATAGCCATTATAATTTTATCCTTTTACAAACACTAACATAGCATAGTAGTAAAAGATATCTGAGAAGTGCCGTTGGAAAAAGTAAAAGAAAACAGAGTAAACAAGTTTAGGTTGAAAATTCTTCATGTCTGTTATCAATTATAACTAAGATAACTCAGTTGATTCAAAAGGATGTATCTATATAATTTAAATTGTTGACTTGTTATGAATAATTTGAATTTTTGTTTTGTAAATGTCTTGTTGGTAATTTAGATATATTAAGCTAAAGATTAAGTTTCTCCTATACTTGGCCAAATTATTCAACTAGTAATATTGATAAGTTCTGAACAAAGTAAGAAGTTAATTAAGTATGAAATTTTGGAAATATATGTATAAATACAAGTTAAAAACCTGACTTGCAACAATAGTTTAGATTTTTTATCCATGATTTTTTTTTCATTACCAAGTTAGATGCAGTAACCCAAGATTTAATTCTTTATCCGTGTACAGTCACTGGCTAATTAGTATGGTTGATATACCTTTGAAAAAATAATAGGCTAATTGAGAATATAGTTATGTCAAAATTTATCAATATTTGACATTCATGAAAAGAATCTTAATTTATGAGTAGTGGTTTGTAGCCCAAAAATTTTTTTGAAACATTTATTCTGTGTCAATTTTTAATTGGTTTGATTCATGAAACCATGGAATATCTGAGAAAGTTTGGCGCAAACTAATTAGTGTTCTCTTAGATACAGTTAACAGGCATCCCTTGTTCATAATCCTTCAGCCATATGGAAAGACATTGTGAAGATCAGCAACGTCCCATTGTTTAAAAACAGTCTCGCAATTGATGTGGGTGGAGGTGAATCATGCCTCTTCTGGTATGATCGCTGGATTGGAGTCTTGCCTCTAAAAGAAAGATTCCCTCGTCTATTTAGCATTTCTCTCCTTAGAGATGCGAATATTTCGGGCTGTGGTTACTGGTCAAGAGGCTCTTGGTATTGGCAGTTAAAATGGAGGAGGAACCTTCTGGTCTGGGAGTTAACAATGCTTGAGGATATGATGACGCTTCTCAACTCCTTTGCCCTATCTTTTGGTCGCCCTGATCGTAAGATTTGGGTCCACGACTCACAAGGGGTCTTCTCGGTTAAATCTGCGTGTAAGGCTCTGGGCAAATCCTCTTTCGCTGATGACAATTTTGATAAATTCTCTTGGGTACTAGGGAAGAATGTGGCACCTCCAAAAGTTGAACTCTTTTTGTGGATGTGTATTAAGAACATAATCAGCTCAAAGACGTTCCTGGCTGATCGTGGGATTATCGATTCTGGATGCTGTCTCTGCCCCTTCTGCAAACTCGCGCCAGAGACAATGGATCATCTTCTTCTAACCTGCAGTTTTTCCTCTTCTTTATGGTATTCCATCCTTAGATGGTGGGGGTACGTCTTCTGTATTCCGTTTAGCTTATCAGATATGATTCTACAATGGTCTTTCTATGCTGGTAGCGGGCCCCGCCGTAAAGTATGGAGTATTCTTTTTTTGGCTTGCATCTGGACAATCTGGCTTGAAAGGAATGCTTTGCTTTATTCTGAAAAATCGCTGACAGTCTCCTCCCTCTTCCATCTCTGTTTGGCTCGGTCTGCTTTTTGGATTAAAGCTCACAAAGACCTGAGCTTCCTCAATGGTCAACACCTTCTTCTAGCTTCTGATGGGATTAGAAATCTCTTTCAGGTTCCCAAGAACAGACCGAAAGCAGTATGGTATCCTCCCAGTCCGGGCCATCTTAAGTGGAACACTGATGGCTCTTCCTTTGGCAACCCGGGACCTGCAGGTATCGGTGGAGCTCTTAGGGACTCATCTGGGTCAATTTTGTGCCTATTCTCTTGTAATGTTGGAAAAAGAGACGCTGTGGAAGCTGAGCTACTTGCTGTTCACAAAGCTCTCATGGTCTCAGCCAATTTTCTTTCTCAGCTGAACATCCCTGTCTCTTTTGAACTGGATTCCTCAACGGTTGTGGCTTGGCTAAACCGCCCTGCTGCTACCAGACCTTGGCGTTTGAATAGCACTTTTAATGACATCAGTAATTGCTTAGCAATTTTTAACAAGATCACTTTCATTCATCAAATGAGAGAATCAAACCAGTTGGCGGACGGCTTGGCTAAACAAGGAGCTTTTCGTTCCACTGATTTAGTTGCTTGGCTTACAGAGGGACAGTGACAGTTATTTTTGTGCTCTGATTTTGGGATTTTTTGTCTGGTCTCTGTCGATTTATTTGTTTCTGTGGGAGCTGTGTGAAGTCTTGTGTCTGTTATTTTCAGCTGTTGTTCCTGCTGTCTTCTTCTTTCTGGTTTGCTGCTTGTTTGTTTTGCTGGAGGGTGTAACTGCTGCTTGCAGGAGTTTGACAGTGGTTCCGGAAAGCTTTCACTCTTCAGTTTCGGTTGGTTATCAGCGGGGTGCTTTTTTCTCCGGCCTTTCCTGGTTCTAGGTGGTGCAAGTCATTGTCGGCGGTTTTCTGTCAGGCCTCTGGTCTCGTTCTTCAGGTTGCAAGCTTCTAGCTCCACTGTCTCTCTGGTTGCATCATCGAGGCAAAGCATCTATCTGTTTCCTCCTTCATGGGAACCTTTTGTTGTTTTTTTTTTTACTCCTTTTAGATTTTGGTTGTTTCTGGTTACCTTTCAATTTTAGGTTTTTTGGTTTTCTTCCTAGGCGCTGCTTCTGTCCGCTGCTATGGATTTTCTGTTGAGTTCTTCTTCTGTTCCTATGGCAGAGGATGGTTTTCTAGCCTTTGTGTAGCCTTTCGGCTTTGCTGCTTCAATAAATTTTCAGCTTATCAAAAAAAAAAAAAACAGGAATAAATAGGCCAATTGCCCTTGCACAAGCAAATGTTGTTCTTAATAGAATTGATTTTATTCGCGAGGTATTAACTAAATTCTTGATCTTAAAACATTATTGTGTGGATGTATGAAAGCAATACAACATGTAGAAATTTCATTTCCATTTAATAGGGAAATATGATATCTAAACTATTTAGAAGTGGATTCCTGTAATGTCATTGGTAGTTACTTGTATATGTTTGGCCAGTTCATTAAATCGGTTCAAATGTCCTTAATTTATTTATTACAGATAGCTGGAGCATCATTACTTGGCATTCTTCACTCCAACTATGATTCAGTGACTTGCCTGAAGTTTGCTGCTACTTTGATGATATTTTCGCTACCATTTATGGTAATAACTTTTCTTTTGATTTATGGTCGCTGCCAGTTATGGTATACATTTACTATCTAAATTTTATTTAACCTTATTAATTTGTACCGTAATTAAGAAATTTGTATATTATTAACACTAAAATATGGTTAATTATTGTTATATTTTATTTCATTGCTTTCTATTATGCTTGATTGCGTCAAGTTCTATAATAATTTTTCTTCTGATTTATGGTTTAAAAGTGACATGCTTAGTTAAGGCATGATTATGCGGTTTTCTGTGTGATAATTGAGGTGAAGAATAAAGACTTATCATAATTAATGGAAGGCTATATAATAATTTGTTTACATATATATATATATATATATTAGGCTTCATGTTTACATGTTTTCTACCTTTTTCAATCTTTGCATTTGCGAGTTTGTTGTTCTATTAGTATACTTCACAAAGCATATCGTACCAATAATAAAACTACTAATTATGTTATTCACTTCTCAAATTTTCCTACTTGGCACCATTATATTACTGGATCATGCATATCGTACCAATAATAAAACTACTAAGAGTACCTGCATGCTATCATAAACATCATGGGGTATTAGGTTTTAACGTGTGCCTAGTTCTTTCAAAATAAACTTGTTATTGTTTAAGCGTTATGCATTGTGGCAATATTAGAAATTTGTATTATATTTAGTGACGGAATATGAGATGACATAATAAGCATATCTATATATTTTGAAACAAAACTAATTGTGATTGAGATTAATTAGTATTCTGTACAAGTACTTGTTTTGTGATTAATTGTGTTGTGTACATTATTGAATGCTTTTATTTTCAATGTTATGTGAATGTAAACTGGTTATTAAAATTTATGCATGAAATATGCTAATATGGAACTGCGTTTAAAAGGCTGTGATTTATCTTTTTATGATTTACAAGGCATAATGAATATAGTTTACATATAAATGTACATTTCCCGGTCGGTAATTCCGCCGCAAATTTTTTTAAGAGAAGGTAAATTTACCAACGGAAATATACTTACCGTCACTATTTTTGCCTATGGAATGCTAATTTCCGTCCGTCAGTAAATTTACCAACGGACAATACAATTCCGTCAGTAAATATGGTAAATGACGACAGTTTTCGGTCTTCACCTCCCGATGGAATTACCGAAGGATTATGTTTTCCGTCCGACGGAAAAAAATTTTTGTCAGTAAAAGTGCCTACAATGGGTTCTTCACCGTCATTTTTCGTCGCTAAATTCTGTCGGCAATTTGGTTTCCCAACTGAAATTCACTCAATTCCATCGAAAATTTCCGTCCAACTAATAATGCAAGATTAGTGGATTCGTTCTTTTTTTTTTTTCTTTTTTCACACTCCATAAATGTATATGTTGACACTAAAACGTTTAAAACCTTAACTATTCAAGGATAATGGAAGTGATAATGCACAATTCATTTTCTCTTCCTTGGGCCCATCCACTGAGTTGTACTTGCAATAAAATTAAAGAGGTTAAAATAATAGGCTTATCAAAAAAAAAAAGAGGTTAAAATAATATTTCAGTAGCTTTTATATCAATTAATTAATTTGAAATATCCAACTAATAATGCAAGATTAGTTGATTCGTTCTTTTTCCTTTTTTTCACACTCCATAAATATATATGTTTACACTGGGGTGTTCAAAACCCGACCCTACCCGAATAATCCAATCCGAACTAGATATTTGGTTAGGGTTATTAGAGTTGGGGGATTTAGAATTTTTCGGGTTGGGTTAAAACCTTTATAAATCCGATCTGCCCGAATAACCCACTCCTCTTTTATTATTATTATTATTAAAGGTCATTGGGTCAATTCAATTGTATAATAAATTAATAATTCAGTATCCACCTTGCATTATTATTATTATTATTATTATTATTATTATTATTATTATTATTATTAAAACACGTGAATTTTATGAAAATAAAATTTCGGTCCTCTAGTTAGTAAATAATTTGCCAAAAATGCTAAAAGACGTGATTTTACATAACCATGCATAGGGACCATATTCTTGGTAGGCCAATCCATGTGTCTACATAATAACTTATGGATGCGATGATTTGAAACCAATTGAACAAACTTACCCTTAATGGAATCTCTTAATTCACAAGAAATTTCACCAAATTTTTTTGAAGAACTTGAGAGAGAAACCTTAACCGGAATAGGAGAGGTTTACCAATGGCAAGGCTGCTGGTTCCATCCGGAACATCTCCTAGGCACCATAGCTGCAAATTCAAACTTTGTAGCTGCAGACGAAGATGTGATTTTAGCTTCCCCTGCCAAGGCAGGTAGTACATGGCTCAAGGCTATTATTCCTTGCATTGTTAATCATAAAGATTCATATGATTATGATCCATTCATGAAATACCATCCTAAGTCTCTTATGCCACATTTAGAAATTGAAATTTATTCTCGGAATCCAAATGCTGATCTCTCAGGTATGCCTTCTCCTAGACTTTTTACAACCCATATTCCTTATGGTCTTTTACCAGAATCCGTAAAGCAGTCTGCTTGCAAGATTATTTACATTGCTAGAAACCCTAAGGATGTTTTTGTGTCCTTATGGTATTTCATGAATACAAGATTTGATTACCCTTTTAATGAATCGTTTGACAAGTTCTGTAGGGGAATCCATTTCTTTGGGCCTTATCATGATCATGTGTTGGGGTATTGGAAAGAAAGTCAAAAAAGGCCTGAAAAGATACTCTTTTTGAAGTATGAAGAGATGAAGAATGACCCTATGGACCAAGTTCAGAAATTGAGTAATTTTCTTGGAAAGAGTCTGGGAGAGGAAGAAGTGAATAAAATACTAGAAAAATGCAGCTTGGAGAGGATGAAGAACTTGGAAATTAACCAAAATGGAAAGGATCCTCGTACCCGGTTTTCTAATGGTTCTTATTTCAGAAAAGGTACTGTTGGAGATTGGAAGAATCATTTATCACCTGAAATGGGACAAAGATTGGATAATATTACCAAAATGAAGCTTGATGGGTCTGGTTTAGAGCTCTAAAAAGTTCCTCAAATCAAATTATTGCCATGTTAATCATGATGTTATTTGTGTTGTATATTATTCAGTGGACTACTGCTCTCTCCCAATGCTGGAAGTTGACGGGGGTACTGTTTCTTTGATTGGCTGGTCTTCTTGGCTTCATAGATGTTATGGTTTATTGTTTTTTTGTCGGGTGTGTTGTCTTGGCATGTTTGGTTAGGCTGGGTAATGTTATTTGCACACTTGCTGGGTTAGTTGGTGTTACAGTATGGATTAGGCAGAGATTTGTTTTGTAAGTTGGTCCTTTTTTCACTCTCCTGTAAGCACTTTTGGCTTGCTCATGTAATCCATCTTTCCTACAATAATATTCATTGGCTTATCAAAAAAAAAAAAAAAATCAGTGATATACTGCTCAATATGTAAAATGTTTAAAAAAAAACTGTATGGATAATTGATATGCCTATTATTTAAAAAAAAAAATTGTAGGGTGAGCATGGATTGGTTAATTGGTTCATTAATAATTTTATTAACTAGTTAATTAATTTCAATTAATTGCTATATAGATTTTGATTTTTAACTAATATTTTTGAATCGGTTTACTGGTTAACCATTAAAAAAATTTAAGATATAAATTTAATAAATTATATAATTTGAAATGTTATTTTTAATAGTTAAAAATGCTTTAAAATAAAAAATATAATTCAAACATAATATCTATTAAAAGAATCAAACAAAAAATAAAATTTTCATAATTAATTATAAAAATTTAATATGAGACTAATAATAAAGTGTTAATTATGCACATATAATAAATAAATAATTGTAAAAAAAAAAGATAAAATCAATATTTATTTGCTAAAAACATGTATTATAATAATATTTTAAAAATAATATATTATAATATTTACAAATTACAAGAATATTGAAAAATTTAAATTTAAAAATTAAAATATAAAATCTAAAATTTAAGAGATACAGACGGAAATATAAAAAATTATGTAGGTAATTTTATTACAAAATCCATCCGATATTTCGTTGTTTCAGCTTTTTACAGGTGAAAATTCTATCGGTAATCCATCGGTAAATTTAATTAATAAAAAATAATAATTTAATTTAGAAAAAAAAGTGATGGATATATCTTATTTTATCAGTAAATTTATTTAATAAAAACACTAATTTATCGAAATAAAAAAAAAGTTAAAAAAAATCAGAAATGACCATCTTGATCATGTTATTTTTGTAGAATTTATCACACAAAGTTAGTCCGTGCCTATCAGAATTCGGCTGGTGCGTCCCATCAGACGTGCGGCGACTCTGCTTAGTGGCACTTGATATTTCCAAATTAGTTTTCAAGGAAGAAAATTCAATTGAAAAATGTTTTGTACAATCCAATAAAAATAAATACATAAATAAAAGATGATTCCACACGAACCAGTAGCTTTGCCATTGGTAAGTGTTTCCTACTCCTCCTAGGATTTCCCTCTCAAGTTCATCAAAAGTTTTTTATAAAATTTGCCGTGAAGTAGGGGATTCCATTAAGGACAAGTTTGCTCAATTCGTTTCAGATCTCATCCATTTGTTTATGTAGGTATATACATGCTTCGGCCTTCCAAGAATATCGACCCAATTTTTTTTAGGCTTACTATATTTCAAATCCTTCAAATTTATCCGAAAAATTCACTTAACCTCCTAAACTTTGCAAGCAAGCTCCTGATCTTCTAAACTTGTAAATCTAAATACATTGATCTCTCCTTCTCAATGTCTAAAACATACTTTATTGTGTGTAACGTTTGATAACTTGAAAAGAAGATCCAATACAATTAATAATTCCAAGTAATTTTACCTGCTATATGTTTTAAATGGCAGAAGAAACAGGCCAATGCATTTCATGGAGCTAACCAATTTGCTCACAAAAAATTCTAGAATTAAGTGAATTCTTGGAATAAGTTTAAGAAGTTAGATATTTATTAAATCTTATTCTTTTAATTATATATACAAGAGAGATATTATTAGATAAAGAAACAGAACATTCTAACCTGAAGCTAAATATGCCAGGCAACAAAATCATTTGTTCTATAGACCCCTTAATGCTTTACAAGGCAATTTGCAACAACATTACACTCTCTTGCCTTTGACAAAAAAAACACCTTACATAGTGATGCCTTTAAGAGATTTTAGAACTTCCATAAACGCTCTAAAAAGAGAAAGATAATACAATGGTAGACTAGATAAAAAGTTGTATTATTGAGCATCAACCAGTACGTAATCCGTAATGGTGAGGAACTTGCCTTTCCAACCCGACAATTTGAAATAGAATCTATTTCACACAGGTTTCCACATCTCGATGCGACACTTAATCAAGCTAGTGTAGATGATGGATGTCGAAATCACAAAAAAAAATTATATTTTTTTCTAAATAAATAAATTGTAAATATGATAAGAAAGGATCAAATCCACAGATACTAACACTAATTTAATTCTAACAACCAGAATTTTAACAATTAAAAATAAGGGGGTAGTTTTTGTTACTGTAAATTAAAATTACCAAGTTAAGCAACTAAATAAAAAATTGTAGAAAATTAATTAAAATAAAAATCAATGGATGGAATATTTCAGTTAAAAATATTCACAGAATAAAATTCAATTAACTGATTACAGATAAAGAAATAATTCTAAATCATACAATGGGCTGGTTATAGTAAAATTGTAATTACTTGGATTAACCAAGTAATCCAAGTATTAATGGATTAATGGATTAACCTCTCGACTAACCCATAACCAATAAATAATCTTTTAACAAGGAAAAAATTGATTTATTGACAATATTACGATTTAGAAAGATCCGACCTAAATTAACCAACCCACAAGTGAGATTGATTTAGACCAAATCATATATTTACTTAATATAACAAACTTTCTCAGTGATGTTATACTAATTGTTACTTGTTATTGATTTCATCAAACAATTATAGATTTGGCAATTATAATTAGCTATATATTATTTAATTAAATGCACAATGAACTCTTTTTGCGCACATAACAAATAATAATCGAGATATGATTCCATTAAATTACAATGAATAACATGAACATTGCATAAAAATTAAAATAAAATTTCAGCAGAACAATATGATCACAATATGAAGAATCATATTTTTAAATTAATTTTTAACTGAAATAAATTGTTTAGCCACACATGGCCCATGGAGAAATCACAAAATAAAAATTGAAAGCTAAACTAAAATACATGTTACAGATCTAAAGAAAAAATGTAGGGGATGGAGAGATAGAGCTGAAATCAGTCTTTTCTCCCTATTAAAATTCCATCAAAATAAGAAAAGCCATCAACTCCAAAACAAAATTGAAAAATTAAAATAAAAATATTTAATGTAATTTAAATGTCCTAAAAATATTGTATTTTAAGTTTAATCATCTTTAAAAATAAGCTAGAGCAGAGGTGACGAATAAGGCAACTCACGCACAATTTAATCTAGTGAAATATTATGCCCTGATCGTCATTCCCTTAGCCCTGGGTAAGGCCAAGGCTCGCCCTTGCCTTCTTGCCCTGGGCAAGGCTAATAGTCAACTTTGTCTATCATCACTTTTTTACACCAAAAGTGTTTCATAAATTCAATGTTATTCCATATTAGCTCTAATTAGGTAAAAAATATATTTTCTCACAAATTGGATCTTACTACGAGCAAAATCAAGGAACAAGTAAAAAGTGCCTAAAATTGACCGAAAAAATATAAGATAGTTATAAAAAAATCCATTAAAAATATACAATTTTGGTGAATGGGACATAAATTAATATTGTCAGGATCACATCATAGGCAATCATGTATGTCCAAAAAAAAAATGAAAATTGGAAATTTAAATCTCTCTATTTTTACTGTTGAGGTAGTAGTTTTGCTTCGAATGGCTCGAATTTAAAACTAAAAATATCAAGGGCTGAAAATTAAGTCATTCGCCGATCAATGCCAAAATATCAATGTATAATTATTCATTCTAAAAAAAATGCAACTCTAATGCATGTGCCTACATAAGTATATACTACAAAAAAAATTGCCAATTAGCAACAACAATATTTTTGTCGCAAATTTTGTGACGGATTCGCGACTGTTTTACAATTCCGTCGTGAGGAGGATATTTTCTATTTTTGCAATGAAATAGCGACGGAATGAATAAACAGTCGCAAATTATTGGCGGAAAGTATCCGTGCCATGTTTTGCGATGGAATTAGCAACAAATATTTCCGTCGCTAAATTTTATAATTTTTTATTCATGAAATTAGTTTCAGAAAATTTATCGAAGAACACTTTAGTCGCTAATGAAATTAGTAATATATTAAAATTACTTGAAACTAACATAAATCATGTGGGTGAAATTAAAAAAATATTTTTTAATTTATTTGCGACGGGTTAGCGACTAAATATTTCCGTCGCTAACTGTTTTACTGTAACAAATTACTATTAGCGACGAATCAATTTCTGTCGCTAACCCGTCGCAAAAATTGGCGCTATATTTTATAAGTTGATAATAATTTTTTTATCAATTATACCAAAATCTAAAATTATTTATTTAGAAAATTTACATTTTTATTAATAATAATAAACTAATTGTTACGATTATTATATATTTACATGTTCAAGATTAATAAAAATAAATACTTATAAAATAGTAATATAAAATTTATTATTTCATTTAAAATAATAATAAAAAATTTGTAATTTATTTTTATTTTATAAAATTTAAATCAGATATTAAATTATTAGGAATTCTATTGATTTCTTAATTGTAATGTCCCAAAAATTTGAAATCGCGCGAGAGCACTTTTAATACGAGTGTACAGTATTTTGATACTGGTTCTAGAATTGATTTGTTTGGATAATTTCAAAATTTTAAAGTGATAATTTTAATTTAAAGCAAAAATTTAAGAAATAATGACAAAGGATTAAAAACAAATAAATGTATAATAATTATTAAAATAATAATAATAAGATTTAAGTTTCTTATTGGATAATAATAATAATAATAATAATAATAATAATAATAATAATAATAATAATAATAATTTAAGAAGACCTTTATATTCTAGAAGCTTGGAGTGAGATATTTATTGGATATATAAAAAGAAGATGAAAAGAAGAAGCTTGGAGTGAGATATTTTTTATTTCATCTTTCTTTTCTTGTTTTTGTACGTTGTCCATGCTCTTCATTTTTGGTTTAGTTGATCTCTAATCTCTTATTGTCTTGGTTGGGCTGGACTAGTTTATGAGCACATCCTTGGTGAAGAGAAATATACATTTGTGGAACATGTCAAAAATCCCCATTCTTGTACAATATTGATAAAAGGTATTAAAATTTGTGTATATCACCAAATAAAATTATTAGAAGTTCTAACTTTTTCTCATCCCACCTCAATTCTTCAACTACTGTTTGATTTTTTCCTATTCTTGCCACTGTACTTATATTGGGCATTACTTGCTATTTGCTTAATGAGGAGGATCACTTATTTAGTTATTTAATGTTACAGGATCTAATGCCATACTATTGCCCAAATAAAGGATGTTGTTCGTGATGGACTGAGAGCTATCAAAAATACCATTGAAGATGAGGCTGTTGTTCTTGTAAGTTCTGCTTGTAGAAATGATTTTTCTTTGACCTTTTCTCTTAGTATTTAAAGGTGCTTAATATTCAAGTCTTGAAACCTTTGATTAAAAGAGAAGGGATCTGTACAATCCCATTTCAACCTGGGGGGTATATAAATCTTATTTTAAATATTGCAATATTTGATTGCTAATTTTTTTTTAATGAAAGTATTTGCTCCAGCAAATTCGAAGTTGACAATGATGTATGATAAATGAATTAAATAAATATAATTTGTGCATGCTCATACAAAACAAGTATTCATACGTTTGTTGAGCATTAGTTTTGGCATATGCTGATTATACTTTGTTATGGGAGCATGCATGACACAACAATTGATCTTCGACACTTAGAAAATGAGGCTTTTATCTAGCTTTTCTTATGTTTGGAGTTATAATGGAATATCAAGGTCCTGATTTGCTTTTAATGCATGATTTTATAGATAAAAGAAAGTAATGGCCATTTACTTGAAAGAGCAAGATATTTAAGTCTACACATTTTTATGGGAACTGGGAATTATGAGGGATTGACGATAAGGCAAAATTTGGGTGCTGAAAATGCAGTTTTCTCACTTGGGGATTCAACAACCAGCTGCTGATCAGCCTAATACTGCTACTGATGGATCAAGACATGATGATGTTGCCCCTTCAGCTTCACAAGATGATCATCCACATAATGATTCTCCATCTGCTCATGGTGGTTGTTTTGCTTCCTAGTAATATTAGCAACAATATATGTTTGATCATTATTTTATTTAGATGATACTGTTGACACTAATTAGTACGATAATAGTACTATTTTATTGTTTCATGAGAGATTATTTGAGGATAATATTATGTAATATTTTAAATAATTTTCTATATATATGTATTTTGGAACATATTTTTATTTGGAAAAAATATATATTTATAAGTGTGAGATCATTGTTATGTACATGATTAAAATAAATAAATAGCGATCATTGTATACAAGATTAAAATTTTAAAATACAGCAAAAAAATTTCAATTATGCAATAATTTAGCGACGGATTTACGACAAATCTAATGTGTAATAGATATAATTTAAGAAATAATTAGCAACAATATTAGCAACTAATATTCGTTGCTAACTTTTATATTAAATTTATAATTAGTGATGGAAAATGTAGTCCCTAAATAGTATTATTATAATATGGTGACTAATTAGGAATATAAATTAGCGACGGAAAAAAATTAGCGACGAAATTTTTTGTCGCTCAATTAGCGACTGATTTTGAATTCCGTCGCTAATATATTTACTACCGGCCTTTTAGCCACTTTTCGTAGAGCATCACTAATTTAATTTAGCGATGAATTTGTGGTAATTACCGACGGAATTTTTCGTCGCTAATTAGCAGTTTTTTGTAGTATGATTGAGATGAACCGAAACGATTTGAACAAACTTATCCTTAATGGAATCTCCTAATGCACAAAAAATTTCATCAAAAATTTATGATGAACTTCAGAGAGAAACCCTACCAGGAGTAGGAGAGGTTTACCAATTGCAAGGCTTTTGGTTCAATCGAAATCATTTTTAGGCTTCGTTGCTGCAAATTCAAACTTTGTATCTAAAGATGGAGATGTGATTTTAGCTTCCCCTACCAAGGCAGGTAGTACATGGCTCAAGGCTATTATTCTTTGCACTGCCAATCATAATGATTCATGTGATTATTATCCATTCATGAAATACCATCCTAATGCTCTTATGCCACATTTAGAAGTTGAAATTTGTTCTAAAATCCAAATGCTGATCTCTCAAGTATGACTTCTCCAAGACTTTTTAGAACCCATTTTGCTTACGGTCTTTTACCGGGATCCATAAAGCACTTTTCTTGCAAGATTATTTACATTGTTAGAAACCCTAAGGATGTGGTTATGTCCTCAAGGTATTTCTTGAGCACAAGGTTTGATTGTCCTTTTAATGAATCTTTTGGCAAGTTCTATAAGGGAATCCATTTTTTAGGCCTTATCATGATCATGTGTTGGGGTATTGGAAAGAAAGTCAAAAAAGGCCTGAAAAGATACTCTTCTTGAAGTATGAAAAGATGAAGAATGACCCTATTGGCCATATATGGTACCTCTTGCACTCAACTATTTTGATATGGAAACATTTCCCACTATTCCAAACCAAGAGAACATCTTTCTGAGACCAAAAACCGACCATCCAAGGGAAAGGTTGTTAATAAATAGCCTATGTACTTTGGGTTTATTTTTTGAGTGCTTAACCTTTTCGAAGGGAGTAGCTTTTAACCTACCATCAAGCCATATTTTGGGCTTCACAATAGAATCTTGCAGTGGAGAATGGGGTTATTGTCTAGTCGAAAGAGAGGAAAATTGGCAAGGTTAGGAGGTGGAAGGTTATGTGGTGGGAAGACTTTTGGAGAGGGTTTAGGGGATAAGAGGGAGCCATTGTATATTATTCGAAAATCGAACTTTTTAAAATTGAAACCAAATAAATCGAATTTATTTCGATTGGTTCAGTTCAATAAGTTCTAGATCAATGGATTTTTTTGTTGGGTTTGTAACCAATATAGGCCCACATAAATCACACACTATTTAGCACAAAGAAAGAAGCATAAAAAAATAAAATAGATGCCATAGTCTGAGCACCCTCCATTTCGACAACTTACAACATTGAATAAGTTATTCATTTTCAAAGCAATCCAGAGACTATTTTGTTGCTTTTGTGGTTTTGATCTATACAATTAGAAAGGCTCAGATATTTGAGAAATAATTAGCATCAATAAGCTCACCTATGAGCTCTCATAGGTTGATCGTATTACTTCATTCATCACTACCCTTTACCTATTTCACAAACTTTCTTTGCTATTTTGAAATGAAAAAAAAATGGTCGCAGAGAATTTCATCAAACATCAAATGAAAAATCATTAGATGGTACAGACAAAATGAGAATGCATCATAGGCCCATCCACTGATCTTAGAAACTCAAAATTTATAATATTTCATCCTTTGATGGAGGGGAATTATAGAAATAAAAGCAATATCACTTCTTCTTCTTCTTCTTCTTCTTCTTCTTCTTCTTCATAGATTGGAAGCAGAGTTTAATTTCTAGAGAAGAGAGGCCAATGGAAGGAATTGAATATAGAAAGGGGTGCAATGCTCGCCCTAACTTTAGTTCTTTTTGCTTGTTGAAATTACCTAAAAAAAACAATTGGAGTGTTTTGCTTGTAAAGAATGAAGCCTCAAAATCTAGAATAAACCCAAACCAATGTTATTAAAACCGAATCAAATCGGTCGGTTGGACCGAATTAACGCAAATCGATAAGTTATTTGGTTGGTTCAGCTAATAAAAACCAAACTGAAAAAAATCGGATTGAACCGAAAAAATCGAACAGAACCGAAGAACCAGACAGAACTAAATTTTTTTCTAAAATGGCAAAACGTCATTGTTTAATGCATTGGAAAAAAAACATATGGCTGCATATTTTTTACTTTTAAGTTGTAAAAAATCATGTTGCTACACAGGATCAAACTAGGGACTTTTGACGGTAAGACTAACGTGATAACCACTACACCACAGCAACCTCATGTTTTTACTTTCTTTCTTTAATTGTTTTTAATTATATTTTGTGGTACTACAGCACAACAACTTGATGTTTTTGCTTTCTTTCTTTAATTGTTTTTAATTTCATTTTGTGGTTTCTTATTTTATTGTCATGCTCTGTTCTTTATATTATTTTATACTTTCTTTCTTTTTAATTTGTTTCAATCATTAGACAGCTTGGTAAAGATAAACCCAACCTCCCTCTAGTGAAATCAAATTGAACCATAAAAAAATATTTACATCCTCTTACCATTTAATTTGAAATAATGAAACTACATGGACAAAAAAGCCAAAAATCAATTAACACTATTTGTAATATTTAAATATATATTCCCTTATAAATTTATTTACAAATATTTAAATATATATGTTCCCTTATAAATTCATTTCATATTAGGATGTGATCATTTGTTATCATTTCATATTAGGATTTGATCATTTGTTAATGTGGTCTTAGTGTAATTGATAATAATAAGCAGTAGTATTTATAAAATTATATTAATTAATAATATTTTAAAAAATAGAAAAAAATCCGATTGAACTGGTCAAACCACAAACCATCAACTTTGTCTGTTCTTTATCCGGTCCGATTTTAATAACATTGACCCAAACAAATTTAATATACAAGTAGAATTATAGAAAGAGGGGCGAAAAGGAGGGACCTCACCAGATTGAGGTTTTCCCATTTATAGAAGTCCAATGTGGTCCGAATCCTCAGATTGAGCTAAATCAATGAAGTGGAAATGGAGAGGAAGGAAACGGGAAGAGGTGGCTGCGCAGTTAGGGTTAGAAAATTAAACATATATATATATATATATATATATATATATATATATATATATATATATATATATATATAATTTTGGTCAATTCGGTTCTTTCAATTTTAAAAATCAAACCAAATGAACATAAATATTATTTTGGTAAAAAAAACTGAAAATCGAACCAAACAGACCGAAATTCATTCGGTTCGATTCGATTATGCGCAGCTCTACCTATTTGTTTATGTAGGTATATACATGCTTCGGCCTTCCAAGATCATCGACCCAATTTTTTTAGGCTATATATATATATATATATATATATATATACATATATTTGATAAGTCAGAGAGATATTATTAGATAAAGAAACAGAACATTATAACCTGAAGCTAAATAAGCCAGGCAACAAAATCATTTACTCTGTAGACCCCTTAATGCTTCACAAGGCAATTTGCAACAACATTGCACTCTCTTAGTTTTTGAAAAAAAAAACCACCTTACATAGTGATGCCTTTAAGAGATTTTAGAACTTCTACGGACACTCTAAAAAGAGAGATAATACAATGGTAGACTGAATAAAGTAGTCGTACTAAGCATCAGCCCGCCCGTAATAGAGAGGAACTTGCCTTTCCAACCTGACGATTTGAAATAGAATCTATTTCACACAGTTTTCTAAATATAATGTGCCTCAAGATTCTCAAAATGATTTCAGTAGATTTATTATTTTTCCATTTAAACATGAAGGTTATTCCCAATTCTAATGGTCTCACTGCATTCATACTTTGTGAGGAGATGGGTGTGCTTGTTGAAAGCATGATCCAAAAATAGTGGAGCACGTGTTTTTTTTATGCTCTTAGTTAGTGGGAATGTGTCCTCTTTTTTTGTTATTAGTTAGTGGGATCTCGTAATCAGATCATGGGTTTATGTTCCTGTTTTTTGTTATTTTCAATTACTCTTTCAAGTTTATTTAAAAGCTCTGTATTTTCCTTTTTCAAGGTAGCAAATTGATATTCCAGCAATTTAGTCTTTGGCTTCTCTCTGATGGGGATTTATTTGAACCCTTAGTCTCATTAGATAGTATGAGTAGGGTATCGTTCCAAAGGGAACCGGGTAAATTTTATATTAATGTAACAATAAGTAAATGGATAGGTAACAATTTCAATTAAAATCATGCAATTAATGTAAATACTAAATTACTTAAAATATATTAAGTTAATTTTAGATAATAGATTACTTAAAAGATGGGATGGACATGCATTATAACCAAATAAAAACAAGTTCATCTTTGAATTAATTAACAATTATATGAATGATATGAATGGAGAATTTAGCCAAGATTCTTTAAAGCAATTCTCATTGTCAATAAAGAATGTTCTTACTTAGAGTCTATAAGCATTCTCATGTCATTATAAAGATAAATAAAAACCATGAAGTTCTATGCCAATTCTTTAACCCCTTAAAGTGAATTCCTTATCTCTAAGTGAATTCAATGCTTTAAGTAAATTCATTTAACTTTCCATCAAAGAATTCCAACTCTCATTGTGAATTAAATTACTAACATACTTAATATGGTGATCAAGCATACTAAGCAAATTAAAGCACTTAAACAAACTTAAATCATACTTCATACATAAATAAAATAAACATTCAATAGAAAAAAATAAGTAGATGAATAACAACTTAAATTAAATAGTTATAATGTATCAAAAGAACTTAGCCATAAATAAAATTACAATAAAGATGAAATAAGAGACAAGAAAACATCACTCCCTAGGGTTTACTTTCTATTTAAACCTTATGATATATCTCTTATTCCTTTGGCTTTGTTCTTTTGTCATCCTTTAAAACTAAGTAAAACAGAAAAATCCAAAACAACTAAAAATGTTCTTAAAAAAACAGTCAAAGAAATCTTTAATTTTTTTTTATCCTCTATCCAGAGTTTTTCTCTATATATATATGTCTTGACTCTACAGGTATGTCTCTTAATAAGTCACGAAAGATTGCTTCTGAAAGCAAACTCAAGTGCAGAAAATACAACGTTTGGGAAACAGCGTCTTGTCCGACTCTTAAATGCCTTCACGAGTCGTGATCTTCAGCGGATCTTGAACACCATCCCGACTAGTGAAGCTTTGTCCCGAGTCGTGATTCCCTTCACGACACGTGATCCTGATGCCGAGTCGTGAGCTACTTCTTCACTGCTTCACTCGTGAATTTGTCTTGTGAATCCTTGTCTGAGTCGTGATCCACTTCACGACTCGTGATCTTCTTCTTCGAAATTTCACCATCTTCTTCATTTTCTTCACACTTCACCAATGTTAACCTAAAAACAAACATAAACACATAAATTGGACATAAACACATAATATTACATACTTATTACATAAATAAGAGAAAAACACGCATAAAAAGATAGACATTTTACATGACATCACTCTCAATATTTTATTTCTTTTTTTTGTCTTTACCAACAGTTGTGGTATCAGAGCCAATCAGGTTCAGTCCCCTAAAAGAGAGGCATTTGAGTTGTGTGAAACAGAACCAGTAGCAGTAAGAAAATCCAAAGTTGAGAGGAAGCCATGGCAAGCAACGAAACCAGCTCAACAGCATAGCCCCTGATTCCAAATTTCAAAGGTGAAAAATATCATCTTTGGAGTCTCAAAATGAAGACGTTGTTCAGATCTTAATAGTTGTGGGAAATAGTGGAGAACGGGTATGAGGAGCCGAATCCAGCACCGGCTGAACCCGATCAGCGATTGTGGGAAAATCGCAAAAAGGATGCAAAGGCCTTGTTGCTCATTCAGTCAGCACTGAAGGATGATATATTTCCTCGAATTTCAGTAGCTAACACTTCCAAAGAGGCATGGGAGATTCTAAAGCAAGAATATTTGGGTGACAATAAGGTAATTACGGTAAAATTACAAACTCTTCGTCATGATTTTGAAACACTTATCATGAAAGACAAAGAATCTATGCAAGAATTCTTGTCTAAGGTGTCTGGGATTGTAAATCAAATTAAGGCTTATGGTCAAATCATAAGTAATGAAATTGTTGTGAGTAAGGTTTTAAGGAGTTTAAACTCAAAATTTGACCATATTGTTGCTGCAATTAAAAAGACTAAGGATTTTTCATCTTATACGTTTGATGAAATGATGAGTTCTTTGTTAGCCCATGAAGCAAGATTTGGCAGGTCCCAAGAAAAGGTTGAAGAAAAAGCATTTCAGGTGAAGAGGGAGTCTTCTAAGGGAAAGCTAGAAAATGTAGGAGGCCATGGTAGAGGCAAAGGTAGAAGTGGATTTCGTGGACAAGGTCATGGTGGTGGCAGAGGTAGAGGCCAATTTGGTGAATCAACCCATAAGAGCTCAATCCAATGCAGGTATTGCAGCAAAATGGGCCACAAAGAAGCTGATTGTTGGACTAAACAAAGAGAAGAGCAGAAGCAAGCAAAATTTACAGAAAAGGTTGAAGAGGAAAGCAGATTATTCATGGCTTATTCACCAATTCAGGATAACATCAACAGCAAAGACGTATGGTTTTTGGACAGTGGGTGCTCCAACCACATGTCTAGAACCAAATCATTATTCAAAGAGCTTGATGACTCACAGAAAGGTGAGGTTCGACTTGGTGATAATAAGCAAATGAAAGTTGAAGGCAAATGTACAATTGCCATTAAATATGTGCAAGGTGATGTTAAACTTCTTTATGATGTGCAATTTGTGCCTAGTTTAGCTCATAACTTATTGAGCATTGGACAATTGATTACTAGTGGACATTCTATTGTGTTTGATGATAATTCATGTGTTATTCATGATAAAAAAAATCTGGTCAGAACATAGCAACTGTTCATATGACACAAAATAAAATGTTTCCTATTGATGTCTCAAGTGCAGTGGGCAATGCCTTAATTATTAAGAGAGATAATGAGGCTAATTTGTGGCATTTACGTTATGGACATTTGCATTTAAATGGTTTGAAACTTCTGAATCAGAAAGAAATGGTTGTTGGCTTGCCGAAAATTGGTGAACTTGTTTTCTGTGAAGGATGTGTTTATGGGAAGCAGAATAGAAGGTTGTTTCCTTTTGGAAAATCATGGAGGGCTTCTAATTGTCTTGAACTTGTGCATGCTGATTTATGTGGGCCAATGAAAATAGAGTCATTTGGTGGAAGTCGCTATTTTTTATTGTTTACAGATGATTATAGCCGCATGAGTTGGGTTTATTTCTTGAAATTTAAATCTGAAACTTTTGAGAATTTCAGGAAATTTAAGGCATTGGTGGAGAAACAAAGTGGGAAAAGCATAAAAGCACTCCGGAACTAATCGTGGCGGTGAATTTTTATCTAAATATTTCACTATTTTTTGTAATGAAAATGCCATTCGCAGGGAACTTACAGCACCATACACACCAGAACAGAATGGCATTGCGAAACAAAAAAATCAAACGGTGGTAGAAATGGCCAGAAGTTTGTTGAAAGCTAAAGGTCTTCTAGACAAGTTTTGGGGAGAAGCAGTAGCAATAGCTGTGTATCTCTTGAACATCTTGCCAACAAAGGTAGTTCTGAATCAAACACCTTATGAAGCTTGGATGGGTAAGAAGACTCGTGTAAGCCACTTAAAAGTCTTTGGTTGTGTAGCATATGCTTTGGTTAATTTTCGTTCTAAGCTTGATGAAAAATCAAAAAATTGCATTTTCATTGGCTATTGTCCTCATTCCAAAGCATATCGTCTATATAATCCTATTAGTGGCAAAGTAATAATTAGCAGGGATGTCGTGTTTAATGAAGAAGCAAGTGCGGAGTGGAATTTTGACAAAGAAGGCATAAAAAATCAAGTGTTAGAAGATTTTGAAGGTGAACAACCAGCAAGCTCAGTTCCTTTATCATCTACAAGTTCAGCTCTTTCCTCATCGGGTGATAACGGCACTACAAATTCTGCTAGTTCTGATCCTTTCTTATCCAGCCCCTTCAGCGACAGCAGTGAAACACCACCAAGAACAGTAAGATCTCTTAGAGAAATTTATGAGTCATGTGATTTTGCTTTTTTAGTCACTGACCCAATTTCTTATGAAGAAGCTGCAGAGCAACCGAAGTGGCAGATTGCTATGAAAGAAGAGATGCAGGCTATTGAAAGAAATTCAACATGGGAGCTGGTTGATGTTCCAAAAGGCAAAAATATCGTAGGGCTGAAGTGGGTGTTCAGAACAAAATATAATGCTGATGGAAGTATTCAAAAGCACAAAGCTCGGCTTATGGCGAAGGGATACTCACAGCAACAAGGATGTTTGGATGATCGAAAAAGCACTTCAGGCAACGTTTTCAGCTTTGGTTCTAAAGCTGTGACATGGAGTTCAAAGAAGCAAGAAACAGTAGCTCTGTCATCATCCAAAGCAGAGTATACAACAGCAACTTCAGCAGCAAGACAAGCTTTTTGGCTCAAAAAACTTCTTGCAGATTTCAGTATTGAGCAAAAGGAAGCCACTGAAATATTCTGTGATAATCGGTCTACTATCTCAATGGCAAAGAATCCTGCTTTTCATGGTAGAACTAAGCACATTGATGTGTATCATCACTTCATTCGAAAGTTGATAACTGATGGTAAAATAATGCTGAAATTTTGTGGCACAAATGAGCAAGTAGCAGATGTTTTTACAAAATCACTTTCTCAGGCCAAGCATTAGTTTTTTAGATCTCAATTGGGAGTTTGTGATTTTGAATCAAGGGGGAGTGTTGAAAGCATGATTCAAAAATAGTGGAGCACGTGTCTTTTTATGCTCTTAGTTAGTGGGAACGTGTCCTCTTTTCTTGTTATTAGTTAGTGGGATCACGTAATCAGATCATGGGTTTATGTTCCTATTTTTTGTCATTTTCAGTTACTTTTTCAAGTTTATTTAAAAGCTCTGTATTTTCCTTTTTCAAGGTAGCAAATTGATATTCCAGCAATTTAGTCTTTGGCTTCTCTCAATATTTTATTTCGTTTTTTTTTTCTGTCTTTACCAACAGTGCTTATTCTGTTTAATCTGTTAAAGCATGAGAATGTTAAATGTAAATGTCGGTCCTCAATTCAAAATGCATCTACGGATGTAGCCTGGCTGAGAATCCCTGTGGCCTTGTTTCTTCAGTGTTAATCTTGCATGTCCAGTATTTTCCTTGATACAATTATAATTTCCGATGAGTGGAAACAACAGAAAAGTTTTCCTTTCTTTGTTTTTGTTTTTGTTTTTGTTGTTGTTTACTTGTTTTATTATTTTATCTTGCTGCAACAATAAACCTTATCAGATACGTTTGACAAAATTTATCACAGGTGAAGCTTAAGAATATGCTGTACCATACTGCCCGCATAAACTGCCCTGCTTGGTCTTCCGATAGCAGCATGATTGCTACATGATCCCTTGACACCTGGGTCATTATATATGAGATTGACATGCCAGCGTCCAGTCGGATGACCATAAAGGGAGCTCATTTGGGTGGGGTGAATGGATTAGCTTTCACTGATGAGCAGAGTGTAGTAAGCTCTGGTGAGGATGCTTGGGTTCGTGTTGAGATTAAGCCCTCCATGATGCTAGTTATAGCTAAAAACTAGTTTGGTGAAGATGCTAGATGATTTTGGATTTTGGTTTGTTGTCAAGTTTGGTTTGCAATGAGATTGTGAAGAGTTTGAAGAATAGGCATATTCCATAAACTGCTTTTCCAGTCATGATGTTTTTTTGGAGCGGCTCATATTCTGACAGCAGTTTGATCCAGGGTTGTAATTTAATCCCATTTTTTTAGCCTGGGATTTGTGTTATTTTCGCACGGCTGAAGATTGAAGTAAGGTGGGTTAGCACACAGAAACTGCTCAAAGCAGTGTGTGAATCAACAGTGCTGAGCCAAAGTGGAAGTGATTAGAGTGCTAAAGAGATCCAGAGGGGAATTTTGCTACGGCTGTCTGGGATTTTCGATGCTAGCATACAGAATCTTTAATTTTTTGCGCGGTGGTGATGCTAGTGATTGTTCTGTTGTTATGTATTTCTGCTGAATGATGCAAGTTCTCTATAGTCAATACAGTTGTTCTGTGCAGTTGGTCTCGTATGTAATCTGAACTTGTATGATCATGTCTGAAGTTTTTCTATACTACCATTGAATATCTGAGGCACATTATATGACAAATATAATTAATATACATTCATCATTTGATGGAAAGGAAATTAATATTGTCGGGATCACATTATAGACAATCATGTAGGTACAAATAAAATAATGCAAATTGGAAATTTATACTCTTTAATTTTACGGTTGAGGTTGTTGAGGTAGTAGGTATGTTTTGAATGGCTCGGATTAAAAACTAAAAGTATCAAAGGGCTGAAAATTAAGTCATTATTCATTCTGAAAAAAACGTGACTCCAATGCATGTGCCTACATAAGCATATGATTTAGATGATCCGAAACGAATTGAACAAACTTATCCACAATGGAATCCCCTAATTCACAAGAAATCTCACCAAACATCTATGATGAACTTGAGAGAGAAACCCTACCAGGAGTAGGAGAGGTTTACCAATGGCAAGGATTCTGGTTCAGTCGGAATCATCTTCCAGGCGCCATTGCTGCAAATTCAAACTTTGTAGCTGAAGATGAAGATGTGATTCTAGCTTCCCCTACCAAGGCAGGTAGTACATGGCTCAAGGCTATTATTCCTTGCATTGTCAATCATAATGATTCATATGATTATGATCGATTCATGAAATACCATCCTAATGCTCTTATGCCACATTTAGAAGTTGAAATTTATTCTCAAAATCCAAATGCTGATCTCTCAGGTATGCTTTCTCCTAGACTTTTTAGAACCCATTTTCCTTATGGTCTTTTACCAGAATCCGTAAAGCAGTCTGCTTGCAATATTATTTACATTGCTAGAAACCCTAAGGATCTGTTTGTGTCCTCATTGTATTTCTTGAGCACAAGGTTTGATTATCCTTTTAATGAATCTTTTGACAAGTTCTGTAAGGGAATCCATTTCTTTGGGCCTTATCATGATCATGTGTTGGGGTATTGGAAAGAAAGTCAAAAAAGGCCTGAAAAGATACTCTTCTTGAAGTATGAAGGGATGAAGAATGACCCTATTGGCCAAGTTCAGAAATTGAGTAATTTTCTTGGAAAGAGTCTTGGAGAGGAAGAAGTGACGAAAATACTAGAAAAATGCAGCTTGGAGAGGATGAAGATCTTGGAAATTAACAAAAATGGAGTGGATCCTAATGGCGTACCTTATGGTTCTTATTTTAGGAAAGGTACTGTTGGAGATTGGAAGAATCATTTATCACCGGAAATGGGACAACGATTGGATAATATTACCAAAATGAGGCTTGAGGGGTCTGGTTTAGAGCTCTAAAAACTTCCTCAAATCAAATTATTGCCATGTTTAATCATGACGTTATTTGTGTTATTTGAGATAACTATATGGATATGCTAAGTGTTTTATAACATTTTCTTGTTCAGCTTAGTAGCTGTATTGTATAATAAAAGCGACAATATCCTGCAATGCTCTCGACTTGGTAAATATTGTAGTTTATTAATACTATAACCCACTCATATTAATAACTTAATACAACTTTATTTTTCTTTATTAATCATTGTTTTTCAACACCAAATCATTGACCATTGATCTTTGATATGTATGGATAGCAAATCAATAGTTAATCATTGAAAGAATCAAAATATAATATCCACTAAAAAATAAATAAAATAAATAAATTTTTTCATAATTAATTATAAAAATTGAATATATTCAACATGAAACTAATAATAAAATACTAATTATATAAATGTAATGAATAAATAATTGTAATAAAAAAATAAATTCAAAAAATATGTATTATAATAATATTTAAAAAGTCATATATTACAATATTTATAAATTATAAAAATATTTTTAAAAATTAAATTTAAAAGTAAACCTTAATTATGAATTTTTAATTTTATAAATTTAAAATCAGTTAGATTTCGAATTATTTTTTTAATTAATCAAAATTTTGATTTTTTTTCACCAATAGATAATAGAAATACCTTTTAAAATGCTTTAGTACATATGTAGATGAGTCCACCGATCAAACCCAATAATGTGAGCCCATTTTGCAATTCTTTGAAGACTAATGTTCCAAAGTAACATGGACCAACACTCAATCCTAATGGACTTCCATGTGCAGTGAGCATAGCTCTGATACTACAATTTTTTTTTTTTTTTCTGATACTACTATATTAATTTTTCATAAAAATCTTTACCAAATATTTATTTAATTTTTTTCTTAAAAGCATCAATTTTAATTGAATTTTATTTTTTAAAAAATATTTAGAAGCCAAAGTTTTTTATCATTATATATCGTTTAATAAATTCCCATTTCAAGTAAATATGGTTTAAACCAAATTCAACACAACAAATTTTATTGATTTATAAAAGTTAAAATAATATAAAATAATTCAAAGTCTTCTCTACATGCTAGATTTACTTACCTTTAGGTTCTTTCAAATTAATCTTTAATCGAATTCCTTAAACTCGGGTTATTAATTGTGAACTATCAGTTGTCTAATTGTTAATACTTTAGAAAAATATCATTCAATATAAAGACTGATTATGCTGATAATATATTATAAATAAATGAAGAAGAAAAAAAATAAAACGAATGAGATAAAAAGAATTTTTTTTGTCTTGTATCGTGTATAATAAATATACCATTTTTTCCTCCATTGCTTCCGCCTAATCCATTTCAGCCACCGCCAGCTCCTCTTATTCCTTTACCACCACCTCCGTTCTTAACTCCGCGCCGCCGCCGCTACTCCCTCCATTTCCTCCGCTATTCCCTCCATTTCCTCCGCTGTCTCCTTTCCCTTTTTCTCCTTCTCCTCCTCGTAGCCCAGGAGCTCCGCCTTTTTCTACTTCACACAAGACCTCTCCTTGAGTCATTATTATGTAAAATTCTCCAGTAATGTCTTTGAATATTTAGAGTGAATCTTCTTTTTATCATTTTTAATTTTTAGCTTATTATAAATTTATAGTATAGTATAGTAAAGGACTGTCTGATGTTTTTTTCTTGTTAATAAGAGTGAAATAGGCCGAAGTTATTGTACTTACAATAAAATTAAAGAGGTTCTAATAATATTTCAGCAGCTTTTATATCATTTAATTGATTTGAATTAAATGTCCAACTAATAATGCAAGTTTAGTTCAATCATTTTTCGCACTCAACACACTATAAATCGACATTAAAACCTTAACAATTCAAGGATAATATTAAGTGATAATGCACAATTCATTTTCTCTTCCTTGGGCCCATCCAATGAGGCTAAAGCCCAATTTGATTATGGGTCACGTCCATAGCCCATTAAATATCTGAACTATACGAGCTATCACATCTTTATGATATTATGGGTCACGTCCACAAGAAATTAAATAATTTGCCAACAGTTTGAATAATCATTCATTCTGAAGAACGTGAGAAAAATGAAAAGAAGACAAAAGAAAAAAGTATTTACGTGATCGTGTCAAATATAGAGAATTTATAAAATTTAGGGTAGTTATAAGTGAAATTTTTATAAGTTTAGGGGTATAATTAAGCGTTTATAAGTTCAAATGCGAAAAAGATATTCTTAAAAAAATTCAATAAAATGTTCTTTCTGTAAATTTGATGAGAAAATTGTATATAAAACACTAACCTACAGTACTTTCTAAAACAGTAGGAGATAGTCATCCAAATAGTCATTACAGTCTGATACTGGGAAAGAGGGGGGGAAAAAAGCATTTTGTTGGATATTTGGAATTTAACATTTTCTTATATTATTTAAAAATTGATATTGAATTTTTAACTAACCATAGGGACCATTTTCTTGGTAGGCCAATGCATGTATCTGCATAATAATATATGGATGCGATGATTTGAAACCAATTGAACAAACTTATCCTTAATGGAATCTCCTAATTCATAAGAAATTTCACCAAATTTTATTGAAGAATTTGAGAGAGAAACCTTAACAGGAATAGGAGAGGTTTACCAATGGCAAGGCTTCCGGATAATCTTCTAGGCGCCGTACTGCAAATTCAAACTTTGTAAATATTTATAAATATTTTCTCAATCTCACAGATAAAGGATTTTTTTTTTTTGCACGAAATTAAAAGTGCCATTAATTGTAGTTGCCAATTATGAAGAGCTAAAACATTATTGTCTAGGCAAAAATTGTCTAAAAAAAAAGAAAGTTGGTGATCTGTCTTATCCAAATCAAATTTTCTCCCATATTTATTTATTTTTTATAAGGTAACTCGTACAGCTAATATTATTAAAACCGAATCAAATCGGTTTAACTGTGAACTACCAGCTATGATCCTATCAGTTCAACGTATAAAAATCAGATTGTCAAAAAACTGGAAGGAACCATAGTGAACCTGTAAAAAATCGGATGGATTCAGAAAAAAAAAATTGAATTTGAAAAAAACCAAAATTTATTCAAAATATCTATAAAATATTTTTTGCTGCAGAAAAATATAAGTATAAATACAAAATAATTAAAATTTAAGCATTTTTGTTAAATTTTTTATGGATGAAATAAAAATTATAATTTCTATTTGATATTTTTTTTTGAACATTTGCATTTTTTATTATATTTATCTTAAATTTTTTGTTATAAATATTGAATGATTTGAAGATACTATTTTATTATTAAATTTTTATGATAATTACGGAAACATAAAAAGAAAAGGAAAAAGATGAAGTAGCAAGAAAGCACAAAAAAAAAAAGTGATTACGGAAACATTTCCATTGTTGTTGAAAGAAAATAAGTCTTTTATAAACTAAACTGTTAAACCAATGATAAAATAACATGTATGTAAAATTGATTGAAAAAAAAAAATAGTAGTGAATGATATACATAGATGTCATCTGATATATAAATTTAAGCGATGAGAGTGAAAGCAATGGATTGCTAGGGCAATAGGAGGCAGCAAAGGCAAAGACAAAAATGGAAGTGAACCAAGCATATCAACTTCGAGAAACAAGACAACTCAAAGTATGAGAAATTCGGAAATACATCAACAATTTTTGTTTGTTTTAACGACTTTGGTTGATTGCTTGAACGAGTCCCAAGTGTCTCTTATTTTTTACGCGAAATTCATTTAATCAAAGGCATACGATTTAATTACTGCTAAATTCTTGATCAATAACCTGTCTATAATGTGGCTATACTCGACATTTTGTCTCCAACTTCTTAAGTAATTCAAAGGTGACGTGTGTATTAAATTCTGATTTCAGTGGCTGAAAATTCTGTGGACGTCCATGGTATGATGATTTAGAAGATGGAATAGAAAATCAGAAGACAAAAGGTAGGACTTAAAATTTGTTATCAAAACATGTCGCCATTTAAAAGCTTCACAATCCATAGATCTAAATTGGATATATTATTCTTTTGGGTTCCACGAAGCACTGCTCATGTTGCTCTCTGCATGGGTTTCTGTTTTCTCATTTTAGACCGAAAGTGACGATCTGTAATAATTTAGCACAACAAAATGTTATAAAAGCTACCAGCAGGTCTTTGCTTGCTGTAACTAACTGCAGGCTTTGATGGGTTGATTGGCGGGAGCAAATAGTATCTGCAAAACCATTTATTTGTATCGCACTGTTAGGGAAAAGTTGTATTTTTGTTATTGAAAATTTAAAAAATTGTATTTTTGAAAAAATTGTTGTATTTTTTGTTATTTTTATTTTTTTCTGTATATTTTTGTAAAAATAGAGGAAAAGAACGTGAGAAAAATGAAAAGAAGACAAAAGAAAAAAGTATTTACGTGATCGTGTCAAATATAGAGAATTTATAACATTTAGGGTAGTTATAAGTGAAATTTTATAAGTTTAGGGGTATAATTAAGCTTTTATAAGTTCAAATGCGACAAAGATATTCTTAAAAAAATTCAATAAAATGTTCTTTCTGTAAATTTGATGAGAAAATTGTATATAAAACACTAACCTACAGTACTTTCTAAAACAGTAGGAGATAGTCATCCAAATAGTCATTACAGTCTGATACTGGGAAAGAGGGGGGAAAAAAAAAGCATTTTGTTGGATATTTGGAATTTAACATTTTCTTATATTATTTAAAAATTGATATTGAATTTTTAACTAACCATAGGGACCATTTTCTTGGTAGGCCAATGCATGTGTTATATGGACCTAATTCATAAGAAATTTCACCAAATTTTATTGAAGAATTTGAGAGAAAAACCTTAACAGGAATAGGAGAGGTTTACCAATGGCAAGGCTTCCGGAATAATCTTCTAGGCGCCGTAGCTGCAAATTCAAACTTTGTAAATATTTAAAAATATTTTCTCAATCTCACAGATAAATGATTTTTTTTTTTCCACGAAATTAAAAGTGCCATTAATTGTAGTTGCCAATTATGAAGAGCTAAAACATTATTGTCTAGGCAAAAATTGTCTAAAAAAGGAAAGTTGGTGGTCTGTCTTATCCAAATCAAATTTTCTCCCTGATTTATTTATTTTTTATAAGGTAACTCGTATAGCCAATTGGTTTAACCGTGAACTACCAGCTATGGTCCTATCAGTTCAACGCATAAAAATCAGATTGTCAAAAAACTGAAAGGAACCATAGTGAACCTGTAAAAAATCGGATGGATTCAGAAAAAAAAACAGTTTGAATTTGAAAAAACCAAAATTTATTCAAAATATCTATAAAATATTTTTTGCTGCAGAAAAATATAAGTATAAATACAAAATAATTAAAATTTAAGTATTTTTTTTAAATTTTTTATGGATGAAATAAAAATTATAATTTCTATTTGATAATTTTTTTTTGAACATTTGCATTTTATATTATATTTATCTTAAATTTTTTTGTTATAAATATTAAATGATTTGAAGATATTATTTTATTATTAAATTATTATGATGAATGTATTTTTTTAACTATTTTTAATTTTTTTATATAGTGATATTTTCATAGTATTTATATAAAACTTAAAAAATAATATTATTTAAAAAAATCCGATTGAACCCTCATGAATCGGTCAAACCAAAAATTTTTTATTTTTTCGGTTATTTATCCGGTTCAGTTTTAATAACATATTGGTTTATACTGATAATTTCAATGGCGATTTTGGTCCACTAGTTGGTAAATAATTCGCCAACAATGCTAAAAACGTGATTTTACATAACCATAGGGACCATTTTCTTGGTAGGCCAATCCATGTGTCTACATAATAATATGTGATGCGATGATCTGAAACCAATTGAACAAACGTATCCTTAATGGAATCTCCTAATTCACAAGAAATTTCAGCAAAATTTTTAGAAGAATTTGCGAGAGAAACATTAACAGGAGTAGGAGAGGTTTACCAATGGCAAGGCTTCTGGTTCCGTCGGGATCATCTTCTAGGCGCCATAGCTGCAAATTCAAAATTTGTAGCTGAAGATGAAGATGTGATTTTGGCTTCCCCTATGAAGGCAGGTAGTACATGGCTCAAGGCTATTATTCCTTGCATTGTCAATCATAATGATTCATATGATTATGATCCATTCATGAAATACCATCCTAATGCTCTTATGCCGCATTTAGAAGCTGAAATTTATTCTCAGAATCCGAATGCTGATCTCTCATGTATGCCTTCTCCTAGACTTCTTAGAACCCATTTTCCTTATGATCTTTTACCAGAATCCATAAAACAGTCTGCTTGCAAGATTATTTACATTGCTAGAAACCCTAAAGATGTATTTGTGTCCTTATGGTATATCTTGAACACAAAGTTTGATTGCCCTTTTAATGAGTCTTTTGACAAGTTCTGTAGGGGAATCCATCTCTTTGGGCCTTATCATGATCATGTTTTAGGGTATTGGAAAGAAAGTCAAAAAAGGCCTGAAAAGATACTCTTCTTGAAGTATGAAGAGATGAAGAATGACCCTATTGGCCAAGTTCAGAAGTTGAGTAATTTTCTTGGAAAGAGTCTTGGAGAGGAAGAAGTGAAGAAAATGCTAGAAAAATGCAGCTTGGAGAGGATGAAGAACTTGGAAATTAACAAAAATTGAGAGGATCCTCGCGTCGGTTTCCTTTATGGTTCTTATTTCAGGAAAGGTACGGTTGGGGATTGGAAGAATCATTTATCAGCCGAAATGGAACAACAATTGGATAATATTACCAAGATGAAGCTAGAAGGATCTGGTTTAGAGCTCTAAACTTCGTATTGCCATGTTAATCATGATTTTACTTTTAAGTTTTACAGTGAATTTCGAAGACAAATAACAATTGCAGGAGGTAATGTAATCTCGATATTCCGCAGTTGGGCACCTCTGTTTTATCGCTGCGTATTGGTTTCTTTTGGTGGAGTGCAGGAGTATTCCGTGTATCTGATGTTGTTGTTCTCATTGTTTTGATTGCAGCCTTGTATTTTTGTGTCTGTTGAATTTTTCTTTTGTCTGATGGTTGAATATATATCATTTTAAGAGTTAAATTATCTTAATTTTAAAATATTAAAAATAATATTACATCAAATTAAATTTTAAAAATTAAATTATATTTTTTATCAAATTTTAGAAAGCGATTTGCAGCCTGTTATAAAACCAAACGTCAATGGTCCCTAGGTATTTCTTGTGCGACCTTTATCCTATTATTGGGTGGGTTAGGATCAATAATAGGGACATCTTTCCGCTTCTTGCTTACAACACGGTGTAGTTATCCATTTCTACTCTGTATGTATTGTACTTTCTACTAATGTGTATTCACATACAACATGATTAATCATCATTTTTATATTTATATAAATATAGAAACAAATTGATATGCAACAAAAAAAGTACAATAATCTAAGGATAGATTATAAAATTTAATTATATGATTGAAATTGAAGTTACAATTAGAATGTGGTAATAATAAAAGACAATTTCAACTTTGCCAAAATACCTTTTTCTATTTGTAGAATCTATTCTCTAGTAACAATTTGGAAGTACTAATGTAAAAAATTCTACTTCTCCGGCATTAAAATCCACAACTTCTTGCCATCCAGGATTAAGAGAATTTTCACCTAAAAACAATCAAAATAAACTTAAATCAAAAGATTGATTTTATATTTAATTTATCTAAACAAATTATAAGATTTAGAAAAGTGGTACAAAAGAAAAATTAATTATGTAACTGGGATGTTAAAAAAAAGCACTTTGATTGTCAGTGGAACCCGCGTGATGGAAAACTGCAATCTCTCTTATAGTTTTCTATATAACTTCTTTTTTTTAAATACGTATCTATAGGTGTACGAAATTTATCATGTACTGAAGAGCATACATAAATCAATTATTTTTTAAATGTGTGCGTGGCATTGTCCTTGGTACTTGCTATGCTGCTTTCAATTTGATGACCCCTTAAATTGACAAGGTAGGCAGTCCTCACCCGTTGACGCGGACTTGTTAGAATTGTACGCAAGACTAAGCCATTCTTTAATTTAAATTAATTCCTATAGTTAATCTTTTCATCAAATTCATTTCTAAATAGAATTTGCAATTTTGATAAACTAATTCGTTTTCACCATGGAATAAATAAGACCAATTCCATGGTGAAAACGAATTAGTTTATCAAAATTGCAAATTCGATTTAGAAATGAATGTGATGAAAACAATGGCTTAATTCCATTGAAGGCCTGCAAATGTAATATACATTCACACTACTTTTGCTTTATCTTAATAACTTCTCACCTTCCACCATTTAAATAATAATAATAATAATAATAATAATAATAATAATAATAAATTGACTAGTTCAATTTTACTTTCTTTACCATTTGGATGATTAGTAACAGAGCTATAATTATACTTTCTAGAAAATATAAAACTTTAAATTACCAAACCAGTAGAAATATAGGTGCAAATATATCCAATTGATTTGGATAAAATTATAAATGATTTAAAATTTTATAGATTACAAACAGGTCGAGTTGAATCGAGTTGGGCAATGATTCAAATATGCCATGGTTAGGTTATCAAGAGATCAAAATATTTTGATAGTAATCTTTTATTTAAAATATAAAATTATGCAGGGATAAACTCTAAAAGAGATTCATTTTATATTTAATTTATCTAAACTAATTATAAAATTTAGAAAAGTGGTACAACAGAAAAATTAATTATGTAAATGGGGTGTAAAAAAAGGCACTTTGATTGCCGGTTTACGTCAGCATGGGCCCTATGGAGATTGGGGGAAACTTTGGTTAAAAATGGCACCTAAAGGTGCCGTTTTTTTTACTGTTCAAGAACGACGTCATTTGAGGAAAGAGGAGAATATGATAAAAAAAAAAACCGTGCTAACAGCTGCCATTTTTCGTGAGTGAAAACGTTGTCGTTTTGCTGAGGATGAGGCGGCATATGAGGAAAGCTGTCAATGGGACCCAGGTGATGAAAAACGACAATCTCTCTTTCTATTTTCTATACAATTTTTTTAAATGTGTGCCTGCAGGTGTACAGAATTTACTATGTGCTGCAGAGATATAATAAATCCATTGCCTTGTAGTCAAAGCACGGGATTCTGCAATTTGTTTTTTAATTGTGTACATTAAATACATAAACGTCCTTCTTCTTCTCATTTGTTAAACCCTTATTCTTGCTCTCCCTCTTTTTTTGCTTTCTTTCTTTCTTTTTAATTTAATTTCATACATTTTCTTACCTTCTTTCTCTTTAAATTTCAATGGTATAGTATTAGTTGAAAATGTTTTATTAAATTTCTGAAGGCAAATTTGTTGAAGGCTACAAAAAAGGTAAATTTCGTTAATATAGTAAAAATTATTTTTTGATTTATAATTTTTAAGATATGGCTAACTTAATTTTTATTTTAAAAGTGTAGGTGTTATTAAATTAATAATATAATTCCGATAATTATTTTTGAAGGTAAGTTTCTATATTTTTTAGTTTTCAATTATTGTATATAAAAATGAAAAATTTATTTGTAGTTGGTAAAAAAATTATTGTATATTTTTTAAGATGAGGAAATTATAATTAAATAAATAGTTGCATAATAAGATTAAATTTATACATCATTATTAGTTTGAACATTCATTTTTTAGTTAGTTATCATGTGTTACAAATTTATATACAATTTTAAATTTTATAGTTAATTTTTTATTGACGAAATTAGTTAATTGTTATTTTTATAATTTAATTATATTTTTACATGGAAGTTGATGCATGTAATATAAATTTATAATAAAATAATATTTTGAAAATAGTTAATTTCATAAATTAATATATTTTATTTGAACTTCATAAATTATAATACAAAGTGAAATTTAAACTATTATGATTTTTTTAAAATAATATTTATTTTGATTTATTTCACATTATAGATGGCATATACATATTTAGCTTCGAGATGTATGAGAGGTGGCATTTCAAAGGCGATTATCAAGCAAAAGTGGAATGATTTGTACAGTAGTAAAATTGAAAATGACATAACAATATGCGATCATATTATAAAACTAAGTAAAAAATTGCAAGATATTATAATATTCGAATATCTCATTATAGAAAGAGAGATGGTGGAAGCTCTATAGATGACAATGCCATTGATATATTTCAAATCTATTATGAAAATTTGGAATATGCCTAATGTGATAAAATATGGAAAACTTGTCATATTTGCGAAAGATGTCATTGAAGTTAGTGATGATAATTTTTTAAAAATTAAAGATACAATCCTAGTATCTTAAAGAATTAACTTATTGTAGATGATATACTTATAACTTATGGCCTAGATATTATATTCATTAGTACATGTAAAAAATTAGTCATGTGTCAATGAGAATATTGGCAATGTATTATGTTACAAACTTTTATGTCATTTAGATTTTAAGTTTTTTTTAATCAATTTTTGACGTTAATTAACTAATGTTATTATTTCGTAATTTGAGTTTTTATTACGTTACATTTTTTGTTACATAATAATAAATAGATGACATATGGAATTAAATTATTTACAATAAATTAATATTGCAACACATAAAAAGTTTAAACAATAATAAGATAAATAAACGGCATAAATTTTAACGATTCATCATACATGTATGATATTAAATTGCTTTTATGTTTAGACATGGGGGCTATTTAGGAGCTACACGAATAAATTCGGATTCTATTAATGATGAATTGTTAACACTTTAAGGGAGATATCGTTCAAATGCAATATGTAATAATTCAGTAAAAATTTAATTTTTAATATATATTACCCACAATGAGTTTTTTTATTAATATATTTTAATTTTAACTATATGGTTTGACTTATTTTTTATATTAAATATTGAGAGAGAATTGTTGAGTACAAGAAGGAGTAGCATGGATGAACACTACACAAATATTGATCCGAGAATTTTACAATGTATAAGAGTAGCTGGTTTGCTAGGAATTATCAACATTGGTGTGATTCAATTAGATTGAAATTTAATTACTTTACTTATGGAGAGGTGGCGATCGAAAACAAACACATTTCATCTCACATGTGGTGAAGCGATAATTACACTTTAAGATGTTGAAATTTTAACAGGTTTACCGGTTGAGGTTATAGAGAGAACAAATATAGATTGGATGAATATTTGTCATAATCTACTAGGAGCAGTTTCTCCTATGAATGATTTGCATGGTGTTAAAGTGAAATTGACATGGTTGGATGGAATATTCGGTGAATTTTCTAATTATGCAACACCTAAATTAGTACACCATAGAATGTGCACAAAGTTAATTTTGTAGATATGCATACATGAATGCATGTTAATTTCTATATGATTATAACAAATATGAACATGAATGTGTATGCATGAATATATATACACACACACACACACACACACACTTAACATTATGTTTTTAAACATATACTTGTGGTAGAGTTAATAATACACGTGTTTATAAGAGAGAACAGTGAATTAAATGAATTAAAAGAAAGGATTTACAGTTGCCTGTATCTATATCTAGGTTGTAGATAGATAGGCATGCTTATAAAGGTATATTACAGTTGCCCCATGTTTGACCTTGTTTGGGTCCCTATGCTTTGACCCTATTTGGGTCACTTACCGACCTTGTTTGGATTTGCTTGAACGGTCTATAGTACAGATTTGATCCCATTTAGGCTTATAATTTGATACCTTCGGGTACTCTAGTATTACTCATATCTGCACTCTCAGAAAAAGGTACAACTTATTATAGGATACAAGCAAAGTAATATGGAAAGTAATTTAACAAAAATGTTGTGACATACCATGATCTGATCCAAATATTGTTTTACTTAACTCATGTATTGCATATGGAAAACATGAGATTGAATATAGTTATGTTTAAACATGAAGTATATAATACTATAGTAACTCTTGTATATAATAATAATAATAATAACTATGGATACCTAATATTTTCTTCACTTAAGACTATTGTATCTACATACACATCCATATATACAGGTGAGCATACATGATTTAGTTAATGATTGTCATTGGTTACATTATAAACTTGTAATCTTTATAATAAAGCCGTGTATTATTGATATTCAAATTTTATGTTGTGATCCATGATTATATTAGGCTAATAATATGCATATGTGTGTGACTTAGCAATGACTTCTGTGAGAGGTCATCTTCACAATTTTTCTTTGTTCCCCACTAAGCTAGTAAGTTTAGCACAGGTATTTATCCTTATAGGTACATGAAGCTAGGATTCGATTTGAAGTGATAAGATCTACTACCACAAGGCTAACATTAGGGATAGGAAGAGATAAAGTATAAAGTTGGATTTTGTTTTGTCCTTGTAAATATCATATTGTACTAAGAAAAATGTAATGTCAAAAATAGAATAGTAATTAGTGGAGTACAACAAAATACTTTCTTTGTGTAATCTTTTACAAGGTGTTGATATATATCTACATATAAATATCATAAATTAACATGAAAATTGTGCAATAGTTTATCATATATTTAATTATATGTAAAATAGTATATAAGATGACAGATAACAGGAAAATTTAGGGTAGTCTTTACAGGTTAGCCCTGCTATGGTCCCATATGTCCATTTCATTTTGATATCTAGAGGTTCGAGGACTTTATTTTTACCTTATAAGCTTTAGGTTTGGAACAAAATTTTGCCCCATATATGTCTTCCAATAGTCACGATATGCAAGTGGTTGGAAAAAAGAATTATAACAGCTCAAGACCTTAGAGAGTTTATAGCACTTGTTGACGTATCTTCACATGTCAACACGTATATGCATACAGGCTGCTATAGAATGTGAACAAAGCATTTTAGTCCTTTGAAACTTTCCACATTCACATTGATGGCAATCCAAATTAACAACTTGCGTGTTATTTCCTTTTTGTTTGGTTTTTTAATTTTTTTATCCTTACAGTGAATAATCATGTAAGTCGATCAAAACTTTCAATTCTGTGGCCACTAGATTTTTTAGCATGCCTAGCCATCTCTTCCACATATTTTTGAATTTACGTATTACCTGCAGCTATTTGAGATCGATGCATGTACCTTCTATTCGTCAAAAAAATTAACCAACTGTGCAAATGCATGCTTAATAATACTATAAATAGGCATCATTTGAACACATTTAATGTACTATTTACACTTTCCGTAATATTGGTTGTAGCATTACCATATCTATGGCCATTATTGTAACACTCTATATTGTACGTACAGTAAACAGTGCTATGATCGAGTAACAAGTCACGCTAATAGTGTGGTAAATTTTTTTTCCAAACATTGATCATGTAAATAAACAAATCGTCTAACATTAGTAAACAATAATATCATATACCCATACACAACACTACAAGCCAGTTCTTATATAAAATATAAGCTTTGCATCTATATAAGTATACACTAATAATTTATTGTCTATACAATGTTCGATACCTCTAACCTGTACATATATATGCCATGCCACTTTTCAATCTTCTTTGTCTTTTATTATGTCGGACACCTCATTTATCTTATGATATCTCATCTTTATAACCTACATGCAGTAACAAATCATGCGCTGAGCATTAAACATGTTTGGTGATTGATACATATTCCAAACTTTCCATTAACACAATCATTAATGCACAACAAGCACACATTATACATACTATGTAAACTTATACTCATTCATCATTTTAACTTAGTTTATACCTTAATTCATCAGTAACACTGAGTTTTTATCTATAACTAATTCCATACTTTTTTGCCATTAATCCTCTTATAAAAAAATTACCACTGTCTTACCAGATCAGTGAAGCTTATTGGAAAACAAATGTTAAACCCCCACCAGTTGAAGATTTTATACCAAAGTGATGTAGCGAAAGTGTAGGTAACTAGAAGGTGGTCATTGCTTTTAGGAAATTTCTTACACAAGGCATAAAGGGAGTTTTGAGGTGATATAATACCACGGTTAGCAAGAAATAGCTTAGTGCTAATCCTATTTAAAAGACACATCCAGAGAAATAACTCAACTTTAGGAGGGGAAAGCTTTTTCCATAGGATGAAAACAAATTCCTGTAGGATTAGAGGGGCTGAAGAGGAGTTGCCTAACAAATTGTAGGCTAATTTAATAAAAAAACCTTCCTTTAAACTCATGAATCCAGATTTTTCTATCCATGCAACCAGCAAAAAGAGAGAACCAATTAAGGATTTGCAAGAGATCTTCATAAAGACCCGATTCCCATGCCATAACGGTTACTTTAATTTCCATACCCACTGTCAGGAAGCGATGATATACTAAACAGTTGAGGGCATTTAATTTTAAAAGGTTTATCTAGAAACCATCTGTCATGCCAGAAGAAACATGATTCACCATTCCCGACATCAATTGCTAAGCTTTTGGCAAGGGTAAAATTCTAACTACCCTTTGAACTCCTAACATTTAGAAAAAATATATCTTGGCTTGACTCTAGTTTGAATTAATGTAAAAACATGAATTTTTTCCATATCAAACTTATAATTACCTAATTAATTAAGGACAAAAAATAAACAAATTACTTACCTTGCACAAGAAATAAGCTGAATCACAGATCCAAAGTGTAGGAAAGTACAATTGAAGGCAAGTCCTAATGCTTCCTAGTATGGACCCAGTAAACCATTGAGATCTTTAAACAACTATAATTGTAACATCCTTATACCATTGTACTGTATATATAATAATTAGATGTTATCACACTATGATAGTTACAATTACTACAACAAACAGTACAGTAAAATTTCTTTTTCTAAAATGTCAATTATTATCATACCAGTACATTTAGACAATAGTAACAATAACAATTTATATCTACTCTATACAGAATAGTATCAATACTTATTCATAAAAACTCTTAACTGTCTATACCTAAGTTAGTTGCTTCGCTTGAATATATACATGCCATGCCTATACTGTCGGTCTTACTTGGCATCACTGTTCTTGATCAACATCAGCTTTCGGCCACCTCAACTTCCAACTTCCATAACCTGCACGTAGTAGCAACACTACGTGCTGAGCATTAAAAATATCCAGTGGTGGATACAAATTTCTGACTTTCCAATAACAAATTCATTCATGCACACACATTACATTTTTATTTTGTAACTTTATTCATTCAATATTTTGCTTACCTCTTTCTTTAACATTCGATATTACCAATTCTTTATTTAGCAGTTGCTTAACATTTTTTTACTTTGTATTTTTACTCTGTCATTACATATATTAGCTTTTATCGTACTTTACATTTCAGTTGTTTCAGAATATTTTTGTAATTATTACTTTTCTTATTAATTCAGTTGGTTATTACACTCGGACCATTTTACATTAATTTTTTTACATACTTAGTTACACTTAATACATTACATTCGTTATATTAGTAGTTAGTAGTAGAAATAGCTTTTGTTACAATTGTCGTTATTAGTTTTCGTGTCCTTTGTTTTGATTAAATTCTGTTCTTTAACTCAATTAAACTTTTACTTTAACTTACTTTCATTTTCTTTATATTCTTTTCGGTATTAATCTTTCTTTGGACCAATAAACAATTTACAGTTTGCATGTATTTGTTCTTTTCTTATACTATAGGACCTAAGTCATTTACAAATTTTCTATTTATTTCTTGATTTACAGTCATACTCTATTTTCATTATCAATTTCATCATTGCTTATATCTTTAAACATTAATCTTTATCTTTACCGTTACGTTATTTAAGGTTTTCTTGTTCCGGTCTTTATATTTGAATTATACTCATTACTAACTTTTCTTTATATTTTGTCCTCTTAATAAATGCCATAATATTGTCAGTTTCAGCATTACAATTATCATTTTCTTACCCTGCTACATTATATAGTATTATCATTATTCATTATCATTACTTTTCTACTTTTATTTTACTCTACATTTCAATTCCTTAATTAAGGTTTATTTGCGATTTAATCCTTGAAATTTCATTATATTACATTTCGGTTCAGTTTTCACTACACTATTTGCAATTATAACATTACTTAACTGATTTCACTATTCCTTTTTGCTCACTTACTTTAGTACAGTCTAGGCAGTTCAGTTCCTATTTTAAATTTGTGCTTGAGAGTGTGAGTACTATTTTAGTGAAATATTTGCACCAATATTGAGTATATATTTTCGTTGGTTAGTATTGTTATATTCATTTCCATTGTAATTCATTATTTGTAAGCACCATTTTCGATTGGTTGTCTACTATTCATTTTACTATCACATTATTGTTCTTGTATTTTACTTTGGTAATTAACTATTTGGTATCTTATCAGACATTCCAATGTAACATTCATACTTTTATGATTGATTTTCATTTGCTTTATTGTTTTTCATTTCCTTATGAATAATTCAATTCAATTTCTTTCTTTGGTTTGCTCCTAGTATCAATCTAATAAGAATCTTCGAACCGGATACATGGGATTAGTACATTTAGAGTGATTTCGAAGAACTACTTGAACATTACATTCCATTCACATTTCAATAGTTCATTCTGTCAGTAAACCATCATTGGCCTATTAAAGCGAGTCGCCATGACCTGCGCCACGGCTATACATTTAATATCTCCATAGCTAGTCTACTATATCTTGTATTAGATTTAACTACTAGATTACTACTAAGGGTATTGAACTATATGAGTTATCAAATCTACATGAGATCTCGCTCCGAGCCGATCAAATAACGATCCTACATAGGGATCACACTAGTAGTCATCAAATTTGCAGATTTTATTTTGTTGCAAGCAAATTTAATCATGTGATTGTTAAAATAGCAATTATTAGCACTTGATTACTACTACTTTAACACGAAATTAAGGATATTATAAATACCTCCTCAATCTCATAGGTAAAGGATTTATTTTGACACTCTTTTGGAACCTTCTCAGAATTTTCTCTCTCAAACTAAAATTTCGAAATGCTAAATTCATGTGAACCAGAGACAAACTCTTTTTTGTGTTTTCAAACAACTATTACCTGATTGAATTCTCCATTACCATCTCACTTTAATCTCCCAGCATTATAAAATAAGTATTAGATTAGATAGATCAGAAACACATAATATCTAATTATAATTATAAGTGCACTATTGAACACAAGAATTCATCTAATTATTTTTCGATTATGTTAAATGTTGAAATTAATAAGCTTTTCTCAAATTTGCTCAACTAGTAAATTCAAAAACTTAAGATCAAATCAGCTCTAGTCTGTTCTCAACGAATAAGAAAAGGATTTTTGGTAAAAAAGACGCTGGGTTCCCTCCAAAAATAGGAAAGAAATTAAATAATTCGCCAATAGTTTGAACAATCATTCATTTTGAAGAACATAAGAAAAATGAAAAGAAGCCAAAAGAAAAAAAAAATTCTTCAATTGATCGAGTGAAAAATAAATAATTTATAAAATTTAGTGTAGGTATGGATCCATTTTTACAAGTTTAGATGTATAATTAAGCATTTATAAGTTCAAATGTGAAAAAGATATTCTCAAAAAAATGTGTAAATTTTTTTTTCCTCTCAATTTGAGGTGAAAATTTTATATAAAACACTAATCGACAGTACTTTCTAAAACAGTAGGAGATAGTCATCCAAATAGACATTATTGACAAATCTGATATGGGAAAGAGAAAAAGCAAAAAAAAAAAGCATTTTGTTGGATATTTGGAATTTAACATTTTCTTATATTATTTGTTAATACTTTTAAAAGTTAATATTAAATTTTTATATTTTTTAAATTACTCATATTATTCCAATTTAAATTGAACTTAAAGTAAGTAACTCGAAAAATTCTTGAAAATACATGAATTTTATGGAAGCAAACATTAAAAAACATTAAAGTTTAGGGATCGATAATATAGTTTTTCAAAAAATAATGCAAATTGAAAATTTTGTTCTTTTTATTTAAATGGTTGTATATTTTGAACGGCTCGGATTTAAAACCGAAAAAAATATTATTAAGAGCTAAAAAATTATATAAATTTTTCTAAAAAAAAGTTGGTGATCTGTCTTATTCAAATCAAATTTTCTCCTTGATTTATTTATTTTTTATGAGGTGACTCAGATTTATTTATTCATTTTCTTGGTAGGCCAATCCATGTGTCTAAATAATAATATATGAATGCGATGATCTGAAACCAAAAGGAAAAAGTTATCCTTAATGGAATCCCCTAATTCACAGGAAATCTCACCAAATTTTTTTTGAAGAACTTGAGAGAGAAACTCTACCAGGAGTAGCAGAGGTTTACCAATGGCAAGGCTTCTGGTTCCATCAGAAGCAGCTTCTAGGCCCCATAGCTAAAGATGAAGATGTATTTTTGGCTTCCCCTATGAAGGTAGGTAGTACATGGCTCAAGGCTATTATTCCTTTCATTGTCAATCATAATGATTCATATGATTATGATCCGTTCATGAAATACCATCCTAATTCTTTTATGCCACATTTAGAATCTAAAATTTATTCTCAGAATCCAAATGCTGAAATCTCAGGTATGCCTTCTCCTAGACTTTTTAGAACCCATATTCCTTATTGTCTTTTACCAGAATCAGTAAAGCAGTCTGCTTGCAAGATTATTTACATTGCTAGAAACCCTAAAGATGTATTTGTGTCCTTATGGTATTTCTTGAACATAAAGTTTGATTGCCCTTTTAATGAGTCTTTTGACAAGTTCTGTAAGGGAATCCATCTCTTTGGGCCTTATCATGATCATGTTTTAGGGTATTGGAAAGAAAGTCAAAAAAGGCCTGAAAAGATACTCTTCTTGATGTATGAAGAGATGAAGAATGACCCTATTGGGCAGGTTCAGAAATTGAGTAACTTTCTTGGAAAGAGTTTTGGAGAGGAAGAAGTAAAGAAAATACTAGAAAAATGCAGCTTGGAGAGGATGAAGACCTTGGAAATTAACAAAAATGGAGTAAATCCTCATATCGGTGTCCCTTATGGTTCTTATTTCAGGAAAGGTACTGTTGGGGATTGGAAGAATCATTTATCAGCCGAAATAGAATAACAATTGGATAATATTACCAAGATGAAGCTAGAAGGATCTGGTTTAGAGCTCTAAACTTCGTATTGCCATGTTAATCATGAATTTACTATACGTTTTACAGTGAATTTCGAAGACAAATAACAATAGCAGTAGGTAATGTAATCTTGATTTTCCGCAATTGATAATTTAGATTATAGGAATGTGTGAATCGTTGGAAGTTTTACATTTGATATCATATCATTTGTTATCTCTATTTTATTCCTTCTATTCACAGCTTTTTCTGATTCCATAAATGCTTTCAATCTTCAAAACCATACATTATAAAACCATTTGTTGGACATGTTATAAAACCTTACATTAATGGTCCCTAGGTAATTCGTGTGCGGCATCTTTCTGACAGATATTTATCCTATTATTGGGTTAGGTTGGATAATATTGATATAGCCCAACTATATTAGGTTTTTTTTAAGCGATTTTACAAAGAAATTACAAATTAGAAATTTAAAATTACAGTAAAATTATTTAGGATTTTTGTATGTTAAAAAATGATAATTTCCTTGTCGTTTTATGTCGGTATAAGATCCACTGACAGAATAATCGAATCATGCTAAAAAATGACAATTAAAATTGCCGATTTTTTATAGATCAAAATATTGACCTAGAGTCTAACTGTATAAAAATGACACTTACGTTTTTACTGCTTTTATGCTTTTATGATACATTGTGATCCTGAGCATACCAACTCTATTTGGTGTGTTGTCACTTTTCAGCACGTGTAGGGATGCTCACGGGATGGGAAATCCCCGACCCCAACGGGGACCCGCCCCGAACGAGGCGGCGATTCCCTGATTTTCCCCCCACGGGGGTGAGGATGGGAATTAAAAAATTCCTGTAGTGTATTTCGGGGCGGGGGTGGGGAATGGGGTATCCGCCCCGCGAGGATCCCCGCCCCGGTATGTTGTTACTATCATATCCCTAGTTTACTATTTATTTACCTTTATGCCATTGACTATAAATATCTCCTAATAAACCCTAACCTATTCTCCTACCTTTCTTCTCCTTTCACAGCCGCTCCTCTCTCTCTCTCTCCTCCGATCTTCCCCTGCTTAAACACTTCTTCACTCCGGTAGGTCGTCATAATCTCTTCTTCTCAAAGATCAGTGAGTTCAATCTCTATTTACGGTGCTTGATTTTGCTTCCTATTCATTTACATGTACCCTTTTTTTCTTATTTTTAAATTTACATTATTTTTTCTTCTGATGGGCATTTCCCTCCATGGCTTCTTCTTCTTATTCTTCTTCTTAGGATTATGTTCCCATTGTGTTTGATAACTTCAGTGCCAATGTTATAGTCGATGGCCAGACTGTGAATCTGAGTCTCTAAGACACTGTTGGTACTCTCTCTGTCTCTTATTCTTTATCTATCTGCTCAATTGTTCTTTCAGAGTAGCTGTTGATATTTTAATTTGTTTTGCCTTTAGTCACAATTTTATGATTTTATTTTACTCTCGTATCATATTACATGTTCTTATAGTTATATGGATGACAAGATTTGTTATGCCTTTAGTCAAATATTGTCGATCCTTCTCATAATTTTTTTTCCACTTCTATTAATACCCATTTGTTGTTTTGCATTGATAGATTTGTCTTCTTATTTTTTCTGCTTTTCAAGATCTAACTAAAATTATAAAACCATAGATCTGAGTTGTTTTCTTTAAAAAAAAATAAAAAGAATAAAAAAATCAAATTGCTTAAATATCTAATTTCATACAAAATGAATTTATTCCTCTAATTCGTTTCTCTTTACTATTGTTTCATTGATTTCAATTGCTTACTTCGATAGAATCGTGAACTACTTCTGGTAGCTTCTTTTAATATTCCAATTTAAAGCTACAATTGGTGAAATTGCTGCTTTTTTTGTTTTCTTTTTGTTGCTGATATAAGGGTTCTAAACTTGTGGCAGTTTGTTTCCCCTTGATTAGATGTTCGACATTTTGGTTCCCTTTATTTGCCTCTTCTTTATGAACTATCTATGGGTTTTGTTGATTATTTGGATAATTAGAGGTAAAAAAAGTTAATTTTTGTTTGCTTATTGCCTTGTTGGGGAGCTGCAATTGTGCTCCGCAGAATACTTTTTTTGCCGACTAAATGGGTGTCTAATTACTAATTGCATAGGATGATATTAGGGATGCCATGCCATGGCCTTGATAAGTTTGCTGATATTTCTTATGATTTTGGGTTTGATATTTTCACTTGTTTGCTCTGGTTATGAGTTTGTTCTTCTGATATTTTCTTATGCCATGGCCTTGATAAGTTTGCTGATGTTTCTTATGATTTTGGGTTTGATATTTTCACTTGTTTGCTCTGGTTATGATTTATTGATGGTGCTGTGGCACTTCCCTAGTGTAGTGGGTTGCTACAACTTTTAATAACATAGAGGATGGTAAAAATAAATTCCTCTTAATAATAAATAAAATATTTCCTCAAGGTAAAAAAAATAAAAAAAAAATGAGGACATAAGCTGCTGCTTATTATTACAAATTACATATATTCTGTCTCACTCTTTTTCATGCACACAAACATATGAACAACAACACTAATCCAGGCAAATTATTGAGTGGTTCAAGAGCTGAATGCAATATTTTTTAGGAATACTGATGTGGAAAATAATTGGTTGCAGTGGAGTCCTATTTTTTAGGAAATTTAATTTATTTTTTCTGTCATAGAAGTAGTGGTTTAGATTAGTTGCTATTTTTCAGTTGTGTTAGCAGATTTTTAGCAAATTTTTTATGGAGTTCATGTATTTAAATTTGAAGTTGAAGTTCAATAAAATTGTAGACTTTCCAATTCAATTATTCTTCTTGCTTCTAATATTTGTTAGAATTAACAGTGGTATCAAAGCCCCTTTTTCTTAAAGGACCTGTGAGAGACTTGTGAGGCTATTTTTTAAGTGTTCACTGAAACAACAACCAAATTCACTCTACGATGGATGGTGAGAATTCCTTCTTAGCCATGGCTCCACCAATATTTGATGGAGAAAACTACCAAGTATGGGCAGTAAAAATGGAAGCTTGCTTGGATGCGTGTGATCTGTGGAAAGCTGTTGAGGAAGATTATGAAGTACCTCCTCTACCAGGAAATCTAATAATAGCTCAAATCAAAACTCACAAGGAAAAGAAGTTAAGAAAATCTAAAGCTAAGGCTTGCCTTTTTGCTTCTATTTCTCCAACTATTTTTAGCAGAATTATGACATGCAATTTAGCTAAAGATATTTGGGACTTTCTAAAGAATGAGTATCAAGAGGACGAAAGGCTAAAAGGAACGAAAGCTTTGAATTTAATCAGAGAATTTGAGATGCAGCAAATGAAGGAATCTGAAACTATCAAGGATTACTCAGATAGGCTGATTGGCATTGCAAATAAGGTACGGATGCTTGGAACTGAGCTTGCTGGTAGCAGAATTGTTCAAAAAATTTTGGTAACTGCACCTGAAAAATTTGATGCAACTATTGCTTCATTGGAAAATGTTAAAGATCCTTCACAAATAGGTTTGGCAGAATTATTAAGTGCATTGCAGGCATAAGAACGAAGAAGTAAGATTAGGAGGGAACCATTGAAGGAGCTTTATAAGCTAAGTTGCAGCTGAATTCCGGAGGAAGAGGAAAGAAGTTGAAAGGAAAAAAAAGGAGTGCAAGCAATTCTGAAATGACAACAAATGAGAACAGAACCGACAACATGAGCAACAATAAATGGGGAAAACATCCTCCTTGTCAGCATTGTGGTAAGAGAAATCATCCTCACTATAAGTGTTGGAGAAAGCCAGATATAAGATGTAGAAAATGTCAGAAACTTGGGCATGCAGAGATAATTTGTAAAGAAAGTGAAACACAACAGCAGGAAGAAGCTCAAGTTGCAAATCAACAAGAAGGAGAACACATTTTTGTTGCATCAAACTTTGTCGGGACTTCAAGTGATGGTTGGCTTATCAATAGTGGCTGTACAAATCACATGACATGTAATGAAGAACTCTTTAGAGAGCTGGACAGATTTTTAACCTCAACAGTCAGAATTGTAGATGGGAGAAACATTTCAATCAAAGGAAAGGGAACTGTAGCAATTGAGAGTCTTGAAGGTATAAAATTTATTCCTGATGTTTTGTATGTTCCTGAAATAGATCGAAATCTATTAAGTGTGATACAGCTGCTAGAAAAAGGATTCAAAGTATTTTTTGAAGGAAAATATTATTTTATCCTTGATCCTAGTGGTCAGGAATTGTTCAAAATTAAACTGCAAGGCAAAAGTTTTTCTTTGAACCTTTTAAAAGAGGAGCATGTGGCTTTTTCAAGTCAAATCACCACTACAGAAACTTGGCATAAAAGATTGGGACACTTTCATCACAAAGCACTCTTATTCATACAAACAAATGAAATGGCCGTGCATGGTTTGCCAAACTTGAAAGAGCAACTTTCAAGCCGCAAAGCATGTGTTTTAGGCAAGTAACGTACACTTCCATTCACAAAGTCTACATGGAAAGCCACTCGAAAATTACAATTGATTCATACTGATCTTTATGGTCCTCAAAGCACTCCATCACTAAATGGCAGTAGGTATTATGTCATTTTCATTAATGATTTAATAAGGATGTGCTGGATTTATTTTATGAAGCTTAAGTCAGAAGTTGTTGGAATCTTTTTCAAGTTCAAAACTTGGATTGAAAATCAAAGTGGCTGTAAGATTGAGGTCATCAAATCTGATAATGGAACTGAATACACTTCAAATCAATTTAATTCCTTTTGTGAAGAGGCTGGAATTGAGCACCAATTGACTGTCCCATACTCTCTGCAACAAAGTGGGGTCAGTGAGAGGAAAAATAGGATAATAATAGAGATGGCTAGATGTTTATTGTATGAGAAGAATCTTCCAAAGAAGTTTTAGGCAGAAGCAGCAAGCACAACTGTTTTCTTACTTAATAGGCTATCTATAAGGGCAGTGGAAGGGAAAACTCCATATGAGGCCTGGTATGGTGTTAAACCAACTTTAAAAAATCTTGAAATATTTGGATGTCTATGTTTTTCTCATATTCCACAGGTTAAGAGAGATAAGCTTGATGAGAAGGCAGAAATGGGGATCTTCATTGGCTATAGTTCTGTTTCTAAAGCATATAGAATCTTTCAACCTCAAACAGTTAGAATTATGATAAGCCAAGATGTTCAGTTCCTCGAATATGAGCAATGGAACTGGATTGATGATTCTCTACCTCAAGTTCAGCATTTGCCATTCAATTATAATGAAATGGAGGATTAGAAACTTGTTAGAGGAATAAGATTGCTATCGGATATCTATCAAAGTAGCAATGTTGCCTTTTTGGAACCTGCTGGATATGAAGAAGCAAAAGCAAACCAAAAATGAAGACATGAAATAGAGATGGAGTTGGCAATGATTGAAAAGAATCAGACCTGAAAACTAGTAAAGAGACCATCAGACAAAAAAGTCATTGGATTTAAATGGATTTTCAGGACAAAGTTAAATTTCGATGGCTCAATGAACAAGTATAAAGCTAGGCTGGTGGTGAAAGGTTATGCTCAAGTATGAGGAGTGGATTTTTTAGAAATGTTTGCTCCAATAACTAGATTGGACACAATCAGGATGCTTTTGGCATTAGCAGCACAGAAAGGTTGGAAGATTTTCCAGTTGGATGTGAAATATGCTTTCTTAAATGGCATTCTAAAGGAAGAAATCTATGTTGAGAAACCAGAAGGTTTCAGTATGCCAGAACATGAAGAGAAGGTGTATCTACTACAAAAGGCTCTTTATGGGTTGAAGCAAGCTTATAGAGCCTGGTACAGCAAGATGGATGAGCACCTATTGAGCTTAGGCTTTGAAAAAAGTTTGAGTGAATCTACTCTTTATGTCAAAAAAGTTGGATCTGATATTGTAATTATTTCTTTGTATGTGGATGATTTACTTGTAACAGGAAATAATGCAGTTCAGATTGAAGACTTCAAGAGGGAGATGATAAAGGTCTTTGAAATGACAGCCCTTGGTGAAATGATGTATTTTCTGAGAATGGAGATTAAGCAAACTCAAAATGAAGTCTTCATTTGCCAAAAGAAATACTTGAAGGAAATTCTAAAAAGATTCAAAATGGAAGATTGTAAAAGCATGAGCACTCCTATGAATCAAAAGGAAAAACTGCAAAAGGAAGATGGAGCTAAACTAGTTGATGAAGGAATTTACAGAAGCTTAGTTGGATGCTTGATGTATCTTACTACAATAAGGCTTGAAGTTTTATTTGTTGTAAGTATTTTATCCCGATTTCTAAATTGTGCTAGTGAATTGCATATGTTGGTTGCAAAAAGAGTTGCAAGATATCTTAAAGGAACTCCAAATTTTGGCATCAAGTTTAGAAAGAGTCAGAATTTCAAACTTTATGGATATTCTGACAGTGACTGGGCAGGATCTGTTGATGACATGAAAAATACTTATGGTTATTACTTTACTTTTGGCTCAGGATGTTTTTCTTGGTGTTCAAAGAAATAAAAAGTTGTAGCACAGTCAACTGCTGAAGCCAAATTTGTAGCAGCAACAACTGCTGTTAATCAAGCATTATGGCTCAGGAAAATCATGATAGATTTGCAGCTGGAACAAAAAGAAAGCACCGAGATATTTGTGGATAATCAAACTGCCATAGCTATATCCAAAAATCTAGTCTTTCCCGGAAGAACAAAGCATTTCAATATCAAGTATTATTTTTTAAAAGAAGTGCAAAAAAATGGTGAAGTCATTTTGGTTTACTGCAAAACAGAGAATCAGCGCGGCAGATATTTTCACCAAGTCATTCCATATTAGCAGATTTGAATTCCTCAGAGATAAGTTAGGAATCTGCAGCTCCTGATCCAGGAGGAGATGTTGAGTGGTTCAAGAGCTGAATGCAGTATTTTTTTAGGGATACTGATGTGGAAAATAATTGATTGTAATATAGTCCTATTTTTTAGGAAATTTAATTTATTTTTTCTGTCATGGAAGTAGTGGTTTAGATTAGTTGCTATTGTTCAGTTGTGTTAGTAGAGTTTTAGCAAATCTGCTATGGAATTCATGTATTTAAATTTGAAGTTGAAGTTCAATAAAATTGTAGACTTTCCAATTCAATTATTCTTCTTGCTTCTAATATTTTTTAGAATTAACACAAATTGTCGAGATCAAGTAAATAAATTGCACATATTATTGCTGAATAATTAAAAAACATAACTCCACTTTAAAAAGCTCAACCTTGGCACATAAAAATTTCCAAACTCAATTGAAAAAGTTGAACTAAATAATCAATTACATGATCTCTATTTAAGACAAAATTGTTATTACAAATGTCTAAAAAATTATCACAAGGAATTAAGGATCATGACAATTCATAATCCCAAGCGTTGGTTAGTTATTTTCCATATGTTTTATTGTCTCCATTAGTTATATTGTTTGATTGTAATCTGTTTCATTGCAGATCATGAAGGTATTGCAAATGCGCAACAATCGCTTGGTTTAGGACAACAAGAAAAATCCCGTAGAGTTCCATGATAAAAAATAATTTAGTAGTTTTCATTTGATGTTGTAGTTTTTGTATTTGAATTGTCATCTTCCCAAGAATTTGCTTGACATCATGCATGTTTTTTATTTTTATTTGTATTTTTGTAAATCTGATTCTTTTTATTCTAGATTTACAATTTTTAGGTCTAAACTCATCATTATTATCATGTATGTAATAACTCATCATTTTTTATGGGGGGTCGGGTGACGGGGGACATGGGAAATTCCCTCCCTGATATTAGGGGTGGGTGCGGGTGCGGGTGCGGAGAGGAAATTACAGTGAAAACAATGAAAGTGATAGATAAAAATAACGGAGAGAGTATAAAATTTAAGTTTGGAGGGTAAGCAACTGTTTTTCAAAAACTATATATGCAATTAAGTTTCTTGAATTGGTTACTTTTATACTCTTTTTACTTGTGCAATAATAATAATAATAATAATAATAATAATAATAATAATAATAATAATAATAATAATAATAATAATAATAATTTGATGCTGAGGTCTATTTCAAAAAGCGTGGACAGATTTATTTATTTATTTTTGTATAAAGCAATATTTGTAAACAAAATATTTTGGAGAAAGCTTATCATGACAGTTGAAGGGTATTATAAAAGAAAGCTTTTCCCACAATAAAAATGGTCTATAGATGTGTCGTTTTTTAGCTGGTTGGAACTCACTCGAACTTATTGATATATTAAAAACAACAATATTAACTATCGTTTTTCAGCATGATTCGATCTTTTTGTCAGTGGATCTCATACTGATATTAAAAACACAAAGTTTGATTGCCCTTTTAACGAGTCTTTTGACAAGTTCTGCAGGGGAATCCATCTCTTTGGGCCTTATCATGATCATGTTTTAGGGTATTGGAAAGAAAGTCAAAAAAGGCCTGAAAAGATACTCTTCTTTAAGTATGAAGAGATGAAGAATGACCCTATTGGTCAGGTTCAGAAATTGAGTAACTTTCTTGGAAAGAGTCTTGGAGAGGCAGAAGTGAAGAAAATACTAGAAAAATGCAGCTTGGAGAGGATGAAGAACTTGGAAATTAACAAAAATGGAGTGGATCCTCATATCGGTTTCCCTTATGGTTCTTATTTCAGGAAAGGTACTATTGGGGATTGGAAGAACCATTTATCAGCCGAAATGGAACAACAATTGGATAATATTACCAAGATGAAGCTGGAAGGATCTGATTTAGATCTCTAAACTTCGTATTGCCATGTTAATCATGATTTTACTATTAAGTTTTACAGGGAATTTTGAAGAGAAATAACAATAGCAGGAGGTAAAGTAATCTTGATTTTCCGCAATTGATAATTTAGATTATAGGCATGTGTGAATCGTTGGAAGTTTTACATTTGTTATCATATCATTTGTTATCTCTCTTTTATTCTTCCTATTCAGTGCTTTTTCCGATTCCATAAATGCTTTCAATCTTCAAAACCATACATTATAAAACCATTTGTTGGACATATTACAAAATCATACATTAATGGTCCCTAGGTAATTCGTGTACGGCATCTTTCTGACAGATATTTATACTACTATTGGGTTAGGTTGGATAATATTGATATAGCCCATTTCTTTCATGGACTATATTAGTTTTTTTTATGCAATTTTACAAAAAAATTACAAATTAGAAATTTAATGTTACAGTAAAATTATTTAGGATTTTTGTGTGTTAAAAAATAATAATTTCCTTACCGTTTTATGTCGGTATAGGATCCACTAATAGAGTAATCGAATCATGCTAAAAAATGACAATTAAAATTATCGATTTTTAATAGATCAAAATATTGACCTAGAGTTTAACCATATAAAAACGGCACATTGATGTGCCGTTTTTACTGCTTTTATGATACATTGTGATCCTAAACATACTAATTTTGTTTGGTGTGTTGTCACTTTTCGGCACGTGGCATTATTCTATTGAGGAAAAAAGAATAATTATATGGAATTAGGATTATCAGAGACTTTTTTAAATTTAGGATTGTTTAAATTTTTATTTGAAAAAATAGGACTATTTTTTAACTATTTGGACAAATGAGCTTAAGTGTTTGCTTATTATCATAGGTAAAATGTCTACGTCCCTCTCAAATTTTGGACAGTATTCCAAAAGCAAACGTATGATAAAATCGATCTTAGTGGTAATTTGCCTTTGTTGTGGCTCAGCCTCGATGATATAATTAAACTAACATAATATTGATGTGGACAGAGGCCAAATGTTTTGTCGATTTTCAGTTTGGATGAATATTTTAATCCCATATATTAAGGATTAATAGTCAATTCTTCTGTTTTAAACTTTTAATGTTTTTAATTATAGCAAATAAATTTACTATTTTTTCAATTAATCTGAATTTAAATTTCTATTATCTTTTATTTCCAATATAAATTATAATTATTAAAAATAAAATTAGGAGTGGTAATCATGTGCAATAGTCATGCTCATTTATTCATCCTCCCACGCCGTTAATAGGTAATTTTATCTTATATTTCATATTACAGTAATTTCATGTGTATTGCCTGCTAATACTTAAAATCCACTTAATTAAGTGGAAGGCAGTAAAAAAAATGGGTTTCCATTCCCGCAACACAGTGTTGCGGGAATTGAATGTGGGCCCCACCATAAGCAGTTCCCATTATCTTGCCGGCCCTACCATCCCATTTTCGCAATGGATGGTTGCAGGAATGGGTTGACAAACTCCATTTGTCTAAATAGTAAAAAAACAGTCTTATTTTTTCAAATAAAAATTCAAACAACTCCAAATTTAAAAAAATCTCGAACTATCATGGATTGGGTCAGTTCAAAATCCCACCTCACCTTAACTCAAAATTTAAAAATAAGTTTCACTCAATTTCATTTAAAATAAATATTTTTTTGTTATTTTTTATCAGTCACTTTTGACTAAAATTTGAATTTTATTTATTATTACTTTTAAATTTTTAAAATAATACGATTTTTTAATTTATTTTTCTTTTCCAATAAAGTTATAATTCATTAGATTTGATAATAATAAGTTTAATTTTATTTATTATTTCTAAATTCATTCCTTTACTTCCTCATCGTTCAGAACGTTCAAGTGTCGATCTAGAAAATAAAACTTGCTACAATCGAATAACACATGGCGTAGTGTCCAGCTTCAGAACATTCAAATTCCTTATCATTCTAGTAATTGATGTCCAAAAGTCTAACCAAGAAGAAAAGAAGAAGAAAATATGATGAACGAGTTGGCTTCCTACTCGAATTAGAATGCAAGAATAACTAACAAGTCCAAGTTACCAAATTTTTTACCTATTTTCTAGAAACTCAATATCAATGCAAATTCATACAAAAGAAAAAGCTTCACTAGCCCTGTTGAGCTTATTACTGACCTCATGAACTGGAAATCACGACACAGAGTAAAGGTTACAGACAAACCTCCCTCTCTATGCTAAAACTTCTTCATGCGGCCCACCTATTCCCTACCCGAAGCATCAATACAGCTTTCTCACCCGATTGATTGATTGCATTACTCAATGTCAACTATTATTGATGTACAATAAATTTACAAATTAAAAAGGAAATTCCATTCAAAGGCGAGTTTCTAAATTAGAACATCCACAAAACCGAACGAACGATTATAAAGATAATTTAGATATATCGACCTCAAAATTCAAAAAGAAATGCTCAAATTTTGATTTTGGGGTTGCTATGAGTAGAATCGAGATGAGATGCTGTATTAATCCATGAAGCAGTACTGGGTGTGCAAAAAATTACCTGATGGCTTATGGTGGTACAACGTTGGCGACGGAGGCCGTTGGTGATGGAGGCTGTGAACGACGGACGGCGACAACTTTGATGATAGAGAGGGACAAAGGGAAGTCGCAGAGGGGAGGATTGGACGGAGAGTGAGAGAGAGAGAGAGAGAGAGAGAGGGGGGGGGGGGGCAAATAGAGAAAGAATGGTGTTAGGTTTGGGCATATGGGGCTTTAAAGGCACAGGCCCGTTGGGCATGTTAGACAGATCCGTTTAGGTCAATTTTAAATGGGCAATTTTTGGGTTTGACCCGTTGGATATTTTCTGAATTTGAATTGAGTTTGAATCAATTTTTTTGGGCAGGCTTGGACAGAATTTTGAGTATGGGCATATTTTTACAGGCCTAGTTCTAATAATATTACAGCAGCTTTTATATCATTTAATTGATTGGAAATGTCCGACTAATAATGCAAGATTAGTTGATTCTTCCTTTTTTTTCATTTTTCACACTCCATAAATATATATGTTGACACTATGAATGAACGTTAAAACCTTAAACAATTCAAGGATAATATAGGTGATAATGCACAATTCATTTTCTCTTCCTTGGGCCCAAAGCCCAATTTGATTATGGGTCACGTCCAAAGCCCATTAAATATTTGAACTGTATGAGGCTATCCGAAACTCTTATTTTGCTGCAAGCAAACTTAATCATGTGCTTGTTAGAATAACCATCTTTAGCACTCGATTGCTACTACTTTAACACAAAATTAAGGATATAATAAATACCTCTTCAATCTCACTAGTAAAGGATTTTTTTTTTTTTGTTTTTTTTACATTCTTTTGAAACCTTCTCACTTTAGATTTTTTCTTTTTCTAATTTAAATTTTGAAATGCTAAATTCATGTGAATCAAAAGTAAACTCTTTTATTGTATATTTAAATAAATGCTGTCTGATCAAATTTTCCATTACAGGCTCACTTTAATCTTCTCAGCATTATAAATAAGTATTAAATTAAATAGATTGGAAACACATAATATCTAATTATAATTATAAGTGCATGATTGAACTCCAGAATTCATCTAATTATTTTCCGATTATGTATTAAATGTTGAAATTAATAAGCTTTTCTCAAATTGGCTCAACTAGTCAATTCAAAACCTTACGATCAAATCAGCTCTAATCGATTCTTAACGAATAAAAAAAGAATTTTCGGTAAAGAAGATGCTGGGTTAACTCCAAAAGTAAGAAATAAATTAAATAATTCGTCAATAATTTGAACAATCATTCATCTTGAACGCAAGACAAATGAAAAGAAGACAAGAAAAAAGATTTCACGTGATCGTGTCAAAAAAAGATAATTTATAAAATTTAGGGTAGGTATAGATGCATTTTTATAAGTTTACATGTATAATTGAGCATTTATAAGTTCAAATGTGAAAAAGATATTCTTAAAAAATTTGTGTAAAATATTTTTTCCTGTAAAACAGTAGGAGATAGTCATCCAAATAGACATTATAGACATATCTGATCTGGGGAAAAAAAAGGAATTTTGTTGGATCTTTGGAATTTAACATTTTTCTATATTATTTGCTTATACTTTTAAAAATTAATATTAAATTTTTAAATTTTTTAAATCTCATATTAATTCAATTTAATTGAACTTAAAGTAAGTGGCTCGTAAAACTCTTGAAAACACATGAATTTATGGAAGCAAACATTAAAGTTTAGGGACCGATAATATATATTTTCAAATGTCGATTTTCAACAATGCTAAAAGACGTGATTTTACCTAACCATAAGGACCCATTTTCTTGGTAGGCCAATGCATGTCTCTACATTATAGATGCGATGATCTGAAAGCAATTGAAATTAACAAAAATGGAGTGGATCCTAATGGTATACCTTATGGTTCTTATTTCAGAAAAGGTACTATTGGAGATTGGAAGAATCATTTATCATCTGAAATGGGACAACGATTGGAATAATATTACCAAAATGAAGCTTAAGGGATCTGGTTTAGAGCTCTAAAAATGACTTCGTCAAATCAAATTATTGCCATGTTAATTATGAAGTTATTTATGTTCTTTATTATTCAGTGATGTTTTGTTTTATATGTACAATATTTGAGAGAACTATATGGATATCTAATTGTTTTATAACATTTTCTTGCTCATCTTACACTACAACAAATTACACTTTTTATGACGTAAGAAATAGTCATGAAAAGTTCCATTTTTGTCGCTACAAAGATAAAGTGACGAATTTTCATCGTCACAGTATCCATGTAACATAAAAATGTATGTGATGATTTATTATTTTTCATTGTAAATAATTTTTTTGTGATGAAAATGATTATCGTCAACTTTAGTTCTTACTTCTCTTGACAAAAATTACGTCATAAAAAATTTATATTTCGTCGATATTATTTATCGTCACAAAAGATTGATATTATTTATTACAAATTTAAAATCTGTCACTAAAATAAATACTTTTAGTGATGAAAATTCATTTATAATCAAAACTATTAAATATTAGCTACATAATTGCCCTCACAAATAAATGTAATCTTTATCATAAAATAATTAATATCGTCACTAAATCTACTATTTTAAATGGCGATAAATGATTTCGTTATTAAATTAATATATATTAATGATGAATATAAATCATCATAATGTTGATAAATTAGTAACATAAATATAAATAAAAAATAATTGTCACAAAAAGATAATTTTAGTGACAACTTTTTATTATCATTTAATAATACTTTTTAATGACAATAATAATATCGTACTTATAAACATCATATCGTAATTTATGCACTAATAAGTCAACAAATTATCACAAATATATTTGTTATGTATTTATTGCACTTAAAATGAAACATTTCAAATCTAATATCATTACATCATTCAATAAAAAAAATTGCCCATCAACCAATATAAAATATTTGATCTTAAACAAAGTCAATTAAATAAAAGGCTACTAATAGCAAAAACTAAAATATCATAATCCATAATTCAAAAATAAACTCTGCTAAAACTTCGACTGTGCATCTTGTTCCTACAAAAAAAATAATATATTAGATTAAAAAACTAATTTTATATGAATCACAATAGAAACTTTGGACAGACTGTAAGAATGTATGCTATTAAAATAGGGGTTGTCACTAAAGAATGAAAAATACCAAGTATATCACATGTTAACATTCAAAAATAAATTTATCAATATCAGAATTCCTATGGCATTACAAATGTAATAAAGCAAGTCTAGTGAAAAAAAACCAATTTATATCATTAACATGGTAATATATGAAATTTTCTAGTCTGCAAATCATAGAAATTACATGAAAAAATAATGAAATAGAAAAAGGGAAAATGGGTGTTTTCAGATACCAGGATTTAATTGCTTGGTTGTAATTGCACACTTGTTACTGGTAATCTACTCCTTTATTTTGAGGTGGTTCATCTAATAAAAAGAAGCTATGCAAGGTTATCTGGAGCATAATTGAAAAAGATCGAAAACTTGGAGGGTTGGGCGTGGGGACACATAGCACAAGGAACTCCTGCTTTATTTTCAAATGGCTCTGGAGGTTAGATCCCTCAGCTGACTCCGTGTGGCAAAAAATTATCCAGTGCAAATATTCTCTAGATGGCTTAGTTGTCCCATCTTTTCCTAGTTTTACCAGCCTTTCTCCTCTCTAGAAAGAGATTACCAAGGCGCAGCTTCTCCAGTCATTGAAGAACGAAATATGTTATGAGGTAGGGAGAGGGGAAAAATGCTTGTTTTGGTATGACCCATGGATTTTGGAGGATTCACTAAAAATGAAGTATGCGCTCGCATTTTCTCAATCTTTAGCAAACCCGATACCTTGATTAATGAATGTGGAAATTGGGTTGGGGACCTATGGCTTTGGTCCTTTTTATTGGAAGAGGAATTTATGGACATAGGAGTCTCAGTTACTTAAAGATCTTTGTGAGGTACTCCAATCCTTTTGCTTTTCTCCTTCTAAAAGCGATAGAAAAATCTGGAAATGGGACACAAGGGGAAAATTTTTAGTTAAATTGGCATATGCTAGCATCTGATTTTCCTTTTCTTCCACCTCCCCTGTCGATATTCCAAGTGAGTTGATTTTGAAAAATCTAGCACCACCAAAAGTGGAAACCACTCTTTGGTTGGCTTTACTAGATAGACTTGGAACAAGAGATTTTCTTAACAGAATTGGGATTGTTGCTCAATCGGATACAAATTGTTGTCTTTGCGACTGTAATTGCAAGTCAGTCAGTCACTTATTCGTGTTATGCCCATTTCCCTTTGCACTATGGTATAAATTGGCAAACTGGTGGGGTTTCTCCCTATGCATCCCCAACTCTTTTAAAGATCTTCTTATCCAATGGTATGACTTACCTAGGGGGCATATTCAAGCAAAAGTTTGGGTAATTATTTTCTCAATGCTTTCTAGACCATTTGGTTAGAAAGGAATGATCACACTTTTGTCAGGAAATCTAGTAGCTTGGAATCTCTATATCACTTGATCCTTGCAAGAGCAAATTTTTTGTTAAAGGCACACAAAGATTTCAACTCTCTTTTTGGGGCAGAATTCTTACTAAGTGCAGATGGCATTAGATCTCTTCATTCCACTACCATTTCTAGACCACATTTCCACTAGACTCCCCCCGCCTATTTCTGTCCTTAAGTGAAACACAGATGTCTCTTCTTTGGGTAAACCTGGTCTTTCGGATGCAGGAGGAATTCTCAGGAATTTTAAAGGTGAATTGTTTTATTTGTTCTCGTGCAATATTAGGATCATAGAAGCCAATCAAGATGAATTATGCACGGTTGAAAGAGCTTTATTCATTTCTCCGAATTTCCTAAAGAATATGAACAACAAAGTTTACTTTGAAATTGATTCTCCAAATTAACCCGAAATTTACATATTTCCTCACCCGACCCGACATAAACAATGGGCCCCTACCTGAACAACCCGATATTTTTTGGATCCTGACCCGAACAATCCGATTAACCCGAAAATAATTTTTTTTTAAATTTACATATTTAAATTAAAATCCTAAATTAATACAAATAAATAATATTAAATGCCCTAAAAATATTTTTAAAATACAACAAACTAACAATTTCAAAATTACATTAAATATATATTATATATTAATTAATATTGTAGAGAAATTATAATTTTTTATTTATATATTAAAAATTTGGGTTGTTTGGGTCAGTCGGGTTTCATCCAACCTGAAACCCGATCAACATCCATATCAATAACCGACCCGACCCTAATAACTCGATTAACCCCATCAAAATTTGTCGGGTCGGTCGGTTTTTTGCACACCCCTACTCCAAATGTTGTGTCCTGGCTAAACTTTAATGGTCCAAATAGGCATTGGAAGTTTGCTAAAATCTTCAACAAAATTGACTCTCCTTTGGAATAACTCCATAAAATCTCCTTTTACCATAAACGTAGGGAATGTAATGGCATTGCTAATTGCCTTTCTAAATATGGGGACTTGCAAAGTTATGGATTTTGTGGCTTGGCTAACATAAGCTCTCTCGGAGTAACAATTTAAAGGCATACATGCTCGCAATCCCGATAGATTTTCAGCTCTTGGTTTCTGTCAGATTTAAGGTCTTTTGCTGTTGGACCTGCAGCCGTACCCAGTGGGATACCTGTATTTCGATGTTTAACTGGTGTTCTCAATCTATATGGGAAAATGAATATTTCTAGTCTGGTTGGGGTACTTTTCTTTATCTGCCGTGTTCATCTCGGTAGCAGCAAACCTCTGTCTAGCTCTCTGTTTTATTTTTCTATCTTCTTCTTTTCATGCTTTCTGCTAGTTTTCAGAGATCAGCTAATCTTTGTGGGGCTCTGTTTCTTTTCTTGGGGTGGTGGAGGTGAATTTGCTAGCTCTAATGCTGGGTGTTTTGCTTTGGGTGGATCTCTTTGAACCACTGCTAGAAGTTAAGAATTGCTTATATCTGAGAGGCCTGAAGGTGGATGGTTAGGAGGCTCTGAGCTACTACTTACTGTATCTCACATTCTGGAACTTATCCTTGCGGCTTTGTTGTTTTGGGTATTAACTAAAAGGACTGCTACTGTGTTTCTATCATAAATGTTTGGCCACTATTGACTTATTGTTTGTTTATGTTTTGTCTACCGTCTTTGTGGATAGCCCAGGTTTTTGTTTTGTTTTCTTTGCTACAGTCTTAATTGACTGGAACTTTGATGTTTTGCTGCTTTCTTTGGCTTGTTTGTTAGCCACCTATTAATATTATCCTTTCGGGTTATAAAAAAAAAAAAAAAAGAGACTATAAAATAAGTTTACCTAATTAAACTGTAAGTTCCACTTTTGATAGAAAATGATACGTTCATTATATTCAAAAAAAATTCAGCTCTATTCGTATTATCAATTTTCGATACACTATTTTTTAAATACTTTTATAAAACACTTCAAAATAAATGTGACAATATCCTGAAATAATGCTCTTGAATTTGTAAATATTATAGTCTATTAATACTATAACTTACTCATATTAATAACTTAAAACAGGTTTATTTTCTTTATCGATCATTGATCTTCAACCACAAAATAAACATAGTTTTCCTATATTACTACTCGTAAATAAAATTATTTAATAAAGAATCATCAATCACCAAACTACATATATTTTTGGGTTAATACATAAATTCCCCCTAAACTAACAGTATTTATAAAATTTTCTCTATGAACTAATTGCATGTTAGATTACCCTCTTGAACTTATTGAAAATATCATATTGCCCTCCTGTAAGACACTTGTCAGTTCACCAAATTCAGACAGGTAATCTAACATACAATTAGTTTAGGAAAAAAATCGGATAAACGATAATAGTTTAGGGATAAATTTATATATTATTCTTATTTTTTTTCTTCATTATTTTTCCTTGGTTAAATTAATTGTTGACTTCTTGTAGTGTCAGAAAGCAATGAAGTATGAACAGCGGCAATACCTTTTGGCCCAAAATAAATTGATACCTTGATATATCAGTCAATAACTCAATATGTATGCCCAAGATCTTTTCACAAAGGTGAGCTTTTTGTTATCTTTGAATAATTTATGTTTGTTTCTAATGTCCAACATAAATAATTGAGTTGGATTGCCTTATAGATAGAAGATAAACCTTTAAGGTACAGAAATGATATTCAGCCTTCCGGTGCTTAATCCTTATGCAGCAGCTTGTTGACTTGCTTTAAATCCAGTCATTTTCCTAGAGAATGGCTTCATTTATACTTTGCTGTCCTGATGCCCATCATAGTAGCAGTATCGCTATAATAATAGTTCATAGACAAAATTATTTATGATTCATTATCTTTGAGAGCATTTTTATGATTCAGTTTCGAAGTTTTTAGTCCTCCACTAAAAGTTTAAAATTTTAAAAAATGTAGTGTTTCTTAAATTTAAAAGAAAAGAGAAAAAGAAAAAACCCATTTGTAAATTTTGTTGGGAGACCATTCAATCTGAACATGAACAAAGAAGTTCGGTCCAAATTTAAAATCTCAGTGGCTTGACAATACCAAATGAATTTATTGGCAAAATCATTGTGGTATTTGTTAGTATTATTTTTTTATAGGGAAAGTCCTTAGAAAGAATTCAATTTGTAGTTATCCTTAGCACCATCATACCAGTACTTTGATATATCAAATTTATTAATGTCATCGCTATGTACTGATCATCAGTCACCCTCACCAACTGCAGAACATCCTCGGTAGACGTTTGGTTAGCAATGGGGCCTTATTTCCACAAAATTCATTTTTAAGTCTCTAAATTTTAAAAATTTTTTACATTGTATCCCTTAAAAAAAGTCCTTAATTATTGTTTCTATATTTTAGTATTAGATAGCATGTAGTTTTTTCTAAATGAAACTAGAATGATATCATTGTTCCAACCCAAACTCAATCATGACCATTACATAAACTATCTAAATAATAGTTCATGCAAGTCTTACTGAACTAACAAAACTACATAAATTGTCCAATCCATAGAAGTCCTAGATAAGCAAAAGAGATAAAGTTCAAAGTCCAATTTTAAAATTCCAAATACATGCCATAATTAAATTACGAAGTCTCTACGTAATAAAAGAAATAATTCAAGATTCAAAAGTTCTACTAATAAACTAACTGAAATATGATATTAACTAGTCCAAGTCATATAGCAAAAGAAACAAGCAGGATCTTGCCAACAGAAGGATAAAGCTACTCATTCAATTAGTTCCAAAAAATAATATAATTGATTATATAAATTTTATAGAAAAACATAAAAAAATTATGATATAAAGCTACTCATTCAATTATTGACAACAGAAGGATAATGCTACTCATTGAACTGAAGTATTATATAAATTTTATAGGCAAACATAAAAAATTAAGATATAAAAATAAAAATATAATTTAAATATATTTTAAAGTATTATTTTATGTAAATTTTAGAGAAAAATAGAAAAAATAAGATATAAAAATAAAAGTATAATATATATATATATATATATATATATATATATATCGGTTAATCATTTACTAACAGTGTACCAGTACTTAAAAATTTAAACTGTACCAAAAAATCAAAAAATTAAAATTAAAAATCGTAATTAAATCCATCGGATCGGTTAACCGTAAAAATTTATTTGATTTCGAACTGATTTTGTGGTTAACCATATATTCGATTTTTTTCCTCACCCCTAGATGTAGATGATGAGGTAAATTATAAATGCGCTTATTTTGAACATTATAATAATAACTATCATCATTAATTTCAATTTACTTTCAATCTATATATAAATATAGAACTAATTTGTTATATTTGATTAATTGATATTTCAGGTTTATATTCGTCAGGATGGAAGTGCTTCAAGTGAAGTTATTAATTATTAACGAGCGGATAATATTTTATAATTTGAATTGTATAAGATGTTTATAAATATTTGTATTTAAATTGTATGAAATATTTTTAATTTCAAGTTATTAATTGTTAAAATTTTATATTTGAATTTTATGGGATATTTAAAAAAATAAAATAAAATTTATATGATATATTTAATTCGGGTTGGGTCAATGATCCCCATCGAGGCTGGGGATCCCAGCTCGAGCGAGGACCGGAGGAATTTTTCCCCCGTGTTCCAAATGGGGGCAAGAACGAAGAATCCTTAAAATTGCATCGGACGGGTGATGGGAACCCATTCCCTACCCCCGCCCCGTCCCGTGAACATCCCTAGTCCGAATGTATACAAACCTGCCACATCAATCCCAATACCCTAATTAATTAAACTCGATCATGGAAAGGCCCAAAAGGGTGGATTCCTCTACAGAACTTGTCTTAAGATTCATTAAAAGGATAATCAGTTCTTGTGTTCAAGAAATACCATAAGGGCATGAACACATCCTTAGCGTTTCCAGCAATGTAAACAATCTTGCAAGCAAATTGTTTGATCATGGACTCCGGTATAAGGCAGATGGGTTCTAAAAAGTCTAGGAGAAGGCATACCTGAAAGATCAGCATTTGGATTATGAGAATAAATTTCAACTTCTAAATGTGGCATAAGAGAATTAGGATGGTATTTCATGAATGGATCTTAAGAATTATGATTGACAATGCAAGGAATAATAGCCTTGTGCCATGAACTAGGTGCCTGGGTAGGGGGAAGCTAAAGTCACATCTTCATCTTTTTCGCTACAAAGTTTGAACAAATTCTAGAAGTTGCAGATATGCTCGGAATGGTTCTACCAGAAAATAAAGAAGAAATGTTGGCTGCCCTCATCAGATCTGAGGAGCGTGATAGGGAGTTATGCGAGAAGGAGAAGGCTGGGAAATAATTTTCTTCGCAACTATAGATGCGGTTCCCGATCCTATGCATGTTCAGTTCTTGGTGTTGGAATGTTCGAACTTCAGATAGTTGGTTTTTGAGCCTCTGCTCAGTCTCGAAATGAGCGGTTGCTGTATCAGTTTTGGTTCTTTCTTTGGTCCTCATTAGCAATTGGTTCTTTCTTTCTTTGGTGGTTGCTATATTCTTCATGGGTTGCGGTTTTGGGGGGTTTAGCAACTCTGCTGGAAGCTTGCTACATGGGTTTATGAGTGGCAGTACCTGGTGATGTATCTAATTTTGTTGCGGGGCTCTGCGGATAGTTACATTTGCGGATTGTTGTTGATATTTTGTTCTAAATTTCTTTGATCGGGAACAGGTTCTGTTTTTGGTTTTGTGTTGCAGTAGTTTTTGTGGGTTGATAGGCATCTTGTGTTGCAGCAGGCCCTGTCTTTTGTTCTGTTAGTCTTGTATCTTGTTCTTCTGTTGCTGGGTCAGCTAGTTTTAGCTCCCAGTTTTTCAATTATTAATAACACTTTCTGCTTATTAAAAAAAAAAGTTTGAATTTGCAGCAATGGAGCCTGGAAGATGATTCCACACGAACCAATAGCCTTGCCATTGGTAAATGTTTCCTACTCCTCCTAGGGTTTCTCTTTCACACGTTATTTCATTTGATATTTTTTCCATATTATCACGTGTGTAGTACACACATCTACACCCGTTTGCAACAACATTACACTCTCTTGGCTTTGACAAAGAAACACCTTACATAGTGATGCCTTTAAGAGATTTTAGAACTTCCATAGACACTCTAAAAAGAGAAAGATAATACAATGGTAGACTGGATAAAATATCTTATTGAGCATCAGCCTGCCCGCAATGGAGAGGAACTTGCCTTGACAACCTGACGATTTGAAATAGAATCTATCTCACACAGTTTTCTACATCTTTTTCTATGTGGGTTTGCTCCAATTTAAAATTTAAACACCCAAATAAGCACATGGTAGGCCGACGATGCGACAATTAATCAAGCTAGCAATTTAGGGAATCTTGAGGCACATTATATGACAAATATAATTAATATACGTTTATCATTTGATGGAACGGAAATTAATAATGTCAGGATCACATTATAGACAATCATGTATGTCCAAATAAAATAATGCAAATTGGAAATTAATACTCTTTATTTTTACTGTTGAGGTTGTTGAGGTAGCAGGTATGTTTTGAATGGCTCAGATTTAAAACTGAAAATAACAAGGGCTGAAAATTAAGTCATTATGCATTCTAAAAAAACGTGACTCCAGTAATGCATGTGCCTACATAAGCATATGATTGAGATGATCCGAAACCAATTGAACAAACTTATCCTTAATGGAATCCCCTAATTCACAAGAAATTTCACCAAAAATTTATGATGAACTTGAGAGAGAAACCCTATCAGGAGTAGGAGAGCTTTACCAATGGCAAGGCTGCTGGTTCCATCCGGAACATGTCCTAGGCGCCATAGCTGCAAATTCAAACTTTGTAGCTGCAGATGACGATGTGATTTTAGCTTCCCCTGCCAAGGCAGGTAGTACATGGCTCAAGGCTATTATTCCTTGCATTGTCAATCATAATGATTCATATGATTATGATCCATTCATGAAATATCATCCTAATTCTCTTATGCCACATTTAGAAATTGAAATTTATTCTCAGAATCCAAATGCTGATCTCTCAGGTATGCCTTCTCCTAGACTTTTTAGAACCCATTTTCCTTATAGTCTTTTACCAGAATCCGTAAAGCAGTCTGCTTGCAAGATTATTTACATTGCTAGAAACCCTAAGGATGTCTCTGTGTCCTTTTGGTATTTCTTGAACACAAGATTTGATTACCCTTTTAATGAATCTTTTGACAAGTTCTGTAGAGGAATCCATCCATTTGGGCCTTTCCATGATCATGTTTTAGGGTATTGGAGAGAGAGTCAAAAAAGGCCTGAAAAGATCCTCTTCTTGAAGTATGAAGAGATGAAGAATGACCCTATTGGCCAGGTTCAGAAATTGAGTAATTTCCTTGGAAAGAGTCCTGGAGAGGAAGAAGTGAAGAAAATACTAGAAAAATGCAGCTTGGAGAGGATGAAGAACTTGGAAATTAACAAAAAGGAAAATGATCCTCGTACCGGTTTTTCTAATGGTTCTTATTTCAGAAAAGGTATTGTTGGAGATTGGAAGAATCATTTATCACCTGAAATGGGACAAAGATTGGATAATATTACCAAAATGAAGCTTGAGGGGTCTGGTTTAGAGCTCTAAAAACTTCCTCAAATCAAATTATTGCCAGGTTAATCATGATGTTATTTGTGTTATATATTATTCAGTGATGTACTGCTCTCTCCCAATTCTGGAAGTTGACAGGGGTACTGTTTCTTTGTTTAGCTGGTCTTCTCGGCTTCATAGATGTTATGGTTTCTTGTTTTTTTTGTCGGGCGTGTTGTCTTGGCAGGTTTGGTTAATCATGATGTTATTTGTGTTATATATTCTTCAGTGATGTACTGCTCTCTCCCTATTCTGGAAGATGACAGGGGTACTGTTTCTTTGATTGGCTGATCTTCTGGCTTTCATGGATATTATGGTTTATTGTTTTCTGTCGGGTGTGTTGTCTTGGCAGGTTTGGTTGGGTAATGTTATTTGCACGCTTGCTGGGTTAGTTGGTGTTACAGTATGGGTTAGGCAGAGATTTCTTTTGTAACTTGGTCCTATTTTCACTCTCCTGTAAGCACTTTTGGCTTGCTGTAATCCATCTTTCCTATAATAATATTCATTGGCTTATAAAAAAAAAAAAAAATTCAGTGATGTACTGCTCAACATCTAAAATGTTTTTTTTTTTTTAAACTGTATGGATAATTGATATGCCTACTATTTTAAAAAAATTGTAGAGTGAGTATGGACTGATTAATTAGTTCATTAACAATTTTATTAATTAGTTAATTAATTTCAATTAGTTGTTATATCGATTTTAATTTTTAACTAATATTTTTGAATCGGTTTACTATTTAATCATTAAAAAATTTTAACATATAAATTTAATAAATTATATAATTTGAAATGTTATTTTTAATAGTTAAAAATGCTTTAAAATAAAATATATAAATCAAATATAATATCTATTTAAAGAATCAAACGAAAAATAAAATTTTCATAATTAATTATAAGAATTGAATATATTCAATATAAAAATAATAATAAAATGTTAATTATGCACATATAATAAATAAATAATTATAAAAAAGAGAAAAATCAATATTTATTTGCTAAAAATATGTATTATAATAATATTTTAAAAAATCGTGTATTATAATATTTACAAATTACAAGAATATTGAAAAATTTAAATGTAAAAATTAAAATATAATATCTAAAATGTAAGTGATACCGATGGAAATATAAAAAAAATTATGTCAGTAGTTTTATTACAAAATTTGTCAGATATTTCATTTTTTCAGCTTTTTACCGATGGGAATTCTGTCGGTAATTCATTGATAAACTTAATTAATAAAAACAATAATTTAATTTAGAAAAAACAGTGATAGATATATCGTATTTTATCAGTAAATTTATTTAATAAAAATAATAATTTATCAAAATAAAAAAAAGTTAAAAAATAAAACCAGAAATGACCATCTTGATCATATTATATTTGTAGAAATTATCACACAAAGCTAGTCTGTACCTGGCAGAATTCGGTTGGTGGGTTCCATCAGACATGTGCGGCGACTCTGCTTAATGGCATTTCATATTTGCAAATTAGTTTTCGAGGAAGAAAATTCAACTAACAAAGATTTTATGCAATCCAATAAAATATTAAAAATAAAGAAAGAAAACCTGCAAATGGCTTTTCACTTGTTCACTCGTAAGGCCATCAACCTGCATACGGTCTCTTATTTGTAGGGGTGAGCATTTGGTCGGTTCGGTTCGGTTTTGGACCGAACCGATTAAATCAAAAACCAAACTTCATGAAATATGAGAATCGAACCGAAATCAAATTTTATAGAACCGAAAACCGAACTTTATCGGTCGGTTCGGTTCGTTTCAATCGGTTTTGGTCAATACAGACTTATTTTTTATTAGACTTTTAACCTATATGGGTCTATAAATTAAATTAATTTATATTCAACAAAATAAATTCATTTAAAATAACTAAAATTAAAATAATATACATAAATTTATTATATTATATCTATAATAAATACTAATCAAAATTATATTAAAAAGTCTATATATATTTTTGTCTTGACACTAACAATTATAAAATGAAGCATAAAATAAAATAATCCAGTGAATTACCCAATAAATTAGATTGATTGACATTTTTAGTTAGTACATGATTTTGAATTGATTGACATTTTTTATTAATCCTTAGACGTAAATATATTTGCTATCTGAGTTTTTATTGATTAATTTTTTTTAATTTATTTATTAGTGCTCAATCAGTCGACCAGACTGGTTGAATTAAATAGTTTAAGGCAATAGACTTGCCAGCATGCCTATTCCGTAATATAAACTTAGAGAAAATGGCAATTACTCTCTTTTTGATCCTTTTCAATTCTCTTAACACTGCTCATGAAATTATATTTGATAATAGGAGCTTAACGCATACAGAAATATATAAATAATTTATTTCAAAAATTATCTAATGAGCATTTATTCTTATTAATTTTGCAAATAATAAATAAAACTTCACATTGCAATTAAACAATTGCAACATGACATTCAATTGAACTAATGTGACATTTCAGGCTATTGTGAACTTAACAAAATTAGTTTCTTTTGATAAATTAAAGTTTAAACCATTCACATCTTTTTTTTCATTTATATTTGGATTAGACAATGAAAATAATTAAAGTTTAAACCATCCACATTTTTTTTTCTTTTTACGTTTTTTAAGGAAATAATTAGACATGCATGGTTATTCTCTTAAATACCTACAAGGTGAAAGGATTAATTTACGGTGAGGATATAAAATGAGAAATAAGAAGTTATAATTATTTAGATTTTCTTAAAAAATTAATTATAAATTTTAATTAATAAAGTTCAAAAATTAATGTAAAAAATTAATTGTAAATTCCAATATAAAAAATAATGAAAAAATAAAATATTTAATATTATCATTATTTATTTTAAAAAAATTATAAATTTTAATTAATTGAAGTAAGAAAAATTATTATTATTATTATTATTATTATTATTTGCTTGGTCTGGGATGAAAAATAAACAATATTCCTGTTTGTGGGTTACCTTGGAGGATATTATTATTTGCTTGGTCTGGGATGAAAAATAAACAATATAGCTGTTTGTGGGTTTCGAACCTGGGACCTTGGAGGATTTCCCTTATTTCCACGCCATCAGTCACCATCAGTCCAAGTTATATTCTTTGAAACATAAATACCATAAAAATATATATCTATAAAACTTTGATCGGTTCGGTTCCTTCGATTTTTCAATTTCAAGAACCGAACCGAATAAACCAATTTTTAATTTTTGTTCAGAACCAAAAACCGAAATAACTGAACTAAATAGACCAAATTCAATTCAGTTCGGTTCGATTTTCGGTTTCGGTTCGGTTCTGCACACCCCTGCTTATTTGCTTAGGTGCAGCCACTACCCAACACAGCAAATGATAAAATTGTTATATACCCAAAAAAATTATAATAAACAGGAGAATGAAGCTACGAGAAGATGCATGCAATGATAGAAAATGCAATAAAATGGAAATCAAACTTTTAACAATTAGGTCCACAAATATAAATTAAATTCACAATGAATAAATTTATAATATAATAACTATAAGATCTAATTACCTTCAGGTCCTCCTAGCATATGAAGTACCACCAGAAACCTTGCATGAAGCTCATCGGTCCACTGTCTCCTATTATTTCTCCAAATAGGCTTCGTTAATGGAATCAACTTAAAATCCATCATTTTCCCCTTGTTTGCTCCCAGATTCAGATCAATAGGAACTTTCTCTGCCTTTCGTGCAGGATCAAGGAAGATGCCAGCGGCCTACAAATATTTACAAAAATGGTCAACAATAATTAACTTATATATTAACATCCATATAATGTACTATCACATTAATGAGTAAAACAATGAAAAATAAAAAGAGAGAACCATATTGTTGTGTTTTTTTAATGGATTACTTACCATGTTTGGGCTTGAGTTTGCTTCTTGCCGCTCATTATCATTACTCCACTGTAACTCGTGATCAATAAAAGGACTATTCAAGTCTAAACTTTTTTTCGTTTTAAAGGTCCTACGCTTCTTTGTTGCTGAAGCATCCAATGGAGATCTCACGGCAAAATCAAGTCCAGTAGCTGTTATCCTTTTCATTTCCTCTTGCAGCAACACCATCCCTACGTTATTTATCAAAAAAGAAATCCAAGATTAATTAGCATTCCAAATCGAATTCGTTAAAAACAAAATCCATAGGTTAGCGAGAATCTTTTTTCCTTATCTTAATCTAATAAGATCAAGAAAATTCTTTTAAAAACCGTAGGAATTAATACTGACCATCTATTACCACCTGCCTGTACTGAGAAAGCTCTACTTTGAAAAGGCTAGGAAGGAACATCTCTTCTTGAAACTTACTAAGATAATCATCCAAGACCAAGAGCTTAACCTTAGCATTACTCTCATTTTTCCTTAAATCATTGATCAAGTCTGGCACACTTTTGGGGACAGACGATAATTTTAGACCCAAGATAAGATCATACCGCATACCACTCGGAAAAGAAGAAGCCATAGTTTTGCAGAATTTCACTATCTGAAAACACTCTGTTTTCTTCTTCCAAAGCCTAAAAGAGAACAATATGCGAGTGTGATAATGAGAGACTTGTTTGAGTGTTATATAGAAGAGAAATGATGATATAATTTTATAAATTAAAATAAATGATGAAACTCGGAAAAGAAGAAGCCATAGTTTTGCAGAATTTCACTATCTGAAAACACTCTGTTTTCTTCTTCCAAAGCCTAAAAGAGAACAATATGCGAGTGTGATAATGAGAGACTTGTTTGAGTGTTATATAGAAGAGAAATGATGATATAATTTTATAAATTAAAATAAATGATGAAACATTCTGCCGGCACCTCCTCACCTCCATTAGGCACCAGCAAAAGGAGTGAAGCAGCTGAAGGTCCTTCATCAGGTTCAACTTCTGCTTCTCTAGTTGTCTTTCTTATTTTTCAATCTTCTGTAGTCTGTCTAAAGATGAAATGGGCAATGGTTGACAGTTGGCGTTTTAACGGATTACCGACGGATATATTCCGTCGGTACAATACTCATAGGTAACAATTTTCCGACGGATACGGAATCATCCGTCGGTAAGAGTTACCGATTGAAATATAAAAAAATTATGTCGGTAGTTTTATTACAAAATCCATTGGCTATTTCGTTGTTTCAACTTTTTACCGATGGAAATTATGACGGTAATAATCCGTCGGTAAATTTAATTAATAACAAATAGTAATTTAATTTAAAAAAAACAGTGATGGACATATTCGTCTGTATTTTGTCGGTAAATTTATTTAATAAAGATACTAATATATCAAAATAACAGTGAAGGACTTTTCCGTCATAATGTGTCAGTAATACAAAACTACTTCATACACTATTTTTTGTTTTTTGAAATTTTCTGCAAAAATATATATACATATTTCCTGTTTGCAAAAATAAACATGATAAATTAAATAGAAAAATTCTAAATTTTAAATTAAATATATATATTAACAAATTTAACATTTAAAATCAATATGTACAACTTAACTGTTGTGCAAACAATACGCAGCACTGTAAAAAAAATTATCTAAAATTCTATTTTTACAAATATATATATATATATATAAGCAAAGTCCTCGCATCAAGCTTTCCTCTTATTCTCATTTTTTTTTTTTTTTTTGATAAGCTGCTGATATTATTAAAGATAAAGAATAAGCAGTACAGGGGAGTACAATACAACAGACCCTGACAGCAAAAACCGGGCATGCCTCTACACTCAGCCAATAGACTAAATAAATCATACAGAGCACAAAACTAAAAACCAACAAATACATTTATAAGAACGGATCTTCAGAAAACCAGACAAAGACCCGCCTCAAAACAGTTATATATATTCCCATCTGAATTGCCGAGGCTGATCAGAATGAAAGATCCACCAGCAGCGAAAACAGTTCCCACGGAAAAGCAGCCTCTAACAGTGCCCCATAATTCTAAAACATAATTCTAGCATTCCCCCAGCAACTCGTCATGAATCAAAAACCTCCATTATGAGAGCCAAGCAATGAAATTTGATTCTCGAGATGCCCCTGTTTTTGCCAAATGACCTGCAAAATGGTTGTTTTCTCTCCTTTTATGAATGAAGTCCACTCTGTTTAAGGATGATAGTAGGTTACCTATTTTGTTAAAAATGACACCCATTCTCTAAGGTTTGGAAATCCCAGTGTTTCTAAACCAAGACACCACAGTCAATGAGTCTAATTCAAAAACCACATCTAGGTGGTGAAGGGAGAGGTACTCTGAGGATGTTTGCAGCACCTTAAGCACTGCTAATAGTTCTGCAATAAGGGAATCTGCAACCCCAATATTATAGGAAAATAGGCACATAACCATACCTGCAGGATTTCTTAGCACTCCTCCAATCCCAGCGAGTCCAGGATTGCCGAATGACGATCCATCCGTATTGCATTTTACAACTTCCAAGGGCGGAGGGGACCATAGTATCTTAGGCCTCACCTTATTTTTGCCACGCAGAAGTTTAAGAATGTCAGAGGCAAGGAGCAGATTTTGACCCGAGAAAAGATTAAGATCTTTATGAGCTTTTAACCAGAAGGAAGAGCGAGCCAAGCATAAATGGAAAATTAAGTCTAGACTCAATCTTTTATTATTAAAGACAACTGCATTCCTTTCCAACCAGATCGTCCATAGACAAGCCAAGAAAATAATGTTCTAGACTTTAATTTGAAGAGAACCACGAGCCATCCCTTGCCATTGGAGAACAAATGAAAGGAAGTCAGAGGGTAGGCAAAACTCATAACCCCACCACTTGATAATGCAGTACCATAAACTAGAGGAATATTGACAACCCAAAAGGAGGTGATCTAGCATTTCATCCACCTTGGAGCACAGGGGGCATCTTACGCATTCAATTGTTAAAATTCCTCTTTGAACAAGGAAGGCTTTTGTGCTAACTCTTCCTAACAAGCATAACCATAGAAATATCTCTACTATGGGAGGGGCCAGGTGTTTCCACATAATGAAAGAGAAAGGCTTCAACCTATCCACACCCCATAAAGAGTTTTGAGTCAACCAAGAGCTTGATGATTTTACTGAAAAATTCCCAAGCGGGTCATGAATCCAAATCTTTCGATCAGATTGGCCAAAAGCCAATGAGAAAGTATTGAGAATGGCCATAAGACTCTCCACCAGGGGCTTTTCCCGTTCCATGAGTTCCTATCTCCAGAGAAGCTTCCAATACCAAGACCCTCTAGACCAAGAACCACATTCACTAATGCGAGCATCTTTTTGTTGTGAGACAAGGAAGAGCCTTGCAAATCTAACCTTGAGAGGAACCTCCAAAATCCAAATGTTGTGCCAAAATAAGCAAAGATTACCCATGCCAACATCCATGGCAATACAATTCGCAAAAAGAGGAGAGGATCTATTTTGATCAATGTCCTTCCAAATAATCGAGGCCTTAGGATTTGAGATGGTTTCCGGGATCAAGATTCTCTTGATATCATATTTCGAGAATATGAGATTTTTCCATAATGAACTATTGAGAGGATCGAGTCTCCAGTAACATTTAAATAGGAGGCTTTGATTTCTTGTTGCAATGGATCCAATCCCCATCCCTCCAATATCTTTTTGCAATACCAAAGTGCCCCAATTTACTTTGCAGAAGCCTTCTTATTTTCAGATCCACACCAGAAGAAATTCCGTATGATGGCATTTAGAGATTTACTAATAGCCACTGGCATTTTAAAGAGAGACATGTAATAAATAGGAAGGCTCATCAAGGTGGCTTTGATCAAAGTGAGCCTACCTACATAGGAAAGATGCCTCCCTTTCCACTCTGCCAGCTTTTGCTTGAAATTTTTTGTGACCGGTGCCCAGGTGTCTTTCTTCCTTGGGTTAGCACCCAAAAGAAGGCCTAAGTAAATACAAGGCAGGTTCTGAGATTTGCATCTGATGATCTCAACACAATGGGACACCCATTCATCCCTGACATTGATACCAATCAGTGAGCTTTTGAGGAAGTTTATCGACAAACCAGATATACAAGCAAGGATCTTGAGAATTCTTTTCATCTGGAGAATGTTGTCAATGCACGGATCCAAGAAAATGATAGTATCATCGGCATATTGAATGTGAGAGACAATCAGCTCTAACGAATTTCTAGGTAGAGCATTGATTCCTGCAAGAATGTTCTCCTCCATGGCCTTCTTAATGAGCACAAATAGCCCCTCTGTAGCAATAATGAAAAGGAAAGGGGATAGAGGGTCCCCTTGTCTCAGTCCTCGAGATAAACTGAACTCCGGGGTAGGGGAACCATTAACAAGCACTGAGACTCTAGCCGAGCTCATGCATTCCTTATTCTCATTGTTGAACATGCCATTCTGCAAATCACTTGTTCCTTTTATGTTGATAATCTTTTTGATGATTTCCAATCTCTTGTTTGGTGCTATACTAATATATGTCATCCAATGCTACCAAATAAGACCAAAATAAAAAATAAATTGGAATAATAACAGATAAATAGGAGAAATCCAATGAGACCAAACAAAGTTTCTATCTCTCTAAATTTATTTTGTTTTTTCCTAAAAGACGAAGGGATTTTTCAAGTGGTACAAGCAGGATCTCATAAAACCCAATTTCAATCTTTATAGTTTTCAACAATGAATCTACTCGATTGAAGCACACAAGATATTGAAAGTAGTTCGTTGTTTAGAAGAGAGGGAAAAAAATCCAAGTGATTAAAGGTTAGCAAAATCAACTTTAAGTGATTTATGACCAGACCCTATTTTAACCTCACATATTCAATTTGATATTTTAAACCAAGAGACCGAAATCTATTTACCAAAAAATTTCAAAGGAAAAAACAATGCCCCTAGGCTCTAATCATAAGTGAGACAAGATACATTGCAAGCACTAAAATGTAGCGAGCCACATTCTAAAAGTGTCTTTGACTCACATTAAGGACAAAGCACAAATAACCTTAATACCTCACCTAATTCAAATATTTAGGTATTTTTAACTTGTGTATTGCAACATATAAATGAAGCAGGGAGTCTAAGGGGATAACTTTCAATGGACCAGATTCAGTTTCTGCGCAAGTAACAACCTAGTATAGCAGTCTCTAAATCAAGAAAATCAATTGTAAACAATTTTGGCCTTTTGCTACTGTAGAGTAAATGTATTTAAGTAAACAACTTTGAATGTTACAGTTCTACAGATTCTTACATGGTACTCAATTCAATAGAAAGCTAGATCAATGCATTAACTAGGTCATCATTATGAAGAGATAATTATGTCAAAGCCAGCATTTAACCAAGACAGGCAAAAGCTAAAAAAAATGCTTCAGAACCACCTTACCTCGCTGTAAGTGGTTGTTCCTTTTCTTTCCATTTTTTCGCCCACTGAAAAGAAGACCAAATAGTTTAATAATAAAGTTGGTGAAAATTCACATACAATAAATGTATCCAGCTTCAGGAGAATAAAGACATAAGAACCACCATACACATGATTTTCCTAATTCTGATAGGGAATACAAGGGAATGTTATGATCAAATTATTTTATTTGTTTTAATCCTTAAAGTGAACGAAGCAATATAGAATTATGACCATAAAAATAATATGTTCAAGAATTGATATTATTATTGTATGATTAATTTTCACCACCAAAAGTGGTTGATAATTAAGAGAAAGAATAAAAATGATTAAGAAAACTATTTGAGAATGGATAACTTATTTCTGATATGGTATAAAAATATATTAGTCATGTACCTATTTTACATACGGCTATACTATTAGATTTTATAAAATTTCTCATCTTAAAGCAATGAAAGATATGTAGATGAATTTGTATATGCTTGAAAATGTACAACATGTAATTTTATGAAATATGTTTTAGTTATTATTTTTCAGTTCATACATAATATATCCAGAAGATAGATATATATAGTAAGCATATCCAGAAGATATGTGGCTTATTTTTAGAAAAAAAAATTATAATATTACGTATCGGAACTCTGCATGCATAAATTTAAAGTTGTATACCAATATTTTTATAAAGAAAAAAAATACACGTTGTACTCTTTTTTCCTTAACTAAGGTTTTTTTTTCACTGGATTTTCCTGTTAAAATTTTTAATGAGGCAACTTATAATGTGTATTAAAATTTTGTGTACTCTTTTTCCCTTTGCTGGATTTTTATCCCATAGGATTTTTTTTCCAGTAGGATTTTAATGAGGCACAATACGTATTAATGGACATTCAAGGAGAAGTATGTACTATAAATTCTATGATTATGAATTTCTATAACCCTTTTAAGATTGATAGCATGACTTATCAAATGGAAAAGGAAAAATAATTATTGTCCATGTATGATATTTTGTAATATTGTCAATGATTTTAAAAGTCCACCAGAAGTGTGACAAATCTTTTAATGGGAAAGATATCAATTTTTGAAAGAACATGAAATGAAAATTTCTAAAGTGATACTCTTGAAGAGGTAAAAAGCAATATAAATCTATAACTCCATATTTCTAAAAAAAACAACCCTAGAAGTGGTTCTTGTAATGATAAATTATATGAGTTGTAAAAATAGATGATAAATGTTGTTGATAATGTTGATAATATCGAATTACTCAATATTAGCTATTCATAAAGTTAATTGAAAGCTCATGTGGTTTGAAGGTATAACTCAATACAAGAAAGTAATGTGTAGATTATTGTTCAAAAACAACGGCCAACAATATTAAAGTCTGAATAAATCACAAAGTTTTCTTTAGCAGCAAACCAGTTGATCTCTTCACCGAGATTCTACCTACTTCGATTTTTAGAAAGTATGTAAGCAGTATTGGGATGTTTCAGTTTAAGAAAAATGTTGTAGTTATTGTATTTTAAGGGAAAGTATATAGCCTATGAATATTGTACTCTTTTTCCTTCGCTAAGTTTTTATCCCACTGGATTTTTCTTAGCAAGGTTTTAACGAGGCATATTCATAGTGCATAGTCATCCAAGGGAAAGTATTGTGATAATTATGAAGTGTATGGATGACTATCAGACTCATCTCTCTCCATATTTTAGTAGAATTCTACTACTTTTATATTGTACTTATAAATACTCCATTATGATTATTCAGTATATACAATTAATAAGAGAAAATTCTCTATTCATATTATATCTGTTTTTATTTTAATTAGTTTTATAACATACTTGATGACAGGAGAAAATATACAGCAAGCTTCTTGCGACTGTGAACACCTGCAAACACAAACAATAGACCAATGGGTTTCCGACAAGGGAGCCTCCGATGGTCAAGTTAGAGATTCTGGGTGAGAGAATAAGAGTTCTTGAGTGAAAGAAAATTAAGTAACCTTTTCATACCTATTTTTCCTCCTTTTATAGGTGAGGTCACCACGTTTCTAAGAGTTAATGGGAGGAGTTTCTCGCTTTTCTCGGCCACTAACCCAGTAGCGGAGATTTTTGAGGAAAAGTGGGTTAGTGGCGATTGTCTGTTCAACGTGGTGGAGTTGTTTTTGGGACCAGCCTTTCGCCAATCCATGGCTCGGCCATATCTTTCTGAGGAGCTCGGCCTTTGGTCGGCTCACCGGGTTCTCTTTGGACAAGGTGTTCGGTTCATGTTGGACCGTTAAGCCGGTCTAATAGTTCGGTTGTTATCATAAGTTCCCCCCAGTGGGCGATATTTATGTCTGCAACTGGCGGATAATCGCCGAACAAGTTTACTTGGTAATACCGGATCTGAACTCGTGGCGACTGGGCTAAATGAGCTGGTTGCAGCAACTTGAGGCCTTAGTGTTTACCGAACTATGATTCGAAGTTTGGCGCCAAAGGTCGGCATACTCGTTCAGGTGTTGGGGGGGCCTATACCCAAGGTCACCCTGTCATACGCGTCATGACAAGGTGACGTCACTTCCCACGCGTGCATTTATTAGGGAAGCACTTATAGCTCCCTTTTTTACTGGGAGTAACGGCTACTTTGCCATGTGTAACGGCTAGGAGCGCCTCGATCGGGGTGTGCTGCTTTAAATGCGCTCTCCCAAGTACGGATCAGCCTACATATGTATGGCTCGAATTTATCGTGACTTCCTATATAAACCTCCTCTCCATCTCTTCTCTTTCATTTTTTTGCTCATTTTACTCCATTTTTTTCTTTCTCTTCAGCGCTTGTTGTCTTGGGGCTTCGAAGTTGTTATCTTCTTTTCGCAATCTTTCATCCATTTTCACCAGGTTTGTCCCTCATCCCCCTTTTTCATTCTTTGTATTTCGTTGTAGCTTTTTCGTTATGAGTTCGAAGAGATCTTCAAATGAGGGAGTCGGGGCCAGTGGGAATGCTCCCAATGGTAGTGTCCCGGGCATGAGTAAGTATTCTTCTTTGAGTGAGGGAGTTCAGCCTATCGATTTAAGCCGGACTGCTACATCGTCCAAGAAGAAGGCTCCTCGTCGACTGCCTGGAGTTGAAAGCATAAGTTCGACAGTTAAAGAGGAGGAGCTCGGTTCTCTCCTTGCTCAACTAACTTCAGAGCCGAACTATTTCGCCAGTAAATCCAGCACCTCATAAAGGGAAAATACGGAGTTCGCTAACAAGAGAAAGACAGCCATTTACGAGGCACAACTGGAGGCCGGTGTTCGTCTTCCTTTAACGAGCTTCGAGGTGAGCGTGCTGAGGTATTTTGATATGGCTATCGGGCAACTCCACCCCAACGCTTGGCGAACTCTTTCCGCCTTTCAGATTTGGGTTGTGGAATAAGGCATAGATCTTACTTTGAATCTGTTTCGAGCAACCCATGTGGTCGGTCTCCAAGCTGGTATCGAGGACCACAATTACATACAAGCTCGGCCTGGATATGGGGTGTCTACTAGGAATCCAGAGTCTTTGAAGAAGTGGAAGGATTGGTTCTTTCTAGTGGAGAGAGTGCGGGCCGACTTCCAAGTATGTACAACCTGGGGGAGATACACAAATTGGAACGACGGAAACTTGTGGCTCTCCGATAAAGAGGAGTTAATCTTGTCTCGCTGGAGGGAACTGGCCAGGGACATGTGGGACTTGAAGAACTTATTGGACCCTTGCAGTCCGAAATTGGTTCCTCGCCAAACAAAAGGTAGTGTTCATTTTTCCTTATTTCGCGATACTAATGCGTTATTTTAATTTGTTTTCTTTTTGCAGCTATGAGGAAGATGAGTAGGGCTACGGAGATAATGAGGACGAAAAGGCAGAAGTTAGCCGAAGGTTCTCCGAGTACGTCTCTTGTTGTGAAGGAGGTGGAGGCGAATCCGCCTCCTAAGGCTCAGCCTTTGACGACCACTGCGGAGGTTTCTGGGACTCCGGTTGTTGAGGCTTATGGGACTCCTATTGCTGAGGCCAAGGTTGCTGCACCCTCCGAGCTACGAGGCCAAGCCGATAAGGAGCTGAAAGACCTCCGAACTATGCTCCGCGAAATATACGAACTGTGGGAGACTATGGGGGATAAATACTCCTCCCACGACCCAAACTTCAACACCTTTGCACACATAGCTTCCTGCATGCCGAAGGAGGTCGCCCCCCTCACCTCCCTGAGTGCCGAACATTTGGCTGATCGATTGAAGAGGCATCAGCTTGAGGTGAGTGGTTTGGACTAGCAGAGTATTGTTCGTCTCTTAAATTTGCCCTCATCTTTTCTGTGTTTTGTAAGGATCCCAACTGATAGGCACGACTATAGCGAAGATGAACGATCTCATCGCGAAGCATCGACGAGCTGACTCTGACTTCGGCTCTTTACGATCGAGGATGGCAGATGTTGAAGAGAAAGCCCATAAACCCCACGAGCAGGCCGAAGAAAAAATTCGTAAGGCCCAAGAGCGGGCTGAGGAGGCTGTAGCGAAGGCGGCTGAGCTAGAGTCTATTTTGACTATAGAGAAGGAGTCCAACTCTGCTCTCCGGGCGGAACTTGATCGGTTCAAGGAGAAAAAAGCTGAGTGGGAGAGGAGAGAGGAAGCTCAAGAGGAAAAGGATGCCGAGATCTTAGCTGAGAAATGTATGGCGTTCAATGCCAAAATATCTTCTATTGTAAAGGGGAAATATCCCGAACTCGATTTGTCCTTTCTGGATGATGTGTATCCAGATGAGGACTGATTTCTTGTAACAATCTTTCCTTTTAATGAAAATCCGCACTCTTTCTTTCCTTATCGTGCTTCGATTTGCGATTCGTGTTTACTTTCCTGATATTCTTAGTACTTGTAAAATGTCCACATGTGGTGAGGTAGGTTGCCTTGGTTTTTAGGTACAACCTAAGATCGCCAACCCGAGCTTAGCTAATTAAATAAAGATACTGCTCGGCGAAAGAGCTATTTAAATAATAAGTGCGGCATGACGCGTACCTTGTGTCTGGGACTTCGGCACAAGGGATTTGGAACACCGGGCTGACTGTGACCTTAGGTCGGTGTAGTCAGCATACTTAGAGGGATTGAGCATCATCAGAGGTTCGGGCTTTTAAGGCGATGATTCCGAGCCTCTTCCTTAAGTGTAATTGGTTTTGCAAGTTAAGTTTTGTGGTGAATGGTACCGAACTTAATTTAGTAATTAGACTATCTTGGTGTAGATGCCGAGCCATTTAACCATAGGCATACCTTGTTGATAAGTTTAGCGGCGTATAGTGCCAAACTTACTTTAATGATAGGGTGATTTTGACGAAGGTGCTAAGCCTTTTAACCGTAGGCATACTTAGCCTTGTTAATAAGTTTTACGGCGTGTAGTGCCGAACTTGCTTTAATGATAAGGCGATTTTGACAAAGGTGTCGAGCCTTTTAATCGTAGGCATACTTAGCCTTGTTAATAAGTTTAGCGGCGTGTAGTGCCGAACTTGCTTTAATGATAAGGCAATTTTGGCGAAGGTGCCGAGCCTTTTAACCATAGGCATACTTAGCCTTGTTAACAAGTTTAGCGGCGTGTAGTGCCAAACTTGCTTTAATGATAAGGCGATTTTGGCGAAGGTGCTGAGCCTTTTAACCGTAGGCATACTTAGCCTTGTTGATAAGTTTAGCGACGTAGAGTGTCGAACTTAATTTATCGATAGGGCATTAGTGGCAAAAATGCCGAGCTTGCGGATATATCCTACTATAAATTTGACAAGTATTTTGCACAAAATATGTTGTTCATTAATCTTGCGTCCGGCAGGCAGAAACATCTGCCAGACTTGCATTGAGGACAGAACATCATGGCAATCAATTGCGATAGAGATTAAAAAACAATGACACAATAAAAAATTAAAGAAGGTGAAACATGAATCGGTACAAGGTATGGCGCGATGAGTGCCGCGCTACTGATAGTATGGTTTGAGGTTGAGTCCGTTCCAGGAGTGCGGGAGTCGCTTTCCCGCAACGTCTTCTAGCCTGTATGCTCCATTCTGACTTACTTCCCGGACTATGTATGGCCCTTCCCAGTTGGGATCCAGCTTGCCTACCCCTGCCAATGTATGAGCAGACACCACCTTTTTCAGTACCATTTGCCCGACTCTGAAGGACCTCGGCCTGATCCTACAATCGTGGTAAGCCGTCATGCGCTGCTTGTATGCCGTGAAACGTATCTGGGCGAACTCCCTCCTTTCTTCGAGCCGATCTAAATTATACATTAGACCCGCGTTGTTATCTGCATTAGGGGAAGATTCTCGGACTCCCCGTACCCCTATCTCACAGGGAATGACTGCTTCAGTACCGTATGTGAGCGCGAAGGGTGTTAACCCTGTTTTGACTGGGGCGATGTCCGGTAGGCCCATAACACATTGTTAAGCTCTTCAGTCCACAAGCCTTTGGCATCTTCAAGCCATCTCTTGAGTCCAAATTAGATAGTTCTGTTCGTCACTTCGGTCATTCCGTTGGATTACGGATGGTAAACCGAGGTGAAGTTCATCTGGATCTTCATCTTCGAGCAGAAATTCTTGAAAGCATGACAATCAAACTGTTTGCCATTATCAGATATAATTGAGTGGGGGATACCGAACCTCGTTATGATGTTTTTATTTAGGAACTTGAGAATATTCGCCGGTGTAATGGTTGAAAGTGGCTCTGCTTCCACTGGGCAAAAGGCCACGGGCTGTGGATCAGTTTCTGCTTTGTCGAGCTCTGGTGTGGAATGTTTGCAAACCTTTGGCATTTGTCGCATCTTTGCACCAGAGTCTTCGCATCAGCCTTCATGGTCGGCCAATAATACCCTTGTAAGAGAGCTTTTTCAGGCTATGGCTTGTGCACCTTCGTGGGCCCCGCATATGCCTTCATGAATTTCTCTAAGGATGTAATCACCCTCTTCACTGCTCACACATAAAGACTATGGATTGGAGAAAGATCTCCTATACAACTTGTTGTCCATCACGGCATATAAGCTCGATTTTCGAACTATTTTTTGGGCTTGGGCTCGTTCCTCTGGCAGAGTTCCCGACCTCAAGTATTGATAAATAGGTAATTGCCAACCTTTCATTGGCTCCTGAACTTGAACCCGATAGGTCTTGTAGGTGGGGCGCGAGATAATGATGGAAACGATGTTTGTATTGTCAACCGAGCTATTGATACTAGCTTTCTTTGCTAGAGTATTTGCTTCCGTGTTCTCTAACCGGGGTATTTGAGTGATGGACCTAGGTCCCCCCCTTTCCTCAAGCCTGGCTAATAGGGCAGAGGTCAGCTCTTTATAACGGATCATTGATCAATCTTTAGCTTCGAAATTTCCTTTCAGCTGACTGACCACCAGTTGGGAATCTGAAAATATCTCTAAGTTGTCCGGCTTTACTTCTGTTGCCAACTGCAACCCTTAACAAAGGGCTTCATATTCTGCCACATTGTTGGAGGCTGGAAAGGTCAGGTGCGCCATGGCTCGAATCTGAATTAACAATGGACTCATCAAAATTAATTCGATCCCTGCTCCCTCCAAACTCGAGGCCCCGTCAACATACAGCTTCCACGATACTTTCTCTGGTTTGGGGACAGGTTCATGTAACTCAGCTACGAAGTCAGCTAATACCTGTGCTTTCATGGATGTCTGTGGCTCATACCGAACATCAAATTCTCCCAGATGGGCGGCCCATTCTGTCAATCTGCCCGAACATTCTGGCCTTTGTAACACCTTTCATAGGTTTGTATTTGTGCGTACCGAAATTATGTGCGCCTGAAAGTACTGTCGGAGCTTTATTGTTGTTGTAATGAGTGCGAGGGCTAGCTGCTCTAAGATGGGGTAATTGAGTTTAGCTCCCTGAAGTACTTTTCTAGTGTACTAAATAGGGAACTGTTGGCCATCCTCTTCTCGAACGAGCACCGAACCAACTGCACCAGTTGAAACAGCCAGGTAGAGGTATAAAACTTCGCCCGCTAATGGTCTGCTGAGCAGTGGTGGGGTTGAAAGAAACTGCTTCAAGGCCTGAAATGCTTGTTGGCATTCTTTCATCCAGGCAAAGTTCTTAAGGTTTCTGATGGCTTGGTAGAAAGGCAAACACCATTTAGCCGAGTATAAAATGAATCTGCCCAGAGCTGTTATCCTTCCATTTAGCCTTTGTACTTCCCGAACTGTTCTAGATGGGTCCATGGTCATGATCACTTTGATCTTCTTCGAGTTTGCTTCGATCCTCCTTTTCGATATCATGAAGCCAATGAATTTTCCAGACTGGACCCCAAAGGCACACTTATCAGGATTGAGCTTCAAGCTTGATTCCCAAAGTCTTTGGAAAGTCTCTTTCAGCTTGGTGCACATGTCTGTTGAGGCTCGGCTTTTGACTATCATGTCATCCATATAGATCTCCATGTTTCTCCCCAACTGATCGGCGAACAGCTTATTCATCAGCCTTTGGTAGGTGGCCCCTGCATTTTTCAATCCGAAGGGCATGACCCGATAACAGTAGATTCATTTATGGGTGATGAAAGCCGTTTTCTCTTCATCTGCGCAGGTTATTAGGATCTAATGGTAGCCCGCCGAGGCATCGAGGAAGGCGTACTCTTCAAACCCTGCTGTTGAGTCCACAAGTGTGTATATGTTTGCCAGAGGATAGCAATCTTTCGGGCATGCTTTGTTTAGATCGGTGAAATCAACACACATCCTCCATCTGCCGTTGCTTTTTCGGACAAGAACCATATTTGCCAGCCAGTCTGGATAGAATATCTCCCTGATGAAACCACTTTCGAGCAAAGTTATCGTCTCTTGCTCGATGGCCAATTGTCTCTCTAGGGTATGATTCCTCTTCTTTTATTTTACCGGCTTGCACTCTGGCCGGACATTCAGCGAGTGAACTGCTAAGTCCTTTTTGACCCCTTGGATGTCGAAGGTTCGCCAGGCAAAAACATCCATGAACTCCCTGAGGGTTGAGAGTAGAGCTTCTTTCTCCGCCCCTGTCTTTCCCGTAGATATCTGAATCTTCTTGCCTGGCTCTAGTTCGACTACCTGTAGCACTTCTGCCGACTCCGCCCTTCGTTCTTCTTTTTCTGGTACATCCATTGTGTCAAGGAGCAGGCCTTGATTGGCCCCTCTGAGCGTGGTTAAGTACGTCTCCCGAGCCATTTTCTGATTTCCTCTTAAAATGGCCACTCCTTCTTCTGTGGGGATCTTAAACACCAGGTTTTTCACGGAGACATAGGCGTCCACTTCAGACAGTAGGGGTCGGCCGAATATTACATTGTAAGACAGCGGAATATCAACCACCATGAAATCTGCCTAACAAGCACAAACCACCGCATCATCTCCGAGCTGTATGGGTAGATTTACTAGCCCTTCTACCCGAACAGGTACTCCTGACAAACCAATAAGGGGGATACTGACTTCCTCAAGCCTGTGGTCTGACATCCCCAATGCTCTATATGCTTGAGCTGTTATGAGGTTGACCGCACTCCCCGTGTCGACCAGTATTCACTGGACCAGGAAGTCTTGAATGACTGCTTCAACAACTAGGGCATCTGTGTATGGATGCCGAACATATGCACCATCGGACACTGTAAATTGGATCATACTTGTGGCCGAGCTTGTCCCCCGCCCGACGGATATGACCTCCTTGGACTTTCTCTTCCGGGAATGGTCTCATTGCTCACCTCCGGCAATCATATGTATGACTCCAGCGGGTATTCGCCTTCTGCCATTGGTTCTGTTCGATTGAGGAGATGGCGACCTCTGTCTTTTTCCTCTTTCATCTTGCTTTGTGAAACGAGCAAGGGCTCCCTTCCAAACTAGGTGCTCGATTTCTCGCTTGAGTTGCCTGCATTCTTCAGTCTCGTGGCCTTTGTCTCTATGAAAAGCACAATAGAGGCTCTGGTCTCGATTCGGATCTTCCCTCATGGGTCTTGGCCAATTAACCTGTCCCTTCTATTTTAACCAAGATAAAATATGTTCCCGAGATGCATTAGGGGTGTGAGTCTTTCATCTTTTTTGTTTTCAGGGCAGGGAGTGGTGATTGCATATGACCTGTTAGTCCAGTTGCCTCCTCGGTACTTCTTTTGGTCTACCTTGCTGGGATTTTTTCCTTCTCGAGCGAACCTTATGCTATCTCCACCCTCATTTTCCGATGCCCATGATCTATGGGAGGCATGGCGGAGATGCCGAGCCTCATCCATGCGGATGTACTTATGTGCTCGGGATATTAGCTCGGTAAAGTCGTTCGGGGGTTTCTTGCTTAGGGAGTCACTGAAATCCTGACACCTTGTGTTTCGGATTAGGGCGTTAATGGCGACCTCCAAGTTCAGGTTCTATATGTACATGGCTACATCGTTGAACTTTTCCATGTAGGCGTGTAGTGATTCGCCCTTTTTCTGTTGTACCAGGTTCAGATCGGCGGACACCTTGTTCGGGCGAATGGTGGCCACGAACTTGGCGACGAACATGTCACTGAACTGTTCGAAATTCTGAATACAATGTGATGGCAGGTTTCGAAACCAGATTTGGGCTGAGTCGGCCAGGGTTTGGGGGAAAATCTTGCACAAGGCGGAGTCATCAGCCGTGAGGACCAGCATAGTGTGCTGGAACTGGTCAATATGAGCTCGGGGATAGGTGTTTCCACTGTAGGTTTTAAGGTAAGGAAGGCGAATATTGGAAAATGGAGCGGCTAATATCTCGCGAGAGAGGGGTGATCAAAAACTGCCTTAGTATTGAAGGGTAGTTCGGTTTTGCTACCTTTGGATCCTGTCGTCCAAGAGGCGATTGAATTGTTCGGTAGTTAGCACTACAAGAAAATTTGGAAATAGCAACGGAAATTAGCAACCGAATTTGGTGAAGGTTTGGAGTTTGAGTTTTGGGGTAATGCTGGGGAGAAGGTTTTCCGAGCAGGAGGCTAAGAAGGGTGAGGCATATTGGTGTTTTGCGGGGGTAAGGGCTGGGGTCGAGCCTGTGCTACGATTGCTAATAGCGTGGCGATGAGGGATTTTACCATTTGTGGGGTAATACTAGAAGTAATGGTTGGGATTGTCGTGACTGGTGAAGCTGAGATCGGATCGTTGGGTTGAGAGAGGAATTGCAGCATTCCTAGCAGAGTGGGGTTGAACGTTTGGTTTTCTGACTGGGAAGTGTTTGGGTTGAGATCTGGAAAAAGATCCATGTTTCACGCTCACCGCACCAAATGATGACAGGAGAAAATGTACAGCAAGCTTCTTGCGACTGTGAACACCTGCAAACACAAATAATAGACCGGTGGATTTCCGAAAAGGGAGCCTCCGACGGTCAAGTTAGAGATTCTGGGTGAGAGAATAAGAGTTCTTGAGTGAAAGAAAATTAAGTAACATTTTCATACCTGTTTTTTCTCCTTTTATAAGTAGGGTCACCACGTTTCTAGGAGTTAATGGAAGGAGTTTCTCGCTTTTCTCGGCCACTAACCCAGTAGCGGTGATTTTCGAGAGAACGTGGGTTAGTGGCGATTGTCTGTTCAACGTGGTGGAGTTATTTTTGGGACCAGTCTTTTGCCGATCCATGGCTCGGCCATATCTTCCTGAGGAGCTCGACCTTTGGTTGGCTCACCGGGTCCTCTTTGAACAAGGTGTTTGGTTCATATCGGACCGTTAAGTCGGTCTAATAGCCTGGTTGTTATCAATACTTTAAATTGTTTTTTCTTAAAAGCATCAATTTTAATTGAATTTTATTTTTTTAAAATATTTAGTGCTTATTAGAGATATTTTTCTGGAAACTTATCATTTAGAGCTTAATTGAATATTTGGAGTTGCTTTTCATAAAAGTTACAACCTGTCTCACTGATCAACACTTGAACTTAAAGGAGTTTGGGAAATAGAACGCCAATATTTTTATCATTTTATATCGTTTAATAAATTCCCATTTCAAATAAATATGATTTAAACCACATTCACCACAACAAAATTTTATTGATTTATAAAAGTTAAAATTATATAAAATTATTCAAAGTCTACTCTACATGCATGTTAGATTTACTTACCTTCTGGTTCTTTCAAATTGATTTTTTATCGAATTCTTTCAACTCGGGTTATTAATTATGAACTATCAGTTGTCTAATCATCAATACTTTAGAAAAATTTATTCAGTATAAAGATTGATTACGTTGATAATGTGTTATAAATAAATGAACAAGACAAAAAATAAAACGGACGAGATAAAAATTATTTTTTTATTTCTTATCATGTTTAATATATATATATATATATATATAATTTAACGAATTTTAATGAATGCATTATAAACTACTGTACTTATATTTGTGTATGAATTCATTAAAGCGCACTAATTAATATATAAGGCAATGAAAGGAAAAAAAACTTATACATTCTATATTTACATGATTTTATTTTATTTTTTACAGCTATTATTTATACATAATTTTCAAATTTATATGGTTTTATTTATGAGTAAAAATCTACTTTTGGTTTGTACTGCAGCAAGAGCTAGTATCAGCTTCCATTTCCCTAACCTTTGTTGTGAAACCTTGGTATACATTATTATAGTATACATCTGAAAGGATCTGATTTTCTCCAACACTTTCCTCGGGAACACCAACTTCCGATTGCTCGGCTACTAAACCTTCTTACAATGAAGCCGATACTTCTGAAAATTAATTGGTTGATCACTTAAGACATTAATTTTCCACCAAGAAGTTAAGATTTTTGCTTATACTTTTTAAATTTCCATTGCCTGTAAATGACTCTTCACTTGTCCGGTAGTCAGCCCTCGCACCTCCATGATATCTCTTATCTTTCTCGGTGTAGCCACTGCTTGAAAACAAATGATCAAAAACATGCACATTAAGGTTTTGAAAAAATATGAATTTCTCATGGAATAAATGAATGATAAATATGAATTATAAAATCGACTGATTAGTCGATATAAATTACTTTATTATTGATTTAGTTTGTAAAAAATGTACATACGTATCTATAAAAAAAAATTATCAAATTTATATGATATTGATTTATAGTACTGGAGAAAGGATCATATTTAGAAGACTAAGAGATTAATCTCTTAAAGAGATTAAAGCAATTAGAAGAAGTATAGTTAAAGAAATATGAAACTAAATTATTAATTACCTTCAGGACCTCCAAGATATTGAATAGCCCTAAGAAACCTAGCCTGAAGTTCTTTAGTCCAAATTCTTCTATAACCCTTATAATAGGGTTCAGGCCTTGACATAATTGGCTTGGAAGCCATTGGTTGCCAACTTGTTGGTGCACCAATATTCATCCTACCTGATGATCCTTCTGCAACTTCTGCTTCACTGCTTGAAAACAGTGCTTCTTGGATTTGAAAGGCTGAAAAAGAAAATAAATAATTAACAATTCAGTTTCCAGTTTCTTCAACGTTTTAGACCAAAAATTATCCTAAATTTTTTACCTGGCACGCTGTTTGTTTCTCAGGATTTGGATTATTTTCGTTCTGCATAGCTCCATAGGCTCTCCTCTTCATAGCCAGAAAATCCATCAGAAACAGTTCATTGGAATCGGTCCCTGTAAGCTTTTTTGGTTTCATCACCTCAGCTTTTAGTGCTTCAATGGCTGCATTATGCACCAGTTATAATCAGAAGCAAAATCTTGATCAAGAAATGTAAATAAAGAAAGAACTGATCATACCATCTAATAAGAGCAACATGCACTGAGGAACTTAATTGGTGTTTAAAGGCATCAAGGGTAGACAATTCTTGGGCATGGATGTGAAGATAGTCATTTAAAGCCATTAATCTATCACCGAAAACTTCAATCTTTGATAGATTTTTCAGCAAATCTGTCAATGATTTTGGGACATAAGAGTGCCTCAGACTCAAGCTCAAGTTCAGCTCTACTGAACCAGAAACCATTTTAATTTCTTTTTTCTCGATTTTCTGTTTATCAAAATCTCGCTCTCTCAGTGTTTGTGTACATAGAAGTGGAGAAACGTTTGGATTTATATAGACACTGTAGTCGGGTATATATTTGACATTTCCTATGTGAAGAATTTTTTTTTCCAATTTTGGGAAAAAAATTAATAATTATCTGATATCTGAATTTCACTAATTCAATTAATTTAGATTCGTATTGGATAGATTTATAAAAAGACTAAAATGCTTAATTTTAAATATTTAAAAGCGTTCTATTTCTAAACACTCGAATTCGAAACTTTCAGTTAAAGAAAAAAAGACTTGTACCATTTTATCTCATCTTTTAAAGATTTAACAATGTAAATTTTAAAATAATAGGAATGGAATTATTTTTAATGTAAACTAGGAACGCAGCTTTAAATTTGCTAGTATTATTTTATACTGAAATTTAATAAAATTCGAAAATAATTAAACGTGTATGCAGAAATTATTGCAATGCATGTACATTTACTAAGCTTTTTTCTGGGCAAAAACTTAGTAATAATAATAATAATAATAATAATAATAATAATAATAATAATAATAATAATAATAATAATAAATTATCCATTTTCAAATGTTTTGTTACAATTTACGCATGAAGATTCAAAGATTAATTAATTTGGAAAGTTGTTGCATGAAAAACTTCATGCCAATAGACTTGTAAGGGTTTGAACGACTCCACGGCCAATATTAAACTATTTATAATTAATTAGTTAATTATAAGGCAGTTGATTATTTAATTATTTATGAAACAACTATTAAAAATATTAAGTGGTTTATATTATACATGTATATGTAGCTTCTTAATGTATCACAATAAACACAAAGATATACAAAAATTAAAATATTTTGAATTATATATATATATATATATATATATATATATATATATATATATATATATATATATATATATATATATATATATATATATATATATATATATATATATTCATTTGCCATAACAACATATCTAATATTTTTCTTAATACCGGCCTTTATTTTAATTTTCCGAAATACTCTTTTAACTTTCAACGATTAATTTAAAAATTAAATTAAATAGAAAATAAATTATTAAAGATACGATAAGTTCACACGAACAGATTTATGAGGAAATTACATGTTTTACAACTTTTTTAACCCCCGTTTTTAAAAATGCAGCCAAAACTTTTAAGATGTTTAAAAGTACCCTATTTTAATCTTTTGTTTTTAAAAATACCGTTTTTTATGTTTGACCCTAAATACCCATTTTAGGGTTTCATTGCTTTTCACTTATAGCCGACATTGTCTTCTTAACTTATTTTGTTCTTTTCTTTTTTGTTTCTCGACGGTAGCTCGATTCTCGACTTCTGAAAATTGATCATTGTTGCCACTTGCCATCGGTGCAGCTGTCGCTAGTGGAGGATCGGCAATCCAGTAGCAGTCGTATTTTCCTTTTTTCTCTCGTCATTGAAAGAACAAATCTGCAGTTTCTTATTCTTCTAAGAAAAAGAAGGTGAGTTTTTTTAATTTTCCGTTTATTTTTTGTTTTCATTTTGGTAGAAATGATTCCATTCATCAGATCTGTCATTTTAGACAGTTGATGAGTTTTTTTTTTAAATTTGTTGTTTATTTTTTGTATTTAGTTTGTTAGTAGTATCAAACATCAGATTTGTCATTTTGTTAGTAGTATCCATAGTGAGTTAAGCTTATTAGGCTTTTGATTCAACTAAGATTTTTGTGATGTGTAGACTGTGTATAGAAACGCAAACATCTAGTAATCTGTTTGGTCTCTCGGAAAATAGGATGAGAAATATCAGCAAAACGAAAAGGAGCGAAGAGCAGATTCATTCAAGCATAGAATAGCCACTTGATCATTTTGTTTCAATTTGGTTTACATACTTATAAAGCTTTTAATCCCTCTGGTTAATTTCTGGGAAAACAAGCAGCCCTGTTGGTATGGCAAGTAGACCTTTAGGCATAGGTTGTGGACTAGGTAAGTGGGAAAGATAAAATGGTGGTGATGGAATATATATAATAATCGTATAGGTATTATTTAGTGGGCACATAAATTAGGTATTACTAAGCTTTTGGTTTATTGATAAAATGTTGGGCATTCATCAAACATTTAGATAAAAAAAACAACTGTAAATTTTGGTTTATTGATTTTTCTTTTTTTTTTTTTTTTGAGTTTGGTTTTGGTTGGATCTCTATTTTTTGTTTTTTGCCAGGGTAAGTTGTTATGGACTTATGGTCGTATTGGTTGGTTGCTCTTTGTGGTGACTTATTTTTCAAATGTTCTTTAGATGTGGTTTCTAGTTACTGCACTGTTTTATATTCTTGACTTTCTTCCTTTGTTTGGCTTATGGCAAGGGCTAGTAAGGATTTTCAAATTAGTTTTCTTTCTGGTATCAGTAATTGGAATATGGAACTTGCTTCGGATTGCTAATCATTGGCTTAACATTTTGCTGGGAAATACTCAAACCTCTACACAAACTGCTCCTATAGAAGCCATTGCTGGAATATGGAACTTGCTTCGGATTGCTAATCGAGCTAGACTAGCAGTATCTTTATATTTCCATGGGTTGACAAAGAGGATGCAAAGGATTGATAGTGAATCTGAAGCACCTCCAAAAAGAACTAAATTGAAAAATGTTTCGAAATGTTATAAACGAAAAGGAAAAGTAGTTGTAGTTTGAAAATATATGTAAATGAGACCATATATTTTTTTAATGTCTTTTATCAGTTTGTATATGTACATATATTATTCAAGCTTAATCAGTCCTCTTTTTCTTACAATTTTATCCATTTTAGTTTGTTTTCCCACCTAACAGGATTTGATGATATATTATAATGGTTTTACAGAAAATTTTTGCTGGTGAGAAAAGATACTACCATGAGCATGGAACTAATTGGGGTGATAACAGAATTATATATATATCCCCTTTTTCTTACAATTTTATCTAATTAGTCCTCATCTGGCCACTATCGTCACTTTAATCACATCATTTTTGATAATGAATTAACTCTTATGGATTGAATTATTGTAGCAACACTTTTGCATAGCAATTTCTCTTTCAATCATTACTTTATGTAGTGATTGAAATGAACAAATACAATACTTTTTGGAAAAACGCATTATGTAAGAAAAGTTAATATTGAACTTTTGTATTTTCATATCACTGAGAATAAATTCAATTTAAATGGAATTAACAAAATTAAAACACACGGTTTGTTAATCTCGCATGAAATTATAATTAAAATAATTATAAAGCCTATCAAAATATTAAAAAAATTTTATATATACAATTATTTCAGACATTCAAAATATTATAAATTTATATTTTAATGGTTCTCGTATTAATAGGGATTGTTTAATTATGGCATCATTGAAGAAAATTTTAGTTGAATAAAATTTTAGTTATGAAATTTGGTATACCGGTATATCGTCTGGTATACCAAAATATTGAATAAAATTTTAGTTCTGGAATTTGGTATACCAGGTGGTATACCGGTATACCGTCTGGTATACCATAATATTGAATAAAATTTTAGTTCTGGAATTTGGTATACCAGGTGGTATACCGGTATACCGTCTGGTATACCAAATTCCAGAATACAATTTTAGTTCTGGAATTTGGTATACCAGGTGGTATACCTGTATACCGTATGGTATACCAAAATATTGAATAAAATTTTAGTTTTGGAATTTGGTATACCAAGTGGTATACCGGTATACCGTCTGGTATACCAAATTCCAGAATACAATTTTAGTTCTGGAATTTGGTATATCAGGTGGTATACCGGTAAACCGCATGGTATACCAAAATATTGAATAAAATTTTAGTTCTGGAATTTGGTATACCAGACGGTATACCGGTATACCGTCTGGTATACCAAATTCAAAAAATTTATAATGAATTATAAATTTTAAAAAATATTAAATTGATTATTAATAGGGATTGTTTAATTATTATTTAAAAAATATATATTGAGATAACCTCCTGTTAATTCCAAATCTTAAAACTTATATCCTTTCGTTATGTCATTAGATCTTCAAAAAATAGATTTTAGACATTTAAGAAAAAAACTAAAGACAGAAAAAACAAGGGATTGAGCAACATCTGAAACAAAGAACAACATGATGATTGATTTAAATAAGTTCAAAAAAGGCCAACGCATGCAGAGATGGGAAAAAAAATTAAGAGAGGGGGAGACTGCAAATTAAGAAACCAATTATTAATAACATTAACAAAATCAAACTACAGAAACTCCATATTTACATCAGCTAATTAGAGAACTAATTTATAAACTACAAATTTAAGAGATTAAAAAAATTCTAAATACAATGTGAAGAATCTTAAAAAAAATGAAAAAAGAAAGTTATATGTTTTGACAGGATCACGCAAAAAATGGAATTTGCAGTTTTGATCATAGATCTTCAAAGGATTGGGAACCATACCAATAACCACACCCTGGTCACGAACGAGAACAGCAAGATCCTTGAATATGTCATTTACATGCCCAATTTGTTTTTGTATTTCTATAATGCCCTGATCTCTTTCATCTATTATGGCATCATTGAAGACAATTTCATTATCTAGCAGTACTAGCTCTTGCCTACATGTTTTTTCATCAACCATTTCTTGTTTCATTGAAGAAAGCGTTTCCATCCCTGATAAGGCAGAGCAGTGAAGCAACCATGTAATATATATATATATATATATATATATATATATATATATATATATATATATATATATATATATATATATATATATATATATATATATATATATATATATATATATATATATATATATATATATAACAATTTTTACTGATCCATTTTTTTCAACACATTTTTTAAATTAATTATAAATCCTAATTTTGTCATCGGACAAAAGCAGCTTTTTGGAATAAAGGCTGCCATTTAGATTCACCAGTGAAAAATCAGCAGCTATAAGGAAACAATCAGAACATGGAGAAAAGCAAATGCCAATGCCATAAATGCATGATCAGGGCTCATATAAACAGCAAATAAAATAGATGATCCTTCGCAGATAAAAGCAAAGGTTTGAGAAGCAAAAGAGAAATTGGAGAATTATATTCGGGACCACCTCAAAAATAGACGCACCGGATCAAATTTCCCAACCAATGCTGAATCTGTCTCTTCGTCCACCTGCAAACATTTAACTCTTTTCAACCTTCAAGACTCCGAAGCCATCAAGGAATTACCATATAAGGGACAAGAACATAGCAACCAACTGGATATATCATCAAACAGAACAGTATAACACCACAACATGGTGTTTAGTTGGAGAGGTAAGAAAGTAGAAGTGAAGTTTTTATACGAGTGTATAGCGAATGGAAGATTACGTGTTGAAGACAGTGAATCTACACAAACATTGCCAGCACCGAAAAGGGTTCCTTGCTTAATTATATGTCCAACCAATTGATACCTTCATCCCGTCCTATTAATTTTATAGTTTATTAACTCTTTTTCTGAGCATTTTTTTTTCTTTTATCATTATAATTCTGTGTATCCTCAGCTTGTGACAAAGCAGCTCTCTAAAGGGATTAAGTGAGAGTTGCTATTCAGGTTTAATTGCTAATTTCTTCTTTTTCACCTTTCCTAAACCAATCTTATAGATATATATATATATATATATATATATATATATATATATATATATATATATATATAACCGTATAAAGTGGAGGAAGAAAACAAATATATAAGAAATCTCATATTGGCATTTTGTCAAACATTTTGTTGGCAACAATTAAAATATAAGTTTTAACAGATTTCAAGCCATTTTGTTAATTCTCAAATTTCTGATAAGCATTTTTATCATAGAGAATTGCTTAATTTCAGTAAACTGCATAATTTTAATTATTGATATATTATTCTAATAAAGCTAAACTGCACTGGTTTTGCAGGCTTTGGGCACTCCAACACCGGGGGGGAAATAAGGTGCATGAAACCAAATTATACAGAGTATAAATTTCATCAAATTAAAGCACATTCTTGGCACAAACCTAAACAATCTAATTGCAGGCATTCAAAATAAAGAATTAAATAAACTAATAGAATGGAATTGGTAGACTTACTAAGAAGGAGGAGAGGAAATTGCAGGGAGACGGAATTGCATATTCAATATATCAAACAAAAGAAATGAAGGGAGATGGAATCAAATGAAGGAGATGCAGGGAGATGAATCGTAGCTTCATATCCGATTACGAAAGCTATCAGATGAAGAAAATAAGGTGAAAAAAAAAAAGAAAACGCAGAAGAAGGGAAGAAGACGATGTATTAGTTGGAATGAAAGAGAGTTTTAGTTAAATAGAGAAATGGGTATTTTTAAAAGTGTAAATTTAAAAAAAGGTAAATTTGAAAGGGAAAAAGCGGAAGTTGCATTTTTAAAAGTGGCTTCCTAATTTCGGGTAGTTTTGTGAAAATCCCCAGATTTATTGGTATTCTGAATTTTACGCAAACTAGCCCAAGTTGGCCTGTAATTATTTAAACATTTTTTAAATACATATGTAGCCCATTAAGGTTGTAGGCTGGAATTAAATCTTTTAACCTAAATTTACCATATTGGCATATACATAAATTTTTGTTTCAACTTATGATAACATTTTATGCTTGAAAACCATAAAAAATGTGGTGGGTAATTGAGGTAATTATATTGACAAAATATCCATTTAAGTATTTCTTTTTTCTTTTTCTTTTTTTTTTTTTTGAAAAATTTACTTATGATTAATGAAAAGTATGTGAATATGGAGTTCGTAAATCTCTTATTATTATTATTATAGGAAACCTTCTAATTGGCCCCACAGTTTTCTATAGAAGGTAGGTCCAATCTTCTTTTATTTTTTTCTATTTTGGTCTTATGCAGGTCCACTGTTCTATGCTTAAATGGTTTTGTCTTATGCCAGAAAACAACCCCACTCCAGATTGTATTATTCCATTATTTATTTGAAGCAATTTTCTTTTTTAATTGCAAAAATTAAAACCTCTAAATCCATGTAGACATTGCTGACCTTAAATTCTGTGTTTTATTTTTATATTTAAAAAAAAAGTTTTTTTTCAAAATATTTGCTAATAAAGAATTTATAATAATTAAAAAAAATCTAGCAATAAGAGTGACTTTTTTGCTTTTTGAAAAATTGAAAAAGTTTGTTGGTTTTATTCAAATAGTCATAAAACATTTTTTGCTTTTTGGATTTCCCAGTAATAAAAAAAATTCTGTCAAAAATATTTATTTTTTTCTGAGAAAATTCCAAATACAGCCTAATATATACCAAAAATTACATGTGACTGAATTTTGGTAAGAAAATCCAGTAATTAAAGGAATAAGGTCGAAATTAGGTGAATTCATAAATACAAGAAGCAAATAACCAAGCATTATATCAGGAATAATGAGCCACGTTGTGAATTTCCACATGGGTAATACCTAAGCATTGTGTTGTTTTGTGCTTTTTGAAGGTTTCATAGCTATCCTATCCTTGAATTCAGATTCTTCTCAACTTTCAATTAAATTTCAGGTCCGTTCAGATTTTCCTACATAACCACCTCAGACATTTGTCCATTCAAACTCACATATTTTTCTGCTAATAATTGACAAATGTATTAACATTGCCATACTGAAAACCTTCACTCACTTTCTTTTTCATAACATATCCCTTAATTAGGACACCAAACCACCTAGCACACAAGTTCTTTAGCACACTGCATACGGTGCGTTTCATATGTTGTTTAGCACATACTAATACTAATGCCAGATTGAATGTCTCTTCAATTAATCATTAGGTGGAAGAGTCAAATGTATCTCCTGAATTTATCTCAAAAATTAAAGAGTATCTAGCTTTGCAAGGTGACCTTTGTTGATTCACATGGGATTCCACATGTCCTATGCTACTCGGATCAGACTGTAAGCTAGTGATACTTTCGGCTACTGGACTATCATCATCTAGGGTGCAATACTTCACTGATTCGCCTAGCAGCACGACGCTTGATCAATTTTACCCTTGTATAATTAAAATTGAACTAAAAAAATCCTCATTTGGTAGTCTTTTAGTTTAAACAATAGAATCATTGAGTACTGTACTCTGAAAAAAATCTTTAAAATTAGGATCGTAAGGGTTGATTTTGATATTTTAAGGTTTATTTTAACCTAATCAAATCTTGAATTTAATTGACTGTTGAGACAAACTTATAGGGCCTATTTGACCCTTAAACCTAATGGTTATGATTCAGTTTATAAAAATCTAAATCACTGATTAAAACTTGAATGGATATATAACTAATACTCTGAGAACATGTTCACTAACACAAAAGGATCCAAACCATCATCCAAATGAAACTTCATAAAATCAAGATTTAACAAACAATTAAAGAAAGGAAAAAAAAGCAACAAAAATCTCTTGCCATTCTATGATAATGTAACTGTCACAAAACATGAAAAACATAGCCATAAAAGAAACTGCGCCTATACGGCAGCATTGTGAGAAACTACCAACACAAATTGTAGACAGTATCTCAAAGCCTTAGACTACATATACCTACTAAAAGACAGGATGACCAAAACATTTCCCCCCAAAAATGAAGACAGTCCACCCATCTCTCATCACATTATAAACTCTATAATTATATATCTAAGCATATGATAAGACAACATCTGAAGCCTGCTGTCCCAACTTCACATTCATGCAGAAACATTATCCCACCATAGCTAGCCGGACGTTGGAGTCTTCATGCTCTGTCTCCCAGGTTGATGCCACCGGCTGCTCCAATTGGCTCTGCCATCTCACCGCAGTAATACTTCAGAAGCTGCAAGTCTCCAGCAGTAGCTTCTGGATAACTCCTCCAGTTCTGCCTATACTTCTGTTTCAATAATTAAGCAGACTCCAGTTAATTATGTTAAAGATCTAGGTTAAATTAGATAAAGATTTTAATGAAGTCAATTTGCATACAAACTAAAAGAAAATAAAATCTACTCCGATTTTCAAGTGACTTGGATGGATTTGACCCTCCTAGCTCTGTATGAAGATTCTAAATTTTTATGATTGGGTTGCTTCTTAAAACTGATTTGATTTTAAAAATTCGATGACAGCAGGAAAAAACTACATGTCAACAATAAATAAGAAAAATAACAAAGTTAAAAAATAAAATCAGAAATGACCATCTTGATCATTTTATATTTGTAGAAATTATAGCACGAAGCTAGCCCGTGCCCTGTCGGATTTGGGCTGGTGGGTCCCATCAGACGTTTAGCGACTCTATTTAATAGTATTTCATATTTGCAAATTAGTTTTCGAGGAAGAAAATTCAATTGGCAAAGATTTTATACAATCCAATAAAAATAAATAAATAAATAAAGAAAAGAAAACCTGCAAATGGCTTTTCACTTGATCACTCGTAAGGCCATCAACCTGCATACGGTCTCTTATTTGCTTAGGTGTAGCCACTGAACCGAACACAGCAAATGATAAATTTGTTATATACCAAAAAAAAATATTATAATAAACAGGAGAATGAAGCTACAAGAAGAGGTATGCATGCAATGAGAGAAAATGCAATAAAATGGAAATTAAACTTTTAGCAATTAGTTCCACAAATATCAATTAAATTCACAATCAATAAATTTATAATATAATAACTATAAGATCTAATTACCTTCAGGTCCCCCTAGCATATGAAGCACCACCAGAAACCTTGCATGAAGCTCATCGGTCCACTGTCTCCTATTATTTCTCCAAATAGGCTTCGTTAATGGAATCAACTTAAAATCCATCATTTTCCCCTTGTTTGCTCCCAGATTCAGATCAATAGGGACTTTCTCTGCCTTTCGTGCAGGATCAAGGAAGATGCTAGCGGCCTACAATTTACAAAAATGGTCAACAAATAATTAACATCCATATAATGTACTAACAAATTAAGGAGTAAAACAATGAAAATAAAAAGAGAGAAGCCTATTGTTGTGGGTTTTTAATGGATTACTTACCTGGTTTGTGCTCAAGTTTTCTTCTTGCCGCTCATTATCATTACTCCATCGTAACTCATGATCAATAAAAGGACTATTCAAGTCTAAACCTTTTTTTGTTTTAACGGTCCTACACTTCTTTGTTGCTGAAACATTCAGTGGAGAACTCACAGGAAAATCAAGTCCAGTAGCTGTTATCCTTCTCATTTCCTCTTGCAGCAACACCATCCCTGCATTGTTTATCAAAAGAAATCCAAGATTAATTAATTAGCATTCAAAATCGAATTCGTTAAAAACAAAATCCATAGGTTAGCGAGGATCTTTTTCCTTATCGTAATCTAGTAAGATCAAGAAAATTCTTCTAAAAACTGTAGGAATACTGACCATCTATTACCACCTGCCTGTACTGAGAAAGTTCTACTTTGAAAAAGCTAGTAAGGAACATCTCTTCTTGACACTTAAGAAGATAATCATCCAAAACCAAGAGCTTAACCTTAGCATTACTCTCATTTTTCCTTAAATCATTTATCAAGTCTGGCACACTTTTGGGAACAGCGGATGATTTTAGACCCAAGATAAGATCATATCGCGCACCATTCCAAAAAGAAGCCATAGTTTTGCAGAATTTCACTATCTGAAAACACTCTGTTTTCTTCTTCCAGAGCCTAAAAGAGAATAATAAGCAAGTGTGATAATGAGAGACTTGTTTGAGTGTTATATAGAAGAGAAATGATGATATAATTTTATAAATTAAAATAAATAAATAAATAAAAGATGAAAAGAAATTTATAAGAATCTGGTCAACATTAAAATATGATTTACGAGTATCCCAAAAGACAATTTAGATTACACATGACGGATTCCTCGTGCATTACCATATTTTGACAACTAAAATGTAAGAAAACAAGAAAAGGAAAATAAAACATGAAGTTATTCTACAACTAATTACCTTATATATCAACCGTGTTTTTTACTTTCAAATGGATTCTTTACTCTTCACATACAGAATTTTCTATTATTTTGACAAGGCTTTACATGAGATACCATAATGTTAAGGATTACATGTGGACAGTTCTTGTAAAATATAGAGAATATCTCAACCATAAAGGATTTTGATAGCACTTTCAAGATGTAATTATGCAAGTGCTCAAAAACAGTTTCTAAAGGGACAAAATTTGAATGCGGAATAAAGATATTGTAACCTATTGGTAGACGAGATAAGTATTTAACTATCTTACAAAAAAGTCTAAGAACTTTGGCGATGCAATATTGATGTTGCCTTATGGCTAGATGAATCTAGAAAAATCAAGAGAGAACATCTGAGATTTAGACCATGTCCATGACACTTATGAAACAACAAACAGCGTTAGCATAATGCATTTTTATATAACTAGTAATTTATTCAAATGCAAGTTGTAAAATGGATTTTTCATATTGATGCTATTTCATCAGTTCAGTCCACTAAAGCCTGGTCTAGTCAAGCACTTTCCAATTATAATAATGCTGACTTTTACTACTTAATAAAGGACCATGTTGAAAGCCAAAACTAAGAAACAACACCCACTAACAGATAATAATACATGTCTAAATATTTTTATGAAAGAGATGATAGTAACGTAAATATGATTATATCTCCGATCTAAATAATTTTGTGAAAAGAGGGCATTGTGGTGATTTGGTTACAACAATGCTAAGCGTATTTTGAGCAAAGATAAAATTGAAAGCAATAATTAAAAAACAATAAATATGTCTTAATGTTTTCGATAGCATCTTGTTGATGTAATTGAGATAATGCCTCATGATTAATGGCTATGCAAAAAATGAAGCATCTTAATAATGAAACTATGATAGGGACCTTTATCTCTAGAAGGATAAATTTGGATACCCTAATGAAGAATCTGTCGCTCACTAATAAACAAATGTGTCTAAATACTTTTAGAAAATCAGAATATATTGGGAATGCAATTATGATAACATCTAATACTTAATAAATCTGTAAAAAGAGAGCATTTAGGTAGGAGTGCTTGCAGACAGATTATTCAATCCTTAAATACTGTTTTTATGAACCATTAATTATTACAAAAGATATCTATATAGAAAAATAAAAATAATAAAAATAAAAAGAAGACCCATCTGTTAAAATCAGTTAGCTGGTTCTTTTTTTTTTTATAATAAGAATTAGGCATTTGTAATAGTTAATTGATTTTCAGTTTTCGAGCATTGAAAAACAACCAGCTTTCCTAAAAATTACAAGCAATCCAGACACACCTATTAAATAAATTATGGGAGTTCTAATAATTGGAATAACTCATTTTCCCCACACATATATGGAAACCAGCACTTTCTACCAAGTTTTTAATAGTTAAAAATTCTGCATATTCGCACTGTCTAATAACTAAAGCCAGTCATTCCTTCACATGTTAAATAGAATATCGTGTTTCTCAGATAAACAACATTAGAAATGAAACTGCTAAAACAAATCAAGAATCATTAAGAAGCAGATGCAACAAATCACAAGCCATTGAAAAATACAAAAAACTTCAACGCAAATTCTCGAATAAATCATTGTAACTTCTTAGATTATCAAAGAAAAACAGATAAAAAAAAAAGGTTAAAGTTCTAACTTCTTATTCAAAGTTTTTCACTTCCATTTTAGGCTTTCTTTTTCTTGGCTAATGCCAACATTTAGATGACACGGTTGTTAAAATGCCTAATCCTAATCATAAAAGGAAAAAATTGAATGACATAACATGCACATTGTCACTCATTAATAGACAGTATGTATATCCAAAAAATTCTAAACTGTAAATTGCTAAAAGCCTTTTCACATTTGAAGCTATTCACACTTTCATCCATACTAGAAAATTCCAATTGAATAGTCACATTTAATTTTATTATTAAAATGACCCATTTGTTGCAATCACCATTACTCCAAGGTGGTACATTTAGCCACAGCTGAAAGTAATTTTTTGCTCTCCAAACCACTCTCAGGCACAAAATAACATTTATTTTCTTTAACATTCATTGTATTTTTAATTAATGAATAAAAAAAAAATTCCGAACACTTGAGAAGCCTGTCACCTTTAGATTCTCACTCTTTTCCCTTCTTAAATCCCTTTTTTCTTTACTAGTGTTTTCTTTCCATTTGACTTTTGTATCACGCTCTCTCTCTCTAGTAACTTTAATCCTCTGTAATCAGTATTTATTAAGAAGAACTAGCAATTAGGATAATCGACAATGATAATCTACTTTGGGTCGTGTTGACATTAGGAATTCCAGATATAATTGTAGATTTGGGAAAATGGGAAGTGCCATGTCAGTGATTAAAAAAAAAAATGATAGTAGTAGTGGTCCATTGCCAGAATCATTATTGCCTTATAATGGTTTAGACATAGGAGATTAGTTCGAATCACAATAAAGGAGAAAGTAAACTTGATAGTAAACACATTTGATTGTGCTATTGTTGCCAAGGCTCTTAATTTGTAGTTTAAATCCTTATTAAAGAAAGAAAATATTACAAGGACATTAATTAAATTTGCTATAGAACCAGAAAAGGGAATTAGCTGAAACTGGGAGATCTTTTAGTAAAATTTGATTGAGCTGGAAGGGAGATGAATGTCCTTGGTGGTGATGGTAAAGAGTTAAAAAGAGAAATGAGAGGGTGATTACGTATTAGAGGCTCAAGGACTTGTTTTGTTCAATGTTTTGGGATAACTAATAGCTATTTGCAGTTGCTAATAGCTAATCATTTTCAACTCGTATGGAACAAGATACCGAATTAAAAGTACTAAAAAGAAGATAATAAACTTGTGAAGTTTTAAATATATTCATTTCATCTCATTTAACAATAGGAAACTTATGTAGTTGGTTTTTGAGTAACAATTATGGGAATATCATATATGATAAATATTCATGATGGATCTTGCATAAATTAATATCATATGGAAATTATAATATGCATGCATGCATGTATGTGTATGTATGAAGAAAAAATGATAGCATCAATGGTCCATTGCCAGAATCATTATTGCCTTATAATGGTTTAGACATAGGGGATTAGTTCGAATTGCGATAAAGGAGAAAGTGAATTTGATAGTAAACTCATTTGATTGTGCTATTGTTGCAAAAGCTCTTAATTTGTAGTTTAAATCCTTATCAAAGAAAGAAAAACATTACTAGGACATTAATTAAATTCGCAATAGATCCAAAAAGGGAATTGGGTGAAACTTGGAGATCTTTTAGTAAGATTTGCTTGAACTTATTAGAGGTTTAAGGACTTGTTTGATTCGACAATTTGGGATAACTTATAGCTAATTGTACTTGTTGATAACTAATCAATTTTAAAACTCATATGAAACTAGATATAGAATAAGGAATGACTAAAAATAAGATAATAAACTCGTAAGCGTCCAAACTTATGCAGCTGGTTTTTGAGTAAGAATAGGAATCTTAGCAGGAATCCAAACTTATACATTTAACAATAGGAATCTTAATAAGCATCCAAACTTATATAGTTGGTTTTTGAGTAACAATTATGGGAATATCATGTGATGCTTGTTCATGGTAGATATTGCATAAATTAATATCATATGGAAATTATTGTATTTGAGAAAAACCAACAATCAAAATTGATTATTGTATAACCCTAATGACCTAATTAAAGCTTTTGGAAGATACATACGTATGTACATACATACATAGATACATGCATGCATACATATGTATTGATATTTGCTAGCATCAACTGCAATTTTCAATATTATAATATATATTAATAAACGCAATTCTGGATTTTGAAGAATAACAAATATGAGAAAATACAAGGAACTTACTCCTTTGCACAATTTCATTAACTTAACCAAATTTATCATGAATTTCTGCCAACACATGTAATTTTGAAGCTTCACCTTCTTCTCTTTCAGATTGTTTTAGCCTTGCAAGATGGTGCACACAAAATTCTGATATCTGAATTTTTTTTTTTTTTTGGCAAGTTAAGCAATTTTCTGTGGCAGTGATGTTCTTTTATATCATAACAACCCTATTACGGCCTGGTCTTAACAAAGCAGAGTCCTTGAATTTTAACTTTCCTAAGTTCCAACATTCACAAACTCTTATACGATTCATTCTACAGATTGCATCAATACCCAGAATCACTCCATTAATGAAATAGCAGAGTTTTGATATTAGCATCAATTGTGCTAAAATACCAAGTACCACTGATAGTTTAGAAACAGCATGAGAAGTTTTCCCATCAACTGTGAAACCAAAGTTTTGATTGCAATCACTTATGCTGTAATGGCAAGTACAATAATCTTTTAGTTTTCTATACTATGCCCTCATACTCCACCATAGATAGAAGATGCTTTAAAAGTTAACTAAATGGAGTGAACAGATCAAAAGGAAGATTAATTGCAATTTGGGGAGAAACAGAATGAAGATTTCTCAGTACTAGATAATTAATCTTACCTTGGCTTTTGTAGTTTGTCTATCTTCATAATCTACAATTAATTAATAGGTAATTAGTTTAGGGATGGTTATAATTATCAGATTTGTCATGAATATCCATTTGTGAATCTGAATACTTTGACTAGTTTCAATTATTTCTCCATTCAGTCTAAGCCATTCAAAGATTCAACCACATGGAACTGCAAGAAGAATTTGAATCTTTGAACCAAACAACTGAGATACAGAATAGAAAAGCCACGGGATAAAAGACAATCTTCTAATGCAAAATCTATCCAGTGAAATATTTTTTTCAGAAGAAAAATGCAATACAATCTAGAATCTAATGAAGATAACAAAGGGAAACAAGGAAAATAGTGAAAAGGTAAGAGCTTTGGATCCTAAATTGAATTAAATTATACCTCAATGGCTTTTCGAACACTCTTGGGTCACTCCACCCACCAGGGGCGGCTTTCTAGCACCATTTACATCACTGTCAAGGCCGTTTGTGTCACTGAGCATAATACAAGAACTCTTTGGCATTGCTCGATCCAAGCCTTTTCCTGCAAATTATTCACAATTATAGCACATGAACCATTAGTGAATCAGTTTATTTATCATTATTATGTCAAAATTTGATAATTAACAAGGCCGATTGCCAAAATAGAACAGGTAAAGCAGGAGGAGAATGACGCGAAAAATCTACAAAAATAGCATTGCTGGAACAATCTGAAATTCGGTTAAAATTTACCTTGTTCTGAAACTGGCAAAAAAACAGGGATACTCTAGGACATACTAGCAAAATCATGAGAGAAAACCCCAACTTCATCATCGCAGAATCGTTAGAGCAAATAGAAGATGAAAAGGAAAAAGAGCCTAGAGCGAAGAAGAAAACATTGGGTTCCTCGTAAACTCGTTTGATAAATATAAGTTATTCGTTATATATATATATATATATATATTAAAAAAGGTAAATTTTTTTTTTATTTCATATAATTTAGACAAATTCATGACTTTTTCTAATTTAAAATTTTATTGTTTATCTTAGAAGTAAAATTTATAAAAATAATTTTTTAATTGATAAAAATTGTATTCTAAAAAATTATATTTAAAAAAGTAAGTAACTGTCCGGTAAATATTTATTTTTACATAAGATATAATCATCATAAAATAAAATAAAAAAATATTTTTATATAAAATAAATTTTAAATCAGTTACCTTGAAAGTTAAAATTTAAAATTTTAAAAAAAATTAATTTATTGTTATAAAACTAATTAAAGTAACGACAGATATAGTATGAATAAATAATTTTCTCTTATTGATTATATATATTGAATAACCACAATGGAATATTTATAGGTATAATATAGAAGTAATAGAATTATATTAGAATATGGAGAAAGATGAGTTTGATAGTCATCCATACACTTCATAATTATCACAATACTTTTCCTTGAATGACTATGCATTATGAATATGCTTCGTTAAAACTTTGCTAAGAAAAACTTAGCGGGATAAAAACTTAGAGTAAGAAAAATAGTACAGTATTCATATGCTATATACTTTTCCTTAAAAATACAATAATTATAACATTTTTTTAAACTGAAACATCCCAATACTACTTACATACTTTCTAAAAATAGAAGTCGGTAAAATCTTGGTGAAGAGATCAGCTAGTTTGTTGCTAAAGAAAACTTTGTGATTTATTCAGACTTTAATATTGTTGGTCGTTGTTTTCGAACAACAATCTACACATTGTTTTCTTGTATTGAGTTATACCTTCTAACCACATGAGCTTTTAATTAACTTCATGAATAGCTAATATTAAGTAATTCGATAATTATCAACATTATCAATAACATTTATCGTTTATTTTCACAACTCATATAATTTATCATTACAAGAACTACTTCTGTGATTGTTTTTCTAGAAATATGAAATTGTTGATTTATGTTGCTTTTTACCTCTTCAAGAGTATCACTTTAAAAATTTTTATTTCATTTTCTTTCAAAAATTGATATCTTTCCTATTAAAAGATTTGTCACGCTTCTGGCGAACTTTTAAAATCATTGACAATATTATAAAATATCATACATGGACAATAATTGTTTTGCCTTTTTCCATTTGATAAGTCATGCTATCAATCTTAAAAGGGTTATGGACATTCATAATCATTAAATTTATAGTACATACTTCTCCTTATTAATACGTATTGTGTCTCGTTAAAACCTTACTAGAAAAAAAAAACCCCTGTGGGATAAAAATCTAGTAAAGGAAAAAAGAGTACACAACATTCTAATACACATTATAAGTTGCCTCATTAAAAACCTTAATAGGAAAACCCAGTGAAAAAAACCTTAGTTAAGGAAAAAAAGAGTACAACGTGTATTTTTCTTTCCTTTATAAAAATATTGGTATACAACTTTAAATTTATGCATGTAAAGTTCTGATACGTAATATTATAAAATATTTTTCTAAAAATAAGTCACATATCTTCTGGATATGCTTACTATATATATCTTCTAGATATGCTTACTATATATATCTTCTAGATATATTATGCATGAACTGAAAAATAATAACTAAAACTTATTTCATAAAATTACATGTTGTACATTTTCAAGCATGTACAAATTCATCTAAGCATCTTTCACTGCTTTAAGATGAGAAATTTTATAAAATCTAATAGTATGGTCGTACGTACAACAAATATATGACTAATATACTTTTATACCATATTAGAAATAAGTTATCCATTCTCAAATGATTTTCTTAACCATTTATATTCTTTATCTTAATTATCAATCACTTCTGGTGGTGAAAATTAATCATACAATAGTAATATCAATTATTGAACATAGCATTTTTATAGCCATGATTCTATAATGTTTCATTCACTTCAAGGAATGAAATAGATGTAATAAAATAATTTCATAACATGTATATAACATAATTATATAATAGCTATAACAAATGAATGCATTTAATAACTTAATTAAAATATTTCTAAAAAAATTATTTAAAGATAATAAAATTATCCAAATAAAATATATATGGTTATATAGAAAACTAAAATCTTTAAAAGAATATGTAATTTTAAGTAACAATTTGATAATTACCATGCAATACAATATTACATAATACATCAATAGCAAATATATGATCGTGAAATATGTTGTATCTAGTAACTTGACAACCATTGGAGTACTCAATGGAATATAATTTATAAACATATAATCACATTATAAAAATTTATTCTCTCAATCAAATAGAACTCGATCTTCAAGTGGAGACAAAAATTAGTTTCCAAAATTCGTTAGAGCATTTTAAACTTTTCAAGAGTTTTAATAATTAAAATCATAAATAAATCATGATAATAGGTAAATTATAACACTTCAAAATCATACACATAAAATTCAATGCATATATTTGTATTAAATAAAAAATTTCAGAAATATTTATATGTTTCAGACATGATAAATTCTTCAGGAACTATATGTAATTTTATCATCAAATAGGCAAATAGTATCAATTAGTTACATAATAATATATTATCAAATTGACAAATAGTAAAAACTTATTGCATTTATTATAAGAAAATATGTATTTTTACAATCAATGTCAATCAATTGTAATAAATGTCATAAAATAAATAATATTTTACAACTTCATTGTTTATTGCATGAATATCAATTGTACTTTTTTGGCATCATATTTTTCAATATTTTAAACTGTAGGTCCAATAATTCATATTATATGCAATTAATATCTGTATTTTTCAACAGATTTAATTTTAAGATATTCACTATGTTGAAAATATCAACATTAATATTTTTATACATAAATGTTGTCAATAACTTTATCCTTTTTGGTTCATTTTTAAAAATAAATGACATATTGAGATTTCTTATTTAATTTCAGGTACCTGAATCACTTATGAGGTTTAAAAAATTAGTTATGTCATAGGCCTTTTTAGAAATATCCGCCTCCGTAATAAATCTTAGCCAATGGCTTTGATCTAGGTCATAAACCTGGAGAGAAGGAGGGGGAGGAATCTGGCAATGATGGTGGTGGTTGCCATGGTGACGGTGGTGGTGAGACGACCGTAAAGCGAGGAAACGGATAGGGCGTTGGATGGAGATGAGGTCAGTGAATGAAGGAGAACTCAAAATCTGATTAAAGAACTTGCAGACTGATCGGTAAATCATGATTTCACGAAGAGGTAAAGACGAGAAGATCTGGTGGAAGTTGTCCACCGGCAACTTGTTCATCGGCAATGAATCCATTGGCTTTCGGATCAGCCAGCGATTTTTTTACAGATCAGAAGAGGAAAACAATGGGTCGAAGGAATGTGCTGCGGCATCATTTTTCGATCAATTGCATATTCTGTGTACTATTTGATTTTGAATTCTGAAGTCTTATTAACTTCATTATTTCACTATAAATAACAAATGGTGAAGTTGAGTTAGTACTTTTGGTTATATGCAATTTCTTTTACCAGGAAGATGTATGTATGGAGACCGAAGGAGGAATTCAACATTGTAAATTGATTGTCGTGCATGCTGGTTTAGAGAAAGGGATAAATTTCTTGAAATACGCAACTGATGTTTGGCTGCAATTGATGTTTAGATGCAAGTTAGGCATATTGTAGTGAGTTTTGAATTTCTTGATGATGGTTTGAGAAGTTTTGTACATTTTGGTTTGTGGGGTTTGTTGGGCAGATTCCCTCACAGTGTAAGCTCTACTCCTAATGCTTACCTCTTCCCTTTTTGTTCTTATTCTTTCCCTTCCCTTTGCTTTCTACTTGAGAAGTGCTGGTTTGATTTCCAACATTAGCCTGAGAAGCATTAATTTTGCATTTATCAGAGTAGCCACTTTCCTCAGCCTCTATTACCACTTCTTTTTTGCATTCCCTGGTTTCTGACATCTTTGTGAGGCATTTAACTTGTTGCATGATCGACCAATTTGAATGCACCTTGTCGAGAAGTTCTTCAATTCTTGATTTGTTGTTTTCAAGTTCCAGCTCACTTGCATAAAAGAATACGTTTACTACTTAGGAACATATTTAAGATATAGTAACTAAAATATAGTAAACAGTTAATGCATTTTTATGCAAAACATATCTGAGTAGTAACATATTTAAGATACAATACAATACTGTAAAAAAAAAAAGATATAATAACTAAAATATAGTAAACAGTCAATGCAATGCAGTTTTATACAGATATATCTTAATTTTTCCTCTCCAATCTGGACCATTTACAGGTTTTAAAATTGACTGCCAAAGGTCCATGTCAGATCGGATGGCCAGAAGCTACTATTGGACAGTGCTGCTTTGGTTTTGGTCAAATGATGATTACCCCCTAAGAATCTCTGTCAACAATTATATTAATTGCACATTGTTTATATATATTAGTCTAGTGTGATTTAGAAGAAATATTGATTAGTGCTAAATTCAGGTATTGGTCCACCATTCATCCAAAATTGTCCATTAATTGGTTGTTACCATAATCATTAATCGGGGATGCTTATGGACTGCTAGCCAATTTATTGAATTGAGTACAATTATTATATTTGCCTCAAGAAAATTTTTAAAATTGACTAAGTTTTAACCATCAAAATTTGGTTTTTGTGCTCTAAAATTGCACATGTTGTGCTTTAATTTATTGAATTTAATTCTCTAAATTTAATGCAGGAATTACAGAAATAAAATTTTAATTTTATTTCTTAATTATCAACAATAACAAAAGAATATAAGATGCTTTAATCATACTATATGTTTATGCAAAATAAAGATGGATCAAAATACATTGCTGAGCTGTTTCTTTTTATGAATGATAATCAAAATTATTTTTTTTTATTTTGGTATACCATCGGTATACCAGGTATACCGTTGGTATACCAAAATTCAGAATACCATTTTCAATTTTGGATTTTGGTATACCACCGGTATACTAGGTATACCAAAATTCAGAATTGAGATTGACAATCTGGATTTTGGTATACCATCGGTATACCTGGTATACCGGCAATATACCAAAATCCAGAATTGAGATTGGCAGTCTGCATTCTAAGGTATACCAACGGTATACCAGGTATACTAATGGTATACCACCTGGTAGATCCAGTATACCAATGGTATACCACGATATACCATGGTACATCCGGTATACCAATGTTATATCATCTGGTACATCAAGTATACCAATGTTATACCACAGTATACTATTGGTATACCATTCAGTATACATGGTATACCACATGGTGCATCCGGGTTACCTGGTATATCATGGTATACCACCTGTTATACATGATATACCACATGGTTCATCCGGTATACCATCTGTTATACATGGTATACCAATAGTATGACGTTTGGTATACATGGTATACCTGGTATATCAATGTTATTTTGGTTGAATATATATATTACATGAAAAAGCAATCATTATACAGAACTTGTATAAACCAATCATTATGCAGAACTTAATGAGGAAAAAAAGGTGGTCGTAATGTTTTCTCTAAGAAGTTATTTCCAGCAATACTATTATTGCAGAATGAACCCAGAATACAGCAGTGTCCTCATCAACCATTACCCTTCACTTTCTTCTCATAAAAAATATGCATGTGATTTGATTCATTCAATTTAGAGTGTCAGTATTTCATTTAAGTTTAAATTACATATTGTCCACACAATTCATTTGACTAATTTAAATTCACAAAGAGAAAATACACCTTCTAATAAATATCTTGTTAATTATTTAGCACCACCCATTTACATCGATCTTTTTCTTTTGCTTGCTTAATTTCTTATTTTATCATTGATCTTGTTAATTTGCTAAGCCATTTCCAATCCAGTCTTGTTTTAGGAAGACTTAAATTATACATCCAATTCTGTACAAATTGAAAATATATATATATATATATATTTTTTTTGCCACATCCAGCAAAACTAGGCAATATTCAGAATATCAAATCCCAACTGTAATGCCCTGCCACCTTCACTTTCGTCTGCCAATACTCTCTCGGCACCGTCCCTCAAGTCTTGGCTGGACATGTCAGTACACTCGCTATTGCTGTCGTTTCCATGGAGAACTCTGCCATTGCTGGATTTTCCTTCGGTATCATAGTACTACAGCATCATGCAAATCAAATATTAAAATAATAATTCATGGCTTTTGTTTTGTTTTTTCTATCGACAACAACACAATCAGATTTGAAAGTACTACCCAGAAGGAATGGTACAATTAGCCACATTAAAGATATTAGATTTGAAAGTACTGGTCCATTCTCCTTTGTATCTAATTATTACTGGAATGTTAACCATCTCTGCATTTAAAAATTATCAATATATAATATCAGTGAAATTTATTAGAAATTAATGATTTTGTAGGTTATTTTCTCATTGAAAAAGTTCATATTAGCATTTTATCAAACACTTTGTATGCACCAATTAAGATATTAGTTTTTAAACCATGACAAGACACTATACAAATTACCAAATTTCACATAAACAATCTAACATATGAACCGCTGTATCTTGATAAACTATATGAAAGCCATATTCAAAAAAATAGAATTAAACAAACATAAATAACTCTAGAAAATGAAAGCCATATTAAACAAACATAACCCGTATAAAATAAGATGAAAGCCATAAGTTCTCATTGAGTATTAGTATTAGGAACAACAGTCAAGTATTTCCCAAAAAATCGAAAAAATGACAAAAAACAGTATGCAATAACAGGACGGACCAAGGAGAGAGGCAGCAGCAGTGGAGATGTTAACAAATTATCGATGAAATATCCAGCAACAAGATTGCAGATCCAACAGCAACTAGAAGAAGAAAGAAAGAAGAAGAAGAAGAAAGAAATTGTTGATTTCAGTAGCAGAAAGAAGAACGAAGAAGAAGAGTTAAAAATGTGGTATTTTTGAAAATGAAAATTTAAAAAAAGGTAAAGTTAAAAGGGAAAAAAGATGGTGGTATTTTTAGTTGTGATTTCTTTTTCTTGGTTAGTTTTGTAAAATTCCCAACAAAAAAACTAATAAAGTTTAAACGGATTGGACCAAAGGAAAAATATCCTACCATGCCTACACTGTAGCATTACTCGGAAAGATGGAAAGGAAAGAAGAAAAAAAGAGCAAAAGAAAAAGAATACTAGAGGAGTGGGAAACAGAGAGAAATGATGAAGAAAAAACTATTGTTTTCCAAAAATACTTTTGTGTAAGTTTCATTTTCAAATTCCAACTATTTATATTTTTATGTGAATAGAGATAATTATGATTAATTCCATATAAATTTTAAAATATTATAAGTACCGGTCACAACAATTTAAAATATTTCAATTGATTTGTGACGTTACATGTTCGGCATAAATTGATATGATATGTTACGTTAATTATCTGACATTCGGAGCAATATTATTAAAAGCAGATCGGATAAAGAACACGAGAGGTAAAGGATTTGTGATTCGACCGATTCATTAGGTTTCAACTAAATTTTTTCTTTTTCCAAAATAACATTATTTTTAAAGTTTTATAAAATATTATGAAAATATCACCATATAAAAATATAAAAAATAGTTTAGAAAAATACATTTATCATCAAATATTAATAATAAAACAATATTTTTAAATCGCTCGACATTTATAATAAAAATTTTAGATAAATACAGTAAAAATATAAATATTTAAAAAAAATCCATCAAATATAAATTATAATTTTTATTTTATTCATAAAAATTTTATCAAAATTGCTTAAATTTTAATTATTTTATATTTCTACTTATATTTTATTTTTTTTAGCAAAAAAATAATATTATATAAATATTTTGGATAAAAATTATAATTTTCATATTATTTTTCATGATTTCACGTTGTTTTTTCCGGTTTTTTGCCGCTTCTTGATTATTTTTTACCGGTTTCATTTTTATACGTTGAACCAGCTGAATTAGCTGATGGTTTGTGGTTAAACTTTCGGTCCGATTTTAATAACATCGGCTTGGAGTGTCTCCTATCAAATACTTGTTAGAGTATATTTTTGTCTAATTGAAATGCAAAATCAGAAATATAAACGGAATATACAATGTAGAAACTTCTTAAAACATATATACATAAATATTAGTGGGCATTCAAAAAGTAAGAAAATATCATGGAAGAATCAGCATGGCATCCACTTTGCATTATAAAGCAATCCACGGCACGATCTGCTAAATCCAAAAATAAAAATTCTTAACCCACCGCCACACTTACTTCTCCCCTCATTTCTTCATTTCTCATAAGAAACCCAGCATTCTCCCTTCCTTTCTTCTACCATACCCCAAACCCAAAACCCCTTTTCTCATGCACTGATCTAAACAATCAGTTCGTGTCTTCAATGGCAGACCACTTGGCCTTGCTTCACCAATCTCTTTTCGAAGAGAAACTGCCTCCTGCCGATCTCTTTCTCAGACCCCGTTCTGATAATTCGGCTAAGCATGGCCTCGAGCTCTTCTATCTCATCCTTAATCAGGCTGTTTCCCCGATTGAATCACGCGATTCTGATCATGCCGCTGATCGCAAGAATAAGACGCCAGGCTTCCAATTTTGGACCGATTCCCAGATTCAGTCCGTCATTTCTTTAGGCCTCGCAATCATTTCTGCTTCCAGATCTCTATCAGGTAGATTTTGCGTGATTACGCGCGTGTCTTGCTCTTTTTCTTTTTGGTTGAATTGTTGTTTATTGTTCGAGGTAATATTTATTTAGTGCTGCCACTGCTGAACAGTGGAGCAAGCGGAGCCTATTGTTGTTGCAGTGGTGCATCAGTTGCTGGAATTTGCTGTTTGTCATTTGGAGAGGTCAGAGTTTAGCAGCGATGATTTTACTACGCAGGTTCGTGGATATGCTCAGTTAATTGTAACTTGGTGTGACTTTGTCTTACTCTCCTCTATGCTTAATTTGTTAATTTCCATGAACACTTTACTATGTCCATGATTTGTATTGCTTACTTTTTTTTTTTATAGTGGAGGTAGTCGAATTTACAAAAAATATTTATGACATCTAGGTTACCGTCTTGGATAAGGATAATTAAACCGGCTTTGATACTTTGCTAACATATGCGTGTTTCTACATTGAATAATTGAGTTAACGTTAGCTACTGTCATCATGGCATCTTGCACCATCTGTTGATGCCTTGATTTAACACGTTATATTATTGGAAAAGAAAAGCATCCATGTTAAATGTATAAATGTTATTAAGGACATGTAGGAAGGAGTTGTTACGAGCTTGCGATGAGTTGGATGAGATATGTAGGAGTTTCCTAAACTTGGGATTTACATATAAAGGATTGGCTTTGAGCTTCAATAAATTAACTAGTAACATACAGGAGGAGATCCCTTAATGTATGCTGTTTGTGGATGACATTTCTTAGTTGGTGAGATTAAAGTGGGAGTTAATTAGAAGCTAGAAATGTAAATAGACACTATTGAAAGTAAGAGTCTTAGGCTAACCAGATGTATACTCCTTGCAATTTTAGTTAAAGTAAGAGGAATGGCAAGTAAGTGAGATTAGATGGAGTATTAGTGCCCAAGTGTAGCCACTTAAGTATCTAGGTTTCATATTTTGTGAGGATGGGACGATAAAGGAAAATGAAAACCATAGAATTACAGCAGGATGGTTAAAATGGAGAAGTGCCACTTGGGTGCTATGTGACAAGAAGATACTAAACATATGAAGGGAAGGTTCTATAGAATGGCAGTTGGGCCATCTATGTTTTACAAAGGGCGAGTGTTGGCAACTAAAGTTCATTTTACTTGTAGGATGAATGTAGCAGAAATGCAGATGTTAAGATGAATGTCTGGCCATACAAGATTGGACAAGATAAAGAACGAATTTATTCAATAGAAGAGGCCTGTAGCACACATTTGTAACAAAATAAGAGAAGGATTTTTATGATGGTTTGGATGTGTTATGTAGACTGACTGGTGCATCAGTAAGAGAATATGATAGTTTAGTTGTAGAAAGTAGGAAGAAGTAAGCCCAGGATCATGTAGAGAGAAACAGTGTCTAAAGACCTAAAGTTCCCTGAGGTTGAGGTTATAACCTTGGACAAAGGGATGTATAGATAGAAAATCCACAGTATAGGATTGTATTGTTTGCTTAAGTCTAAGTGGACGTTTCTAGTATAGCCATAATGAGATCATTGCCTTGAATTTTAACCTTTTAATCTATAAATAAAAATAATTAACATCATTTATAATATTGTGAAGCGCCTTTTAAGTCGTCAGCATGATAATTTCACATTTTTTAAATTGCATACATTTGATGTTCTGTAACCTTTTTACATCCTTTTTAGATTAATTTTGAATGAATGAATTTTACATTTGACTCTTGATTCTTAAAATGAGGGATTTGAATTCTTGATTCAAATCTCACTTTGATCATTATAGTTTGGAATACCCATTTTCTTTGATAGTCATTTTGTATTTATTATTGTTTCATTATGCTTGCCTTTAGAATGCACTAGGATCTAGCCAATATTCCTCCCCTGCCCCTCTTGCTCTTGTATTGATATGGCTTCTCATGTCTCCACTGCTACTTACATATTTTTTTGGTGTAAGACATAACCTGATTGGTTTGTCTGTTTGAGGTCTAGATGTATTATTGTTGTTATTTTCATGTGATAGTTTTCTGCTGGTCAAAATTGCTTGGAGGCAGTTATTTGGCTAGGGAAAATCAATTTTAACTATGTGCTTCAACCCAAACACACACACACACACCCTCCTCCCCCCCCCCCCCCCCCCCCGACACACACACACAGAGTTAGTTGACGATTATATATGTTTTTTATCCATATTTTGAAGTTCATATTTGTCCTTAGTAAAAAAAAAATATTATCTTAGTAATAGCTTTCATTTTTACTTGTTTGAATATGCCATGTCAAGGTTTTTCCTCATGCTTGTGATTTTGTTTTCATTCTCAAAATGAAATGTGGATTGCTTATTGACTCAGTTAGTACTAATTAGTAACCCTTAATTGGACTAAGCTTCTGAGATGGATATTAAGTCGAAATAAAATTATCCATTACATATATAAAATTGTTATTTATTTTGATGGATAAAGAGCTGTAGCTTTAATGTTTGAACATTCTAATTAGAGTACCTATTAAAATTATCTTTTATACATTTTCATCTTTTTGTTGTATGTTTTTTTATTGTGCTTTTCATTTGTTAGATTCTCCTTTTGCAATTGCATCCATGAACATGGGGTATACACACACACACACATATATATGTGTGTGTGTGTGTGTGTGCGCGAGTGCAATTCCGCTTTCATGTAGGTGCTTTGGATCCTTGTTTGTTTGTTTTTTTTTTTCCAAACTTCTTTATGATAGGAATTATATTTTTACAGCGTTACGTTTATTGACCCCTTTTGTACTTCTTTATTTTACTACTGATGCATATTGCCTTTATTTTCATTAGGTTAATGTGGTACTACTTATGGAGTTGGCATTGATGGATGGAGTTGATAAAGTGTCTGCTCTGTCACAGTCCTGCTCTCTAAATAGTCTTTTAGAACTTTTGCAAATGGTTTCTGGTGATTGTTGCAATATTGAATTGGAAAGCCACACAAAATGTAGTCTTCAAGGTATTGTTTACTCATGAATTAATCTAACTTTTTCTCTGCTGGTTTAGATTTGTGCCCGATGATATTTTCTCTTTCTTAATTCTTTTTGCTGTGTGTCAAACAGGTGTCAATTGCTCAGAGGGAGAGAAACCTGCAAATCAGCTGCTGATGACATTGGTGTCTGAATGCATTCAACCTGAGAGTCTAAGTCTAGGGTTCCAAAGACCCAGCCAAGATTTGAGCAACTTTGTTGTCTTATCTCAGCATTGGGCTATTTCACATGTGGATTGTGTTTGTCGTCTAATGTCATCCTGCAGAGAGCTAATTGACTTGCCTCATATTTGTGATGAGAAAATGTTGAGTGCAGACTTTTGCAAGAGATTGCCCTTTGGATTGAGGATTTTAAAGTTACTCAGGAATATCGTGAAGGACTATCCACATATTGGATACGATACCTCTCTGTTACAAGAAGTTGCTTCATTTGCAGATGTATTGCCTAAGTTGTTTGGAATTGGCTTCGAATTTGCAAATAACCAAGCTGCCATTGAGGGTTCAGAGGGTCTTATATTGTTGCTTCTGGAGGAGTTTCTTCTTTTTGTGCAAGTTGTTTTCTGCAACAGCAGTGCTTTTAAGAACATCCAAGCATGTATAGTTGCTTCTTTATTGGACAAATTAGATGCTTCTATATGGAGATACAGCAAGTCTGCTGCCAATCCAAAGCCACCTCTTGTATACTTCCCTCGTTCTGTTATTTATATTGTGAAACTCATGAAGGATCTCAAGAGGCAAACATACCAGGCTCTTGAATTGAAGGGCTTTGATGCAGATCTTATTGATAGTTCAACTGATCTACTGGATAATGGTCTGTCATGCCATGTGCATTCTGAGAGAATTCCTTTGCTCAAAAGCTTTAAAGTTGAGGAGTTGTTGAAAATTATATTCCCGCCATCAACGCAGTGGGTGGACAATCTGATGCATCTGTTTTTCTTTCTTCACTGTGAAGGAGTAAAACTGAGGCCAAAAGTGGAGAGATCACATTCTAGTTGTTCAAAATCTAACTACCCCGCAGAAGCGGAAACTGCTGTTTGCCATGAGGATGAAGCTCTTTTTGGCAATCTTTTCTTTGAAGGAGGTCGGTCAGTGGGATCTGCTGATGGCTGTGATCAGCCACCAGTTGCTGTCAATGCTTATTCAAGCAATTGCAATATGCTAATGCAAGCTGCAACCGAATTGTTGAGTTTTCTGAAAGAGAGTGTCTTCTCCCCTGAATTGTCCCCTCTTTTCAGGGATGGCTGTGAAAAGCTAAGGGAGAACCACATTGATATATTTCTTTCTGTACTTAACTCTAAGAACTACTGCTATGAAGATAAACGTTTCGATAGCTTTGCTGCTTCACATGATGAGAGGAATAGTGGGCTTATCTGTGAAATTTGCTTCGAGCTTTTGAACAAACTTCTGACTTGCCATGCTTTATATTCTACTCTGGAAGAGTACCTAGTTGAGAGAATTCTGAATGTTGAAAATGGTGTTTTCGTTTACAGTGATCAGACCCTCATGTTGCTATCTCACTCTCTTTTCTCGAGGGTGGGTGGGACTGGTACCAAGTTGAGAACCAAATTGTATGAAGGATTTGTGGATTTCGTTGTTGATAAGGTGAAAGCCATTTTTTCAAAGTGCCCTAGTATCAAGGAATTTGTTGAGGCTCTCCCATCAGTGTTTCACATTGAAATTCTTTTAATGGCATTCCATTTGTCATCATCAGGAGAGAAGGCAGTGCTTGTGAACTTAATATTTTCTTCCCTCCAAGCAATTGAGGCCCCATCTTCTGGCTTTTCTAGCACCCAATTATCATGTTGGGCTTTACTTGTCTCGAGGTTTATCTTACTGCTTCGTCACATGATGTTTTATCCTCATACATGTCCTTCATCCTTGCTTTTAAACTTGAGGTCAAAGTTGAGAGAAGCTCCAGCTTCTGGTTCTATTCTTTCTGATAGTTTAAGTGATCAGATGTCTTCTTGGGCATCTGTGGTTGTGAAATCTGTATTGGCTCCATATATTGAAGCTGAGCCTTCTATCAGTTCCTTGATTAATCAACTAATTGATATTTCAACTCATCCTCCTTCACTTTTTAGAGATGAGCTGCCTATTGAATACTTGTGCCTGAGCTGGAATGACATATATGCAACTTTTGCACGGATTCTGGGATTCTGGAAAGGTAAAAAAGCTGCAGCTGTGGAAGACCTTATTGTTGAAAGATACATATCCTCACTTTGTTTGGATATTCCTATCTTGAGCTCTACATCGAAGAATCAGCTTTCATTGAGTGAGATCCAGTCTCTGGATGTGTCTGATGTAGCATGTTTCTTTCACTCACTTTTAGCCCATGCTGATGATATAGGCAAGAGTGCAAATCTGCCATATGTAATAGGTGTGCTACAACAGTTGTGTGTTAATCCTATACCAGCGGATGTTAATGATTTGGGCTGGGATTTCTTGAGGAGTGGATTTTGGCTATCTGTGGTGCTTTCCTTATTTAATTTTGGTATATGCCAACACTGCATTAAGAATAGAGTTCATGGAGTGAGTCCTTTCTGGATTGAAAATACTGCTAGGGACAATATATACATCAGTGTTGCAGAGGGTCTGACTTCCTGCTTATTTGAAGGTGGTCAAGTTTTGTTGCTTTCGAGGACGTTATCATCTTTGCTTGAAAAATACTTAGTGGTGTATCAAAAGGCTTTCCTTGCTTCCCTTGAGAGCCAGTCTATTGCCAATGGGTTTTCATCTTTGCTACTTCTCAAACACTCCTCATTTGACAAGTGCCTTCAAGATGAGTTCCTTAAGAAGAATGGTATCAGCTCTTATCAAGTGGAGTCTTTTTCCGATCTGTTGTCTAAGTTGGATGCTTTAGTTGATAGAAGAGCTCCTAGTGTTCAATGCAAAGTCTTTTGGGAATGCATGTTGCATGGTTTTCCTATGCATCTTCAGACTCCGAGTTCAGTACTTCTGTCTTCTATTCTTGGCATTAAAGGGATAATTTTTTTTCTAGAGCAATTGTTCAGACTAGAAGATCTGAGCAGAACTGTTTGCAAGGAGAGGGAAGTTGTTTGCCACATTGTAAGTTCGGTGATGAAAATCAAATTTGATAGAATATTTGAGAGCATTCAAGGAAAATGTGAAGCCATTCTTGGAAATCTGAGTCCTGGCTTTGCACTGTCAGATTATACTGATCTATTTCTGATGAGACACATGGAAGGGCTTCTAAGAGCAAGCAATGCTGGCGAAGTGTGTGACAGCACTTCCATTGAATGGGTAATTAGTAAGATAATTGATACTACAGATAGCCTTAGGAAAGACCCGCTGAAATCTGCAATCTTCAAATCTTATCTGGGTGCAGAAGATGTTCCTGAAGCAGTCAAGGAGTTCCGAGAGCTGATATGTGGTGATTCGCTAGTACTTATTGATTCTCTGGATAACTGTTTCTCTGAATCAGTAAATATTAAGGTGTTTAATCTTTTTGTTGATCTCTTATCTGGAGAGTTTGACTCACATCTCAAGCAGAAGGTTCAAGAAAAATTTTTCAAGATGGATATGCTTTATCTGTCCAAATGGTTGGAAAAACGGCTGTTAGGTAGTGTAGTGGACGCTTCCGGTGGAATCAGCAGTGCAAAAGGGAATTCTGTTTCTCTCAGAGAAACAACCATGAATTTCATTTTGTCTCTTGTGCCCTCCCCTTCTGATACACATTCAGCTGATGGAAACCATCATTTATTTGAAGCTGTGTTGGCTTCACTTGACACCGCATTTTTGCTGTTTGATGGGCATGTTGCTAAGTCATACTTCCATTTCGTTGTTCAACTCTCTAAAGGAGAGAATTTAACAAAATTGCTTCTGAAGAGAACTGTAATGTTGATGGAGAAGCTGGCTGGGGATGAACGTCTGCTTCCAGGGTTGAAGTTTCTCTTTGCCTTTTTTGGAAATGTGTTGAGTGATTGTGGTTCGTATAAGAACATCCCACAAAAACCATCAGGAAAGTCTTTAGCTGACAATAGTCAGGGCACGGGTGCAGTTGCTTTGAAGCCAATAGGATCTAGGAAGTGTTCTGACTCTGTGGTTCTTTCTGCAAATCAAGAAGGGGGATCCACGGCCCTTGAATGTGATGCAACTTCTGTGGATGAAGATGAGGATGATGGGACATCTGATGGTGAAGTGGCTAGCATAGATAAGGATGAGGAGGAAGAAACCAACAGTGAAAGGGCTCTTGCCTCGAAAGTTTGCACTTTTACGTCCAGTGGCAGCAATTTTATGGAACAACACTGGTACTTCTGTTATACTTGTGACCTAACTGTGTCAAAAGGTTGTTGCTCTGTGTGTGCAAAAGTTTGTCATCGTGGCCATCGTGTTGTTTATTCTCGCTCGAGTCGGTTCTTTTGTGACTGTGGAGCAGGTGGTGTTAGGGGTAGCAATTGCCAGTGCTTGAAGCCTAGAAAATTCACTGGAAGTGACAGTGTGCCGATTTGTAGTGCTACTAATTTTCAGTCCTTCTTACCCTTCGCTGGGAATGCTGGTCAGTTTCCAGAGAGTGATTCTGATGTGGATGAGGATCTGTCTTCAGATACAGATAATTCCCAGAGATTGTCTATTCCAATGGAGCTTCAAGATGGGGTCAAAGCATTGCTAGAAGAACTTCTTAGGAGCCGTGTGCTTCAACTTTGCTCTGCTCTGCTGCCTGCTATTACAAGCAAAAGAGAATCTAGTCTTTCCAAAGATGAGAAAATAATTATAGGCAAAGACAAAGTGCTTTCTTATGGTGTTGAGCTGTTGCAATTGAAAAAGGCTTATAAAGGTGGGTCATTAGACCTGAAAATAAAGACTGATTATCCGAATGCCAAGGAACTTAGATCGCTTTTGGTTAGTGGTTCTTTAGCCAAATCTCTGCTCAGTGTCAGCAATCGAGGTCGACTTGCTGTTGGAGAAGGTGACAAAGTTGCTATATTTGATGTTGGACAATTAATTGGACAAGCTACCATAGCACCTGTAACAGCAGACAAGACCAATGTTAAACCACTTTCAAGAAATGTTGTTCGCTTTGAAATTGTACATCTTAGCTTCAACTCAGTAGTTGAGAATTATCTTGCTGTAGCAGGATATGAGGATTGCCAAGTTCTTACTTTAAATCCTCGGGGAGAAGTGACTGATCGTCTTTCCATTGAACTTGCTCTGCAAGGTGCATATATCAGAAGGATTGAGTGGGTTCCAGGTTCTCAGGTTAAGTTAATGGTTGTGACTAATAGGTTTATCAAGATATACGATCTATCTCAGGACAACATCAGTCCATTGCACTACTTCACATTGGCTGATGACATGATTGTTGATGCAACCTTTCTTATGTCTTCTCAAGGGAAAATGTTTCTAATTGTTCTTTCTGAAAAAGGGTGCTTGTACAGGTTAGAGTTGTCAACAGAGGGTAATATTGGTGCTACCCCATTGAAGGAAATCATTCAGATTCATGACAGGGAAATCAGTGCAAAGGGATCATCATTGTATTTCTCTTCCACTTATAAATTACTTTTCGCATCATATCAAGATGGCACTACCTTGATGGGTCGACTAAGTTCTGATGCAACATCTATTACTGAGACTTCTTTTGTGTATGAGGAAGGACAAGATGGCAATATGCGACCAGCCAGTCTGCATCGATGGAGAGAGTTGCTGATGGGGAGTGGATTTTTCATTTGCTTCTCCGGTGTGAAATCCAATGCTGCACTTGCTGTGTCTGTTGGGCCTCACGAATTATATGCACAGTGCATGCAGCATGCTGTGAGCTCAACCTCACATTTAGTTGGGCTAGCTGCTTATAAGCCTTTGTCCAAAGACAAGGTTCACTGTCTTGTTTTATACGATGACGGAAGCCTTCAGATATACTCGCACATTCCCACAGGATCTGATGCTGGAGCAAGTTCGACTGCAGATAAAGTTAAAAAATTGGGTGCCGGCATCCTGAATAAAGCTTATGCTGGGTTAAAACCTGAATTCACCCTTGATTTTTTTGAGAAAACATTCTGCATAACACCAGACGTAAAATTGGGTGGTGATGCCATCAGAAATGGAGATTCAGAAGCTGCAAAGAGTAGCTTGGCATCTGAGGATGGCTTGCTAGAGGGCCCTGGCCCTGCAGGCTTTAAGGTACTGGTTGGGTTTTACTACTTGGTGTTATGTCTTTCAATGATATATGGCTTGTTCCTTTCATCTTTTCCTTTTAATGTGGCCTCTTCTTCTTCTTTTTAATTTTTTTTTTACTTTTTTAAATGCATTTAAGTAATTTTTCTCATTAATTACATGTACCCCTTGTAAATTTTGGAATTCTTTATGCTGAGATTAATGAGCACTATGGTCTAGGCTATTTTATTAGGCTGTGACACTGAGAATTGTTTTTCATCTAGAAGCCATGATAGCAGATTCATGGATTTTGACCATCAATTTAACTTTTATTTGCCGATTTGGCATCTGAATTTGGACAGTCAAGGTCTATCAAGTGATGGTTGACATATCTTGATCTAAGGATATTTTTGTTAGGGATTTCTCAGGAATGAGATGACATTATCATTTTGTAAATACTTGAGCATTTTGAGTTCATTGAAGATTGAATTTGGAACAATCTGGCTCATGCTAAATATCAATTAGCATTTGCTCCTCCATCTCATATGCATACTTGTAATTGGCTTATCCTCTTTGTGGTTATCTGCTCTTGATGGTTTCTTATCTGTCATCTGCGTGCTGGCACCTGTCTAGATGTATTAGTGTAGAGATGGACAGGCAAACAGATGTAGTTCATGGCATTGTTAGCTTATTATCATACCTTTGAACAGAGAAAATCTTATCGTAGTTGCATTGTACCTTTGAACAGAGAAAATCTTATCGTAGTTGCATTGTAATGACCATTCTGAGTTGTACTTCTTTTCTTGCCCCCAGATATCAATCTCCAACTCAAATCCGGACATTGTCATGGTTGGTTTGCGTGTGCATGTGGGTAACACTTCAGCAAGTCATATACCTTCTGAGATTACCATTTTTCAGAGGGTAATAAAGTTTGATGAGGGCATGAGAGCTTGGTATGATATTCCATTTACTGAATCTGAATCGCTTATTGCCGATGAAGAATTTGTAATCTCTGTTGGTCCAACCTTCAATGGTACTACACTTCCTAGAATTGATTCTCTTGAAGTATATGGTCGAGCTAAAGATGAATTTGGCTGGAAGGAGAAATGGGACCAAGCATTAGATGTGGAAGCTCAAATGCTAGGTTCCAGTTCATCAGTCGGGGGATCTGTGAAAAAGTGTCGATCCATACAGTCTGCTTCTATTCAGGAGCAGGTAGTAGCTGATGGTCTAAAGCTCTTGTCCAGGTTATATTCGTTATGTAGGTCCCAAGAAGATGATGTGAAAATGGAGCTAGATGAACTTGATTGTAAGCTGCTGTTGGAAACAATATTTGAAAGTGACAGAGAGCCCTTATTACAGGCTGCTGCTTGCTGTGTATTGCAATCTATTTTTCCCAAGAAAGAAAGATATCATCAGGTAACTCTCTGCAAAAGAATTCTATACGGCATTATTTATTTACCAATTTGTCTAGTGAAATCAAGATGTCTATGCACTTGGATGACTACCAGTAGTCATCACCTCGATCGTTCTCTTTTTTTTCAGGTTAAGGATGCTATGCACCTTCATGGAGTGGTGAAATCTACTTCTATATTATCTTCACGGCTAGGACTTGGCGGAACTATGGGACGGTGGATGGTTGAAGAATTTACTGCTCAGATGCATAGTGTTTCTAAGATTGCATTGAATCGCCGTTCTAATCTAGCTCTATTTCTGGAGACAAATGGTATTGTTGCAGACATCTGATACTTATCCCCTGTACTCCTGCATAAATATGTTGATTGCTCGCAGACTAATTATATTTTTCTGAACTGGCAACCTCTAATTGACACTGCGATCGCTTTTAATCTTTTAAATGAAAAGAGGAAGCAATTCTGCTGAACTTTTTGAAGTCTTAATTATACTAACAAAGAAAAGCTTGATTTCCATTAAGTGAAAGTATAACAATTCAATCATTTTACATTGCCAGTTCAGATTAAGAAAATAGTAAACATAACTGCTTGCAAACATACTAACCTCAATATTCTATATTTGAAAATGGCTGAAAGCATTTTTCTTTCCTTTCAGTTACTGTAAATATGTTATGAGCTGTTCCTTGGTCATCATTCTCATAGGTGCTAAAAATGCCGGTACTGTGTATCTCAGCTGCATTGGTGACCAAAGGAATAGTATAACCTAGCAGAAAGATCTCTGTGATTCTTCCTGCCAAACAGTTATATTCCCCTATATTATCCTTTGTTCTCCTTCCTGGGTGGGAGGGTTGTATAATGACTACTATATTCACGTTGTTTGCATATCTAGGAAGATGAACCTGAAGTCTTCATATTGATGTTTTGAATTAATTAGGTACATGTCTAAGTAACAACATATACTATTCTGTTTTCAGGTTATTCAGAATGCTTTTTTTTTTTCCATTCTCAATTTGTTTAGGTTCTGATGTTGTGGATGGACTCATGCAAGTTCTGTGGGGAATCTTGGAGTTTGAGCAGCCTGACACCCAAACTATGAACAACATTGTTATTGCCTCTGTGGAGCTTATTTATTGTTATGCTGAATGTCTGGCTTTGCATGGAAATGATGCAGTTGAACGGTCTGTTGCTCCTGCTGTTGTCTTATTAAAGAAACTTTTATTTGCTCCTAATGAGGCTGTTCAAACTGCTAGCAGGTTGTAGTTACCCTTGTTTGTGTGTTCTCATATTTTCTATGTTATTAGTTTTATCTCAGCTGAGTTTTGCCTTTGTCCTTTGCAGTCTTGCTATATCATCGAGATTGCTCCAGGTTCCATTTCCAAAGCAGAAAATGTTGGCAACGGATGATGCTGTGGATACTGCTGCTTCTGCATCTGGGTCTGCTGAGGCAGCTGGTGGTAGTACGCAAGTAATGATTGAAGAGGATTCTATTACCTCATCTGTTCAGTATTGTTGTGATGGCTGCTCCACTGTTCCTATAGTCAGACGAAGATGGCATTGTACTATTTGTCCTGATTTTGACTTGTGTGAGGCTTGTTATCAAGTATTAGATGCAGATCGGCTTCCTCCTCCCCATTCTAGAGATCATCCTATGACAGCTATTCCAATTGAGGTGGAGTCGTTAGGAGGAGATGGCAATGAAATTCACTTCTCTACTGATGATGTGAATGAATCAAACTTGATGCCTCTTGGAGTTGATACAAGCATGCAGAACTCTGTTCCTTCAATTCATATCTTGGAACCCAATGTATCTGGAGATTTCTCCACTACAGTGACTGATGCGGTGTCTATTTCTGCTTCAAAACGAGCTGTGAATTCCTTGCTTCTCTCTGAACTTCTTGAACAGTTGAAAGGATGGATGGAGAAAACTTCTGGTGTCCGTGCTATCCCTATTATGCAACTGTTCTATAGACTTTCATCTGCTGTAGGTGGACCATTTATAGACAGCTCTAAACCAGAGGCTTTGGATCTAGAGAAATTGATCCAATGGTTTTTGGATGAAATTGATCTGAACAAACCTTTTGTAGCCAAAACTCGTTCTTGTTTTGGGGAAGTTGCAATCCTTGTCTTTATGTTCTTCACTTTGATGTTACGGAATTGGCATCAACCTGGAAATGATGGCTCTATTCCAAAATCAAGCGGAAATGTAGACCCACATGATAAGAACATTGTCCAGGTCAGTTCAACTGCTTCTCAGTCTTCCTTGGATGGCCAAGTGAAAAGTGATTTCACATCCCATCTGGTTCGAGCCTGCAGTACTCTTAGGAATCAAGCTTTTGTTAATTATCTAATGGATATTCTGCAGCAGCTAGTCAATGTTTTTAAGTCTCCAGCCACTACTTTTGAAACTACACATGGTCTGAATTCTGGTTCTGGATGTGGGGCTCTTTTAACAGTTCGGAGAGATTTACCGGCGGGTAATTTTTCTCCATTTTTTTCAGATTCATATGCAAAAGCCCATCGGATTGATATTTTTATGGACTATCATAGACTTCTATTGGAGAATGCTTTCCGATTGGTGTACACATTAGTTAGACCAGAAAAGCAAGACAAGACAGGGGAGAAAGAGAAAGTCTACAAGATATCTTCTGGTAAGGATTTGAAACTAGATGGATATCAGGATGTCCTCTGCAGCTACATCAATAATCCTCATACTACATTTATTAGAAGATATGCGAGGAGGCTGTTTCTGCATGTTTGTGGAAGCAAAACTCACTATTATAGTGTTCGAGATTCGTGGCAGTTCTCTACTGAAATGAAGAAACTTTACAAGCACATTAATAAATCTGGTGGCCTTCAAAATGCTGTACCATACGAGAGAAGTGTAAAGATAGTTAAGTGCTTGTCTACGATGGCTGAGGTGGCTGCTGCACGGCCTCGAAATTGGCAGAAATACTGTCTGCGGCATGGAGATGTTTTACCTTTCCTGATGAATGGAGTTTTCTATTTTGGTGAAGAGGCAGTCATTCAGACTCTTAAACTTCTAAATTTGGCTTTTTATTCAGGGAAGGATATGTCCCTCTCCCAGCAGAAAGTTGAAGCAGGGGACTTGGGCACAAGTTCAAAATCCAGTTCTCAGACTTTGGATTCAAAAAAGAAGAAGAAAGGTGAAGAAGGAACTGAATCTGGATCGGAGAAATCTTATTTGGATATGGAGGCAGCAGTTGATATCTTTGATGAGAAGGGTGGTGATGTTTTGCGGCAATTTGTTCACTGCTTTTTACTAGAATGGAATTCAAGCTCTGTGCGCACTGAGGCTAAGTGTGTTCTTTATGGTGCATGGCATCATGGAAAGCATTCCTTCAAGGAAACAATATTGATGGCTCTCCTTCAAAAAGTGAAAAATCTGCCAATGTATGGTCATAACATTGTTGAGTTCACTGAATTGGTCACTTGGTTACTTGGCAAAGTTCCTGATAATAATTCAAAGCAACAGAGTACAGAACTTGTAGATCGTTGCTTAACCTCTGATGTAATTAGTTGCATCTTTGAGACACTCCATTCACAAAATGAGCTTATTGCTAACCATCCAAATTCTCGCATATACAATACTTTGAGTGGTCTTGTCGAATTTGATGGTTACTATCTTGAGAGTGAGCCGTGTGTAGCCTGCAGCTCTCCTGAGGTACCTTATAGTAAGATGAAGCTGGAAAGCTTGAAGGCCGAGACAAAATTTACAGACAACCGCATTATAGTGAAATGCACTGGAAGTTACACCATCCAGACTGTGACTATGAATGTTCATGATGCGCGCAAATCTAAATCTGTGAAAGTCTTGAACCTGTATTATAATAATAGGCCTGTGGCTGATTTGTCGGAGTTGAAAAATAATTGGTCCTTGTGGAAGCGAGCAAAGAGTTGTCATCTTGCTTTCAACCAAACTGAGCTGAAAGTGGAGTTTCCTATTCCTATTACTGCTTGTAACTTCATGATTGAACTGGATTCTTTCTATGAGAATCTTCAGGCTTTATCGCTTGAACCATTACAATGCCCACGATGCAGTCGGCCCGTTATTGATAAACATGGTATTTGTGGCAATTGTCATGAGAATGCATATCAGTGCAGGCAATGCCGCAACATAAATTATGAGAATTTAGATTCTTTTCTTTGTAATGAGTGTGGGTACAGCAAATATGGCCGTTTTGAGTTCAACTTTATGGCAAAGCCTAGTTTTACTTTTGATAACATGGAGAATGATGATGATATGAAGAGGGGCCTGGCTGCCATAGAATCAGAATCAGAAAATGCTCATAGGAGATACCAGCAACTCTTAGGCTTCAAAAAGCCACTCCTCAAGATTGTATCAAGCATTGGCGAGAATGAAATGGATTCACAACAGAAAGATTCTGTCCAGCAAATGATGGTCTCTTTGCCTGGACCTTCATGTAAGATAAACCGTAAGATTGCTCTTCTGGGTGTCTTGTATGGTGAAAAATGCAAAGCAGCTTTTGATTCTGTGAGCAAAAGTGTTCAGACGCTTCAGGGCCTTCGTAGGGTTTTGATGAGTTACTTGCACCAGAAACATTCAGATGATGCAGTTGCTGCTTCAAGATTTGTGGTCTCCAGGTCTCCAAATAATTGCTATGGTTGTGCAACTACATTTGTGGCACAGTGTTTGGAAATGTTACAGGTGCTGTCAAAGCATTCTAATGCGAAAAAACAGCTTGTTGCTTCTGGCATATTATCTGAGCTATTCGAAAATAATATTCATCAAGGTCCAAAATCATCTCGTGTCCAAGCTAGATCTGTACTTTGTGCTTTCTCAGAAGGGGATATAAATGCAGTCACTGAGTTGAACAGTTTAATACAGAAGAAAGTGATGTACTGCCTTGAACATCATCGCTCAATGGACATTGCTGTTGCCACTCGTGAGGAGCTGTTGCTGCTTTCAGAAGTGTGTTCCTTGGCTGATGAGTTCTGGGAATCAAGATTACGTGTTGTGTTCCAGCTGTTATTTTCATCCATTAAATTGGGTGCTAAACATCCTGCAATAGCTGAGCATATTATTCTCCCATGTCTGAGAATTATATCTCAGGCATGCACTCCTCCTAAACCGGATACAGTGGACAAAGAGCATTTAATTGGAAAATCTGCTTCTGCATCACAGCCAAAGGATGAAAACAGCTCCAATACATCTGGATCTATGACTGGGGGCATCAGTGGTAGCAAGTTGACACCAGAACCTCTTGAAAAAAATTGGGATGCTTCTCATAAATCTCAGGATATACAATTGCTGAGTTATTCGGAGTGGGAGAGGGGGGCATCTTATCTTGATTTTGTTAGAAGGCAGTACAAAGTGTCCCAAGCAGTCAAAGGGGCTGGCCAGAGATCTCGGCCGCAGAGACATGAATACCTGACTCTCAAATATGCTCTGAGGTGGAGGCGGTGTGCTTGTAAGACATCTAAGGGTGATCTATCCACATTTGAGCTTGGGTCCTGGGTCACAGAACTTGTTTTGAGTGCCTGCACCCAATCTATCAGGTCAGAGATGTGCATGCTGATCAGTTTACTTTGTGCTCAGAGTTCATCAAGGCGATTTCGGCTATTAAACTTACTGATGGCTCTGCTTCCAGCAACGCTTGCTGCTGGAGAAAGTGCAGCAGAATACTTTGAACTTCTGTTCAAGATGATTGATTCTGAAGATTCTCGACTCTTTTTGACTGTACGTGGATGTTTAACTACAATTTGTAAACTGATCACCCAGGAAGTGGGCAACGTTGAATCTCTAGAAAGGAGTCTGCATATTGACATTTCACAGGGATTTATTCTTCACAAGCTTATTGAACTTCTTGGAAAATTTTTAGAGGTTCCCAATATAAGATCCAGGTAACAGTTGTAAGTTATTAATTTCATTTGATGATATTTCTTTCGTCTTTCATTTATTCGGTTATGCTTGTCTTGATGCCAGATTTATGCAAGACAATTTGCTGTCTGACATACTTGAGGCTCTTATTGTCATTCGTGGCCTAATAGTCCAGAAGACAAAATTGATCAGGGATTGCAATCGTCTTCTAAATGATCTCTTAGACAGTCTTCTGCTTGAAAGCAGTGAAAATAAGCAGCAGTTCATCCGAGCTTGCATCTGTGGCCTACAAATCCATGGGGAGGAGAGAAAGGGACGGACTTGTTTGGTATGAAGATATTGCTTAATTCCCTTTTACCTTCTGTCTTTTTAACTTATGTTTCTGTTTAACTTTGTGTAATATTTAACATCTTAAATACTTTAATCACTTGATATGGTTCGAAACTGTCTCTGATACATATCAAGACATTTGGCATTACCATTGTTGTTGCTGTGTATAATTGTATATCATATCCCATAGTCCTATCATTGATATCCGAGCTTTTTAATTCACAGTTTAGAAGTGGACTCTCTGTTTTAGGGTCTTTGTATTTGAAGTTTTGCTGTGCTCTTGAATTTCTAATCCAGTTGCACTTATATAGGTTCCCTCAAGTAACATTGTGTAAAAGAAGTTGGGCTGCTCCCAGTTTTATGGAGCATTTTGTTTGTAAAAGCGATTGCCTCTGTTTGTTCCAAGGAACTAGCAGTTCTTGATTTCTTTGCTGTTAACTCTCTCTGCCACCCCCTCCTCCTCCTCCTCCTCTCTCCATTCTCTCTTGTTACTAACAAGATAGCAACACTGCACCTTTTTCTTTCATTTTAAAGTGCATAGGTAAAATTCTATTGTATTTTCAAATGCTCATTTGCAGTCAAATTTCTCTGCTTGTGCAGTTTATCTTAGAGCAGCTTTGCAATTTGATATGCCCATCAAAACCGGAGTCTGTATATTTATTGGTTCTAAATAAGGCGCACACACAGGAAGAATTCATCAGGGGGTCAATGACCAAAAATCCATATTCAAGTGCAGAGATGGGTCCTCTGATGCGCGATGTTAAAAATAAAATTTGCCATCAATTGGATTTGCTGGGCCTTCTTGAAGATGACTATGGCATGGAGTTACTGGTAGCTGGGAATATTATCTCTCTTGATTTGAGCATTGCTCAGGTTTATGAGCAAGTGTGGAAGAAATCAACTGCTCAATCTTCTAGTGCGATTTCTAATTCTTCTTTGTTACCATCAAGTGGCATGACATCAAGGAGAGATTGTCCACCCATGACTGTGACTTATAGGCTTCAGGTTGGTAAATTCTTCTGTAGTCAGTGACTATTACCTTGGTTATTTATTAGGAAAAAGCCTGGACCCAGTTGATGAGTGAACTTTCAACAATATCACATCATAAATATAGTTTACTAATCCTCTGTTGAAATTGATTAGATGCGCATATTACTCTAGCAGTTGACTTGGAACAATTCTTCTGGTGAAATGGAATGGATTCTATTAATGCAATTTAGTGCATTTGATTTTTCTTCTTTTCATTTTTTGTTCTACAATATGATTGATGGTGTAATGAAGCTCTTCTGTTGGCATAAATGTTACAGCATTCATTTAATTTTTCTCTTTGGAACAACTAAAAAGTAAAATGAATATCTACTTCTTATTAAAGAACATATTTACCTGTAGTAAGAATATGTTCTTAGTTTTCAGTAGAGGGTCTCATTGAAAGAACTGAATTATTCAACATGCTGCCTTTCTTTTCATCGTTTCACTTCCTTCAAGATGAGTTATTTTTTTTAACTTGCGAGTCAGCAAAATGGATATTAAATGCATCTTTTGACTTCCAAATACACCCTTGGTTTTATTCCCATCATTGGTTTTGGTGGTGTGGTTTTAAAATATTATTCAAATGTGGATGGATCTCTTGACGCTTATTCTTTCTTTAATCATTTTCTCTCCTTATTTCATGTGTAATTATGCTTCACTTAAAGGTTTTCTATCGATCTCTTTTTGAAAGTTCATTGTGTAATTTGGCATTTCTGTTGTTGAAAAGATCATCATAAGAGCTGTTATTATCTTAGGGATTGGATGGTGAAGCTACTGAGCCTATGATTAAAGAATTGGAGGAAGATAGGGAGGAATCACAAGATCCAGAGGTTGAGTTTGCAATAGCAGGAGCAGTTCGAGAGTATAATGGGCTTGAAATTCTCTTAGGCATGATCAAGGTGAGCTTTTAAGTCGCTATGCTGTTGAAAGTTCCCTGACAAAAGTTTTCTTTGCTAGACTTTAAATTGTTAGTTTTTTTGTTGTGAATTTGGTTTATATATATATATATATATGGTTGAGAATTTAGGTTAGAGGCTTACTTAACATGCAAATGGAACTTTTAGTGAAAAGGCATATATATGCCATAAAATTTATGTGCAAGTATTTTCTTGTTTATAAATCATACAAAAGTCTCTCTCTCTCTCTCTCTCTAGTATTATGATGTGGCTTTCATGTTTATACTTCTGTCTTCTTCCTTTTGGAGATTTTATCCTATGAAAATGAATCGTTCTTAATTTTATATTTTTTTGCTGAGTTGTTATTTTCCTTCATTCTTAAGGTAATCTTCACTAAACTGGTACATATTCACATGAAGTTGGTTATCACTTTCAGCAAAAGTGGCTTATATATATATGTCTTGACATATCATACTTTGATTTAAATGTACAGCGGTTGCGAGATGATTTGAAGTCCAACCAGGAGCAGTTGGTTGCAGTTCTTAATCTCCTTATGCATTGCTGTAAGATAAGAGAAAATAGAAGGGCCCTGTTGAGGCATGGAGCTTTAGGTCTTCTTCTTGAAACAGCAAGGCGTGCCTTCTCTGTGGATGCCATGGAGCCAGCAGAAGGCATTCTTTTGATTGTCGAGAGCCTGACTTTGGAGGCGAATGAGAGTGGTAATATTAGCATCACACAAAGTGCTCTTACTGTCACTAGTGAGGAAACTGGTACAGGAGAACAGGCCAAAAAGATAGTTCTTATGTTCCTGGAAAGATTATGCCATCCTTTAGGTCTCAAAAAGTCGAACAAGCAGCAGAGGAATACAGAGATGGTTGCGAGAATCTTGCCTTATCTGACATATGGTGAACCTGCTGCAATGGAAGCATTGATTCAGCATTTCAACCCGTACTTGCAAGACTGGGGGGAGTTTGATCAGTTGCAGAAACAGAATGAAGACAACCCAGAAGATAAGAACATTGCTCAGAAAGCAGCTGAACAGAAGGTCACTGTGGAGAATTTTGTTAGAGTATCTGAATCACTAAAGACAAGTTCCTGTGGGGAACGGTTGAAGGACATTATTCTTGAGAAAGGTATCACTGATGTTGCTGTCAGACATCTAAGGGAGAGTTTTTCAGTTGCTGGACAGGCTGCTTTTAAAGCCAGTGCAGAATGGGCAACAGGTTTGAAACTGCCATCTGTCCCGCATATATTATCTATGCTGAGGGGATTGTCAATGGGGCACTTGGCAACTCAAACGCATATTGACGAGGGAGGGATCCTACCACTGCTCCATGCCCTGGAAGGAGTCCCTGGAGAAAATGAGATTGGTGCAAGAGCTGAAAACTTATTGGACACACTATCTAATAAAGAGGGAAAAGGAGATGGATTCTTGGAGGAGACGGTGCAGAGGTTGCGTCATGCCACTAGGGATGAAATGCGGCGTCGAGCTTTAAGGAAGAGAGAGGAGTTACTTCAGGTATATGGTGTTCAATTTGTTGACCTTTTATATGTTTCTTCCCAGGAAACACGTTATATCTCTTTCAGAGAAGTCTATTGCTCTGAATTTCAAGGAAGCTGCTTTTTTCTATGATCAATCAATTTATAGCTGGATGAGGAGTTCCTGGATTAAATGTACATCGATTATTCTTAGTGCTTGATTTTGTATTGTAAACTAATGTAGCCGATAAAATTGACCCAGATGATAATTTTCTGGCTATTTTTTGAGTTAACAGTTTTTAATCATTTTGTTATGTGTTTTTCAGGGTCTTGGAATGCGGCAAGAACTGGCTTCTGATGGTGGTGTGAGAATTGGTTTTGCTCGGCCATTCCTGGAAGGTTTGGAAGATGTAGAAGAGGAGGAAGATGGGTTGGCATGCATGGTATGCCGAGAGGGCTACAAGTTAAGACCTACGGACTTGCTTGGTGTCTACTCTTACAGCAAGCGTGTTAATTTGGGAGTCGGCACTTCAGGAAGTGCTCGTGGTGAGTGTGTATACACCACTGTCAGTTATTTCAACATTATCCATTTTCAATGCCATCAGGAGGCTAAAAGAGCAGATGCTGCTCTCAAGAATCCAAAGAAAGAGTGGGAGGGTGCTATGCTCAGGAACAATGAATCGCTTTGCAATTCCTTATTCCCTGTTAGAGGTCCATCTGTTCCATTAGCACAGTATATCCGCTATGTAGACCAGTATTGGGATAACCTCAATGCTCTTGGGCGTGCTGATGGGAGCCGGCTCCGGCTGCTGACTTATGACATTGTTCTGGTTAGTAATTCTCTCTAATTTGCAGTTACCTTCATCATACACATTTGTGTTAATACTTATTTTGGGATTACGATATGTACTCACTGTCCTTTTGTCTTTAGATGCTAGCTCGATTTGCAACAGGAGCATCATTTAGTGCAGAAAGCAGAGGAGGTGGAAGGGAAAGTAATTCACGGTTTCTACCTTTCATGATCCAAATGGCTCGTCACCTTCTTGAACAAGGAAGCCCATCCCAGCTCCGTAGCATGTCCAAGGCTGTGTCATCATACATAAATCCATCCTCATCGGATTCTAGGTCTCCCACTCCTGTATCACAGCCTGCTCCTGGGACTGAAGAAACTGTACAATTTATGATGGTGAACTCACTTCTCTCCGAGTCTTATGAATCATGGTTACAGCACTGTCGATCATTCCTGCAACGTGGAATATACCATGCTTACATGCAGCATAGTCATGGTCGGTCCACTGCTAGGGCATCATCTGCTTCAACTGGCATGATCAGAATAGAATCAGGAGGTACCAGCAAAAGTGCCATGGCAGAAACTGGGGGTGCTGATGACCTGCTGTCTATTGTCAGACCTATGCTTGTTTACACCGGTCTGATTGAGCAGCTGCAACGCTTCTTCAAGGTCAAAAAATCACCAAATATGCCACCTATTAGATCCGAAGGAACTTCCACAGGACCGGAAGAAGAGGGTGGGAACTTGGAAGGTTGGGAGGTGGTAATGAAGGAACGACTATTGAATGTGAAAGAAATGGTGGGATTCTCCAAGGAATTGCTGGCGTGGCTGGACGAAATGAACTCTGCCTCTGATTTGCAGGAAGCCTTTGATATTATTGGTGTTCTTGTCGATGTCTTATCTGGGGAGATTGCTCGGTGCGAGGACTTTGTGCATGCTGCTATCAATGCGGGAAAAGGATAAGGTTCTTGGACAAAGTTCAGGAGCATGGTATGCGTTCAATATATGGAAGTGGCTAGTCTCCACAATCATTGTCTGCTATTGCCAATTTTGTATTGATATATGCAAAAGTAACATAACCGATGAACCTGGCGGTTTTCATCTCCCTTGATATGATATCATGAATAATATGTTGAACACACTTATACTCCTTTGTATGAAATCATTGACTACTCTCCCGCCCTCTCTTTTCATTATAATTACTCGGTGGATAAAATGTCTGCCAAAGTTATGTGCCTTCTCTCCTTTCATTATAATTACTCGGTGGATAAAATGTCTGCCAAAGTTATGTGCTTACCCATTTTTGGTATTTAACTATAACAAATTGGTTGGTAAAAAGAACTTTGAATATAAATTGTAGGAAGAGTAAACTTGCAAGTTCATCTCCAAATATATTGGAAATTATATATTGTATCCGGGAAGTTCATCTCTAAATGTATCATCCTTCTGAAAAGTGGACGGAAATAATTATTTTTCATAAATCCAATTAATATTTTCTGTGTGTTTTCCTTGTTTGTATATCAATTGAGGTATGGAGGACAGAAACGTTTCTGTTGAGGTGCAAAAGCAATCAGGTCAATGATGGTCTAAGGGTTGTGGAACCTAATTTAAAGGAATACAAGGGAGATGGCATGACTTAAAAGCCTAACAGTTCCCATTTCCCTCGAGGAAGGCGTAAACATATGCAAATCTCACCACTACTTTTATCTCTTTAGCACCGCTACTTCTCCAATCTTATTATAGAAATAGCAAATCAAATATTTATCGATAATTTAATTAGTGACAAAATTTAATTAATTACCATTTGTTTCCTGTTCTTGCACGAAATGCCTATTATAGCATCTGTTTCAACGATTGTATTAGAATTAGAAGTCCATCTATCTTTCACAAGTTGTGAAGAATCCCAAGAGATGGAAGAAAACAGAAGGCGGCAATTGGTGCTGGTTCCATTTCCAGTCCAAGGCCACATTAATCCAATGCTTCAGCTTGGAGCCATCCTTCATTCCAAAGGTTTCTCCATTACAATTGCTCATGCTCATTATAACTTCCCCGACCCATCCAATCATCCTAACTTCACCTTCATTCCCCTAGCGGATGGCATTTCCAATCCCAACCTTTTTTATGAAGACTTCATCGCTTTTCTCACTACTCTTAATTCTAACTCTGAAAATTCAATCCAAGATTCATTGAATCAGATGATTCAAAACCAGGGTCAACCCTGTATTATCTTCGATGGACTAATGTATTCTGTAGGAACAGTTGCTCGTCGTCTCAACCTTCCAAACATCATTTTACGTACTAGCTCTGCTGCTAATTTTCGAACCTACTATGCATTTCCTAGCCTTCGAGACCAAGGTTATCTTCCGGTGCAAGGTAAAAGTTCTCGACATTTGTTGAAAAATCTCTTGAGATTGTGCATATCAGTAGCGTTTTTTATTCGTTTATGTATCAGATTCTATGCAATCAGCGCTTGTGCCTGGTCTTCATCCCCTCAGGTTCAGTGATCTGCCTAAACATGGTTTCAGTTTAGATAACTTGTTAAGGTTTATGGCTATGCTGCGCGATACTCAATCGTCCTCTGGCATAATATGGAATACCATGGATTGGTTAGATGAATCTTCATTGGCAGAAATCAAAAAACATTGCCAAATTCCAATCTTCCCCATAGGCCCTTTGCACAAAATTGTTCCACCCTCATCTTCAAGCTTACTAGAAGAGGAGACTAGCTGCATAACGTGGCTTGATAGGCAGCCTGTAAACTCGGTCGTTTATGTAAGCATAGGAAGCTTAGCTAAGATGGATAAGAATGATGCAACTGAAATGGCATTGGGATTAGCCGGTAGCAATCAACCATTCTTGTGGGTGGTTAGGCCAGGGGCAATCCGGGGTTCGAGCTGGGATGAGCTATTGCCTGATGGGTTCCAAGAAGCTACTAAAGAAAGAGGCTGCATTGTGAAATGGGCACCACGAAAGGAAGTGTTGGCACACCCTGCAGTGGGTGGGTTTTGGAGCCATTGTGGATGGAATTCAACGGTTGAAAGTATATCAGAAGGCGTTCCGATGATCTGCAGGGCTTGTTTTGGTGATCAGAAAGTGATTGCAAGACATGTGAGTCATGTATGGAGAGTAGGTGTGGCATTGGAGAACAAATTCGAGAGAAGGGAAATTGAGAAGGCTGTTAGAGTGTTAATGGTTGAGAAGGAAGGAATGGAGATGAGACAGAGGGCAATGGAGTTTAAGGAGAAGGCTCAACTTAGCATTAAGAGTGGTGGTTCTTCCTATAATTACTTGAATCAATTACTACAATTAATAGAGTCATTTTAATACCAAATTTTCATATTTCTTGAACTTAAATATTTCAGTTTGTTTTGGAAGATGAAATGCTGAATGATTAGTGATGCAGGGAAAAGTGAGAGAGTGAGAAGTGTGCATGGACCAAGTTGAACTCAATCTATGTGATGGCTTCTTTCAAATGCTAAGCAAACTTCAATAATAAAAAAGCCTTTTTCTGCAAGTAAAGAGATAATAATGAAGCATAACTCATTAAAAATGCAATACATTGGGATTGGGCCACTATGCATACATATACTATACAATATATTGGGCCATAATATATATTTTCTCGGAAGGCAGCTGCTGCTGACAATGTTTTATTTTTATTGCCTTCATTTATATTTTTTTATTGACTTCATTTATATTTTTTTTATGGTTAATCAAAATTAGTGATTAACCACTGAAATTAGTGGTTAATTATTTAACGATTAGCTAAATGTAACGGACATGTTTTGGTTTTATTTTCAAAAAAACAAAAGATACAAACTAGATCATATATACAGATTAATCAGTATTCCTTTCATCATATTTAAAAATGTTATTTTTTTAATTTTATTTTATTCCACTTTAAATGTTATTTTCAGAATTTGAGTAATAGATTTACATATATATTTCTATTTATTATATATTCTAGTAAATAATTTTTATCACTTTTTATTTTTAATTAAAATTAAATGTAAATCTTGAAAATATAAAATGGTATTTTTGCTAATAAATATACTCTTTGTTCTCTTTTATGTGTCACTTTAAAGTAAAATTGAAATTATATATATCTATTACTTTTAAACTTTAAATGTAATTTAATTTTCTTTTTCAATAAAATTAGAACCAATTAGATTTTATAATTTAATTTTAATCACGCAATTTAATACTAAATTTAAATCTACTTATTATCTTTTAATTCTAATAAAAATAATAGATAAAAAATGGAGATAGTAGTTTTTTATAAAATTAAAATATTTTAATTATTTTCTTAATTTCTGTAAAAAATAAAAAATTAACTTTATATATATGTTTATCCTTAACCCTATATTTGTACTTGATTAATTTATGAGCCATGTGCATATTTGGTATAAATAATAGTCCGATAAACGTGGGAAAAAGGGCAAATTTGGGCATGAAATAAGAGATGATAATTAATAAATAATGATATTAAGGATAGAAAATATTTAATCTTAACATAATATTAAATTTTCCTTGGTAGGTGTGAGATAAAATGTGAAGGGAGGGGACAGGCTGTGAAATGAAAATGAAGTTTCCTTATGCAAAATATTTTTGAAAGGGAAGAGAAAGGAAATTGCACATGTTGGATTTAAATAAAGCTATTTAGTTCATGCAATATTTTCATCTACTTTGTTTCCTCAATTCACATCTCAAATCAATCAATCTTTTTTTTTTTTCTTTCATAAATAAAATAACTTATAAATATATAAAATAAAAATGAATTACCTTACTCCATACTTCCTTGTAGATAAAGCTTACTTCTTGCACTTCCATCATTGGTTTCAGACACTAATGAGTGGCCCCTTATCATTACCCAAGAACCCCTTTATTTCTCTCTCCCTTTATTGTAGTTATATTTATTATTTATTTTTTTCTTTTATTTTATTTTTAAATTATACGTACTAGTTGATTATTCGATACTTGTAAAGTATAACTAGCATATTAAATAGAACGGTTCAATAAAAATAAAAAAATATAATTTTTTCTATCCGATAGTATGTGCTATAAGTCAATTGTGGAGTTAATCCTAGGATTAGGAGAAGCTATATTATAAAATTATAACGTTATACGATTATTATTGGATTAAAATGTGATAAAAAAATATTTTGAGAATGGTTTCGCATTTATTTTTTTTTTTAGAATTTTTAGAGTTAAAAATACATTTTGGAAGTGAACACAATAAATTGTAAAATAACTAATTAATGAGGTGATTAAGTGCGTTTAGTAAAGAATCAACTCATTTGTGGTATATAAAATCCAAATTTAATTATGCAATAAGAAGAGTAGTTAAGATTCAATTTTGTTATATTAGTTGATTCTTATTAGTTTTGTCACAATTGTAAAATCCAAGATCATATTATTTTTATTTTTATTTTTATTCTTATTCTTGCACAAAATAAAAATCCAACTTTCAAATTTTATTTTATTCAATAAAATAATTATTTTTGGTTGAATTTATGTCTTATCTTTCTGTTCACACCAATTAGAGAGTGATTATTAGTTTTAGAATTTTGTTTTATTAAAAGGCTAGTTTATTATTATTATTTTTTTAAAAAAAAAGTACATACGTAATATACTGAATTTAGCATTAAAAAGCAAACTCTATTTGTCTCGTATAGCAAACTAGCATTGGATGCCATAAGAACTTTGTTTCCAAAGTGGTTTTATTAATGTAATTTGTTTTTCTTTTTCTTTTTTCTTCCAAAAAAAAATTCATTTTAATGAAAAAACACAAACATTCGAAGATGTTATTTTAACATTTTTCAAGAAAAAAATCAATTAATTAATATTGCCATGACTAAAGATCATCACACTACAAAGAAAAAAATTACCTTAAAATTGAAACATAAAGAAAAATCGAAAAAGACAATTCCACTTGACATAACTGCCTAATCTTACGAGAGAGTTAAGTGTGATGCATGGACTTTATAAATTAGGTATTTTATAACTTTTTCACCTCTATAATTTATTTATACTCCCTCCGTTTTTTTATGTTATTTTTGAGTAAAATTTAAATTTTATTTATCTGTCACTTTTAAACTTTTAATGTAATTTAATTTACTTTTTCAATTTATTTTTTTTCCAATAAAGTCAGAATAAATCAAATTTGATAATTTAGTCTTAATGACGTAATTTAATACTAAATTTAAATCTATTTATTATTTCTTAATTCTAGTGAAAACAACAAAAGTGACTGATAAAAAAAACAGAGAAAGTATTTTCTTTTTATATTTTATTTGATATTTTCTTGGTAGGAGGAAAATCAATATCTTCTCATTATTGTATTATACGGTTTTATAATCTTTCACTTCAAAAAAGAAAAATAAAATTATCACTATGAATAGAGAATAAATGAAGAGAAATGGACTAGCTAATTAATTTTGTCATGTAAATCAAGAAATATATTATACATGTCAATCAAAATCAGAACTCGTGACCACACTTTAAATAAAAAAAGAAAATAAATTATATTATAAAGTAGAATAGCTATTTAATTTAGGAGAAAAAATAATAATAATAATAATAATAATAATAATAATAAAGGTAATAGTGATGCCCTCTCTTGCCATCTTTTCATTTAAGTGGCAAATGTAAGGTTGTAAAAATACTTACTTATTAGTTTCAAAAAGAAAAAAAAAATTAATTATTTTCTCCATCTCTCACAGTGATACCGAAATAATATCAATTAAAAATGCACATTTTTGCCTTTCTCAATGCGCAATAAAGGCATTCACATTTATGTGTATATTTGAAAGTTTAAGACCTTTATTATTGGGAAAATACATCACATATTGCTCTAATTTTAATATTTTTATATTAAATTTTGGTTCTTCCAAAAGTAAATATTAAATTTTTTATTTCTTAAATTATTCATATTAAATTTAATATGGATATAATTAAAAAGTATACTCTATTAATCTCATGTGAAATTAATTTAAAATAATAGAACCCACCAAAATATAAAATTAAAAAAAAATATTCAAATTCATGATCTTTTAAATGTCTAAAATAATCATATATTTTTTTGTAAATGTCTAATATAAATGCTTTAAAAAATATAAAAATTTAATATCAATTTTTAATAATATAAACAAATTAATTTACAAAAATGTTAAAATTTAAGAATCCTGAATATGCATTTTCCTTTTATTATTTTATTCAACTTATAATTTTTTTTTAATATTTCTTGGTAACCTCAAAAAACTAATTATCTTGCCCATTGTTTAGTTTGAAAAGCTCTTTTCTAAGAATTCTCTTTTAATCTGACAGCACAATGTAGCTATATTAATTAGTTGTAAACTCCCTTATTTTTAATATATAATATGTCTTTTATGAAAAAAATTCTAAATTTTTAATAAATAATTATAATTTATGTAAGCATATTTTCTTCTATGATTGATAAAAAAAATAAACTTTGAATAATATAATAATTATTATTGTTTTAAATATTGTTTAATTATTTACCTAACCATTTTTTTAAGAAATTTAATTTCTTCGAGAATAATAAGAAAGAAAAGAGAAAGAGAAAGTCTAACAAAGGAAAGCAAAAATTGCTTATCATTATGACATCTTATTTATTAGGATTGAAAAAAAAAACAAAAAATCATTAAATTATATTAAAATTACATTTTTAATGACTTGCATTTTTGTTTTTAAAACTACTATAATTTATATTTTAATTTTATAGATACATTTTTTAACGATTAACTGATAATTAATAATTAACCAAACGCATTTTACGGTTAACTCATTGTTAATTGACTTGACTTATATTTTAATTTTAAAAAAATTAATGTTAATAAATTAAATTTAAAAAATAAATTGTGTACTGCTTAATCAATACATAGCCATCAATGCTAATCATGAATGCTGATTTTTTTTTTTTTTGGGTTTTCAACAGATGTCATTCTAGAATAAACATTATAAGAAAAAAAAAAGAAAATAAATTTCAATTGGAACAAAAATGATTGGAAGTTAATATATCAAATACTACGTATTCATTATCTTTTGTTATCCACTCAATGATTTCCATGCATCCTTTCTTCTCCTTGATAATATCTTTTATACCTACATGTAGTGTGCTGGAATTCATATCATATCACCGATTCAGTCATTAAATATTGTCTTAAAAAATAAACATTTGTATCCTATAAAAATAATTATTTTCATATTTCATGTATAATATATTACAAAAAAAGTAAACATATACTTAGATAATTTCATGTATTTATTTGTCATTATTAATTTGATTATAAGTATTTTTGACGTAGACTAGTAGATCTAACAATACCGAAACTTATAAGTGAGCTAAAAGTTCGATTTCGTACGATTTTTTCAGTGTTTGTAATTTTTTTTTCCATTATTTGTAATTTTTTTTATCAAGTTCATTTTTCTTTAAAAAAAAGTAAATTCATATGTGCACAAAACTACAAAAATGGATAATTGATAAATAATTAAATTAAGCAAAACAACTTTTTTATAATTATATTTTTAAAGGATAATAAAGATTGGAATTATGATGAATTGAAATAATAATTAAATTAAATTAGAATTTCCTTGGTTGAATTACGTACGATTTCCAGCAAAGCAATTTGCATAAGCATAAACAACTAAATTCCAACAACAATGTGAAAGCCTGAGCCCAATCCTTGTGAGATGTGACATCTGTTTTGCTATTTCTCATGTAGACAACCTTAGAAAATTACAACTCTTTGTGTTTTGTGGGCCCAATAAATACATCAATATATACTCCTCCACCTACAAATTAAGAATTATCCTTTTTTATATATTTATATAAAATAAAAAATAAATTTTTTTTTATTTCATTGAGCTAAGATAATTAATTCAATTATAGCAAAAATGAGTTACTTCATCTCATATAAAGATAGGTACATTTTTGTTTTTTGTTTGTTAATATGTTGGTTAACTTGTTCTTTTTCCTTATTTAAATGTTCATAACTTTCTTATTTTTATCCATTACATTTTTATTTTTTAATGTCATTATGTTTCAATAAAAATATGATACAATAAGAAAATACATGTGAATTTAAATTTTTAATTAAAATAACTCTTTTTTCTTAATTATTGTTTGTAAAATAGAAAGTATGACTATCTATTCCCTTGGTTATTTTTTATATGTCATTTTTTAGTAAAATTCAAATTCTATTTATCTGTCATTTTTAGATTTTAAATATAATATAATTTACTTTTTTAATTTATTTTTCTTTTACAATAAAAATAGAATCAATCAGATTTGATAATTTAATCTTAACCATGCAATTTAATACTAAATTTAAGTCTATTTATTATTTCTTAATTCTAATGAAAATAACAAAATTGACATATAAAAAAAACGGATATAGTATTTAGGAATGAAGAATTTTTTTAGAAGCAAAAATGAGTTATTGGTAAAATTAAGAATTAAAATTTTTTAAGATACGATTCATCTCGTTATCTCTCATTTCAGTATTAAGCGATCTTAGATATTAAAAATGAAATCTATGATGGATTTTAGTTGGATACGAATTTACTGTGTCCCGTATCTGCTATTCAAACTTTTTTTTTATCATGCTATTATTTATGTATTCAAATTATTGATAAATTATTAAGTTAAACTTTTCAAAAATTATAAGTAAGAAATATAGCTATGTGAAGATTTGAAGTTTATCAAACTTTCTTTGAGAATTATTTGGGTGCATCGATATACAATGAGTGCACCTAATTACCTCCAACTCCTTTATATACGTAGATTATTGAAAAATATTTATGTTGAATTTTAAAAAATTATAAGTAGAAAATATAATTTTGTGAATATTTGAAGTATATTAATTAGAGAGAAGGACCTTGCTTTTTCTTTTTGCAAGTCATGTCGATTTTCCTTTTATTTTTTTATGAAAAAGTAGAGAGAGTAACCTATTAAAAGAAATTAAATGGTTTTATTTGGATATATTATCCTTTAATATGCATTAATAGATCTCGAGTTCAAGCCTATACTTCTCTTTTCCATCTATATATATATAAAAAAAAAAAATTACATTTCTCAATTATACTATTTTTCACATTAAGTCTTTATTTGGATATTAAGATGAAATTAAAAATACAGTTATTCCCAAAATAAATCGGAAAATTAAAAAAAAAATAAAACGGTTTTTATTGATTATTATTATTATGGTAAAGAACTAAAGTTCCGACCTTTTTACATGGCAGTAAAAAGTTTTACAGACCGCACTGACTCACGCCTTAATCACAGGATGTCTTTCTGTCTCTGTTCCTATTAAAACGTTGCCTCTCTCGGCTCTCATCCTCTCTCCTCAGCCTAAGTCTCTCTCTCTAGAGTTTGCCGACAGCATTTCCGCCTAAATATCGCCCGAGTCTCGTCGGTGACAAACGAATAGTAAAGGCCTTCTCTTTACCATTCACACATTGTATGCAAGTGAGCATATAAGTGTTTGTTTTATATATAAATTTATATTTTTTTCCTCCGAGTTTTTTCAATTCTTATCGGGTCTCAAGCTGGGATTTTTGGTGAAGATTCAGCTATATTTTTTTCTTCAAATTCCTGGGTTTGCTTTACTCATTCAATAGCTAATTGCTTTGGAGTTGTGTGAAGTGGCAAGATTAGGTGTTTTTGGAGATTAAAGTAATGAGAATATGAAGCTGGTGTCTTTTGATTATTTTAATTGCAAAAATTTATAGGATCAAGGAAGGTTTTTTGAGTCCCTAGGCGTTCTTGATTATATTATTAAAGTTTAAAGAACCTCCTTGTCTCTTGTAGAGATAGCATTATTAAAATCCTTTCTGAGCTGCACCAAATTTTTGGTACAACTGATCAAGTGGGGGTGTTTTGTTAAATCATAAGTCTGTTTTTGTTGAAGTGGGTTGGTTGATTGGAGGGAAAAAATGTTAAAAATTTGCAAGCAAGATAACCCTGTTAAAGAGTGGGAGGTGAAAGTGAAGCTTTCGGGCGATGGGAAGGTTGAAAAGTTGAAGAATTCTATGGTTTCAAGGTCTCCAATGAAGCTTTGGATTTTAAGGGCAATTACAACAGCCTTGCTGTGGACTTGTGTGTTTCAATTGATGGCATTAGGAGAGATTTGGGGACCAAGATTGTTGAAGGGTTGGCCTTCTTGTTTTAGTCATCCTGATATTGAGCTAGCTTCTGTTCCTGCCAAAGTTGTTCTTCCTCAAAAGAGTGAGTTCTTGATTTCTCTTCTTGTTTTTTTCTTGTTTATATTAGTTATTTTGGAGTAGTGATGTGAATTATACAAAGTTATTGACTTTCACTTTAGTTGGACTTCTTTTGCACTACTAAAAGAGGAAAAAGAAAAAAAAATGCTATGCTATGCTATCAAATTTGTTCCATGCCTCTCTTTGTTTCCTTGTCAGCTACTCATACAATGATTATTGTTATATGATCGTTTTTTCATTTGTTTTTAACATCTTTGTTGATTAACTGGTCTTGAAACAAACATATTCGATTTCTCCGTCTAATATATTGATTTCTCCATTTCTGATGAAACGTCGGGAATTATAATTTTGTAAGTTTTAATTTAGTAACTACTGCCTGCAGGGGTTTATAAGAATAATGGATATCTGATGGTTTCATGCAATGGAGGACTCAATCAAATGCGAGCAGCGGTGAGTTTACCACTAATTTGACCATAACCATCATAAATTATCCTGAAGTTGCTATGGTTCTCTGTTATTATATTGTCTAACGTCAGTATGTGTGGCTAATTGTGTTACTTCGTATCATATGCAGATCTGTGACATGGTTGTCATTGCAAGATATCTAAATGTAACTCTAATTGTTCCAGAGTTGGACAAAACCTCATTTTGGAATGACCCAAGGTATGCTTGTTTATCTCAAGTCTCATCAATCTTCATTTCTTAATGTTGCCAACTGAATTCATAAGTGTTCTTTAGTTGTTTGATCAATTCTTTGTGCTGCAGCGAATTTCAAGACATTTTTGATGTTGATCATTTCATCACTTCCTTGAGAGATGAGGTTCGAATCTTGAAAGAGCTGCCGCCTAGGATGAAAAGACGAGTTGAATTGGGAATGTTCTATTCATTGCCACCAATTAGTTGGTCAAACATGTCCTACTATCGCCATCAGGTTAGTTTGCTGTAATCATATAGCTACTGTTGTCCTTTTCCACCTATTTTCTCGTGTTGTAGTTTTGGACTAATGCGACTAATTTTCTGAAGTGTTTTTCAACAGATTCTTCCTCTGGTGCAAAAGTACAAAGTTTTACATTTGAATAAAACTGATGCTCGCCTTGCCAATAATGGACTGCCTGTTCAAATTCAAAAGCTGCGTTGCCGTGTAAATTTTAACGCTCTGAGATTTACACTGCAGATTGAGGAATTGGGTAGAAGAGTTGTCAGGTTCTTAAGAGAGAAAGGCCCTTTTCTGGTCCTTCATCTCAGATATGAAATGGATATGTTGGCTTTCTCTGGCTGCACTCAAGGTTGCAATGTTCAAGAGGTTGAGGAATTGACAAGAATGAGGTAATTTTCTCTTAATTGCTGGGATTGACCCTGTCAATATGAAACATAATTAACTATATCATATTTCATATTGTTAGATACGCTTATCCCTGGTGGAAGGAAAAGGTTATAAATTCTGAAATGAAAAGGAAAGAAGGTCTGTGTCCATTGACCCCTGAAGAAGTTGCTCTTGTATTAAGTGCATTGGGCATTGATCGTAATGTTCAAATTTATATCGCTTCGGGAGAAATATATGGTGGAGAAAAAAGAATGAAGACTCTGGCAGCAGCATTCCCTAATTTGGTGAGTAGAAGAGAACAGCAACCGCTAGTTTTACTTTTGTGTGGAGGAATGACATAATATTTTACTGTTCTTGAAGCAGGTTAGGAAAGAGACATTGCTCGGACCATCAGATTTGAAGTTCTTCGAGAACCACTCATCCCAAATGGCAGCATTGGATTACCTTGTCTCCCTGGAGGGTGATATATTCATTCCTACATATGATGGGAATATGGCTAAAGTTGTTGAAGGCCATCGTAGGTAATGCATTGCTGCTATATTTTATCGGCATTCTCAACTAATTATGTTTTCTATATCAGGGTTAAGTTCTTTTGCTATTAAAAAGTGAACTAAATGTCCTAAATGAAAGCCTTTCGCCCATGTCCTTTGGAGAACAAAAGTAATTTGCTTACAAAAAACATAAATCATCAATCTGAGATGGTTTTTATCATGTTTTGATGACTTCCAGATTCTTAGGATTCAAGAAGACAATTTCACTAGACAGAAAGCTGTTAGTTGGTTTAATAGATCAGTACAACCAGGGGTCATTGAGCTGGGATCAGTTCTCTAATACTGTGAAGGAAGTTCATGCTGATCGGATGGGGAATCCAAGGACGCGAGTAGTCATACCCGATAAACCCAAGGAAGAAGATTTTTTCTATGCTAATCCAAATGAATGTTTGCAGCTATTAGATGAACCATCGAATAGCATATGAACTTAGAGTCATGTCAATGAGATGATCATCCTTATACTCGCTGCTTAAACATATTTACTATACAAAAAATGGCCTAATTTAAGCACATGGAAGCTTGATACAGAGGATTTCATTACTGTTTATCAAATTGAGGTCAGCAGAACTTAGGGTATCATCAGTTTGGCTGGTCATCAGCAGTATCACCAGAATATTTATGAGAAATAATTTTTGAATAACCAGATTGAGTATAGAGTGGGAAACATGAGGCCGTTGTCGAGGGCTGATATCGGATGACTGGATTGTAAAGAAGGATAACGGAAAATATTCCGGACGAGGAGGTTTTGGGATGTCAAATCCTTCTCCACATTTCTGTAGATGTATGATTTTTTTCATCATCAAATGTTTAATGAGCATTTTACATTTCTTTCTTTCTCTGCTCTATGATCATTTCCAGGATGTATATGCACAAGATCAAGAGAAAGCCTATTGTCCTGTGTTATTTAAAATATAATCTGATGGAGTTTAGAAGATGTGCTGGTATACACAGACAACAAAGGTATTACTATTTAGTTACAAAGCACAACTAAATCAAGTACTAGTAGATATTATTTTAAATGGGAATGGTGGTTGCATCTTCAAGTAAACTAAAAATGAATAGATAAACACAAGGAGCAGCCTTTATTAATCATTAATCAGAATTCTTTTGTTGCTGCTAGTGGTTTGGTAATAGAGATTCCATTCCATGATGCATAATCAATTAATCATCCTTAGTGGTTAGAAGAATGAGGAAATGCATTTTCTATACTGTCACCAACTCCTAAAAGCCTAGTGTATGCTTATCCCATTCCCTTAATCAACATATAAAAAGAAATATATTAAACAAAGGTAAAATCTATAATTTAATCCCTGAATTTCAAATTTTTTATATATTGAGTTCTTATATTTTTAAAACTATACATTTGATCCTTTTAACTTTTACATATTTACACATTTAATTCATATACTTTCAGAACTATACAACGGATCTCTGAACTTATCTATTGAAATATATTAAGTAACTTATTTATTAGAACACATTAAGTCTAAACGAATATTAAAAATAATAATGTTCTGTTAAAATATATACGATTTCAACCGAGTATATATTATACTGCAATTTGTACCATTCATTTTAGATTTAATTTATTCTTTTCGAAAAATTCAAAAATTTAATGTGTAGTTTTACAAGTATAGGGATTTAATAGTTAAAATTGTTGAAGTAAAGGAATCAAAGCATGGGTTTTTCCATTAAACAAAGAGTTATTCATTTACTAGTGTAGTCAAAGCTCATATTCCAAGGATAATAGAATTAATTGTATTAAGAGGAGGAGAAGTGAGTGATCCCAGAGAGGTGAAATTACTGATACAAATACAATGAAATGTAAAAATTTTGTGGGTGATCCAAGAAATCTCTCTTGGAAAATTAATAATAATAATAATAATAATAATAATAATAATAATAATAATAATAATAATAATAATAATAATAATAGTAAAGAAAGAAAAATTCCACTAGAGATAGTGAGTGGGGTGTTATTCAGGCACCTCAAACATAGCTTTCGGACCACACAACCATTGCATTAAGTGGCTTTGCAATTGATGGATGTCAAAGCCCTCATCACTTGAGATTTTTAGTAGGGAGAGGAATTGTATCCAAGTTGAAATTTGATTTAATCATGGAATCACCTATCACATTCTTTCTTTTTTGCCAATTGGTACCACATTTTTCAAATTTATACAAGCAAGTCCAAGTGCATATAGAAGACTTGTTTGAGTACAGCCTAGTAAAAACCAAAATTGAGCTATCATTCACATCATCCACTTTATCTTGTTTTGTTTTTCCTCTTTCACTCATTGTGTGAATGATTATGCAACAAATAATAATAATAATAATAATAATATTAATAATAAATTAAACTAGATTTTTGTAGGTCAGTCATGCCACGTCAAAGTGCCATTAGAGAGGAAAACAAACTCGAGGAACATCCACCTAACTGCCATGCTTTGTTTTTTAAAATGGACCATTTTCAGATTGAATTTTTAATAAACCACTGTGTAAACTTTTCATGGGAATAATTTCATTTAAGGTCATTAAAATTTAGCGATTATAACCTTATTATCACTATATTATAATTTATAATAAAAAATTAATTTAACTTTTATTTTGTAATAAAAAAATCATAAAAACCGAAATTTCAAAAATTCAGCCACCAAAAAAATAATCTAACTTTTATTTTACTTCATTATTCAATTTATTTATTTATTTTAATGTAAAATTTATATAATATCAACTTAACCGCTTCTTGTTTTGTATAATATAACTCAACCAAAATAAAAATTAAGTTATTCTTTAAGATAACCGGATTCTTGAATTTTCGATTTTTGTGATTTCTGTTACAAAATAAAATTTTAATTATTCCTTCGTTACAAATCGTAATATAATAATCATGACATTACAGTCGCCAAAATTTAGTTACCATATATAAAATTAACCATTTTTCATTCATGAAAATTTCTTTTTCTTTTTGATTGATCACAAATTTCTTGTCTTTTAATAGTATTGCCCTTTTAGTAATTCACGTATAGCAATCCAATAGACATGTACCTAAACCGTCAAATCATATACGTTCATTTGGTTAAAAGGTCTATTTACACACATATCACATGTACACATTCACCATATCTCATACCGTAATTTACTTTATTCCAAAAGTATGTTAAATTAATTCAAAAAAAAAAGGATAACCTGAATTTAATTTTTTTTCTTAAATATGAAAATAAATAACTATATTAAATTAACGTGAGCCTTTCCGGTAGAAGGAAAGACAAAAGGCCCAGCCCACATATGCAATGGTCCTATTATATGCCCGACATTTAATTGAGAATGCGAGGGAGAAAACCATTTAAGGATATAATGAGCTTCTCATTATGTGCATGGATTGTGAGCTGTCAACAAAATATATAGATATATATATTTATATATAGAACACTTATCAATTTCTTCTTTTTCCTCCTTTCATCTTTCCTTGCTGAACTCAAGGAGATTCCATCCAAGCAACCAGGCAAACCAAAAACCATAAACATGTACAGTTGACCTGGACTTCGTTGTCTGTCCAATGGCACCGACCATGAAGAGCACCATTTCACAAATAGGAACAGAATAGAGCAATCAGTTGGGATAAACTGATAATAAAACCAGAATGATGAACTAGCTCTTCTGTGTTCGCAGCCTCTTTCGAGACTGACCAGAGTCTTCACTGCAATTCCCAAAACCAGTTTGCTCCATCACTTGATTGTTCAGGTACAGATTTTCTTGATCCTGAATTAACAATGAATGAAAGAAGCGGGATTGTGGAGGAGATTAAAGAAAATAAAACTACACTACCAAGAAGTTTGAAATCGCCTTTAAAATGTTGTCAAAAAGTTAAAATATCTCGTCAGTTCCTCAAATAGTTAATGAGAAGTTTAAGGCACACCTTTGAAATTGATGCCGCAATTTCTGCTCCACTATTTTCTTGTTTGCCTACATCAATTTGCACTGAGATGCTTGTCTGTGATAAATCCACACCCGCAGATCGCAGTACTTGGGTCATTGTATCAGATACCCTGTTGAACACCACCATTCCACTTTGTAACATGGCAAATAATAACCTTTTCCAAAAGAAGTTCATTATCAATAATCACTCGGTTACTTAATAACCAAGGGAAAGAGGGATAATATGATAGAACCCTACCACAAGCATGAGCCGTGCATACTTAATTCTATGAAAGGTAGTTCAAATCAAAATCTGTAACAAACAATGTCTCTCAAAACTGGATCCAGAAAAAATTCATAATTTTATCTTGATTCTATAATTATTCTCATAGTATTTGCCTTGTCATCATGTAGGCATAAGCAAAACTCATGACTGACCTGCTACAACTTATAACCTTTGTGATCGTCTTATCCCTAACAAAAAGTGGAGAAAACCTAGAATATCCACTGATGAGAGGCACAAATAGTTTGTCAACATGCCACGATATAAGCAAAAAAAATATCATCACTGGTACCTGTACCAAAACCAGAATCTAAGATGCTAAGGTGGGTATCAAGTCCTGAAAATCATAAATTCTAAGTCCTGATATCCCCTTCAAATTTGTGAAGTTGAAGGAGCCCACTTCCTATGAACATACCCATTTAATAAATTTTTACATTAGAAAATAATATAATTAGTAAGTAGATTTTCATGTAATCAAGTCAGATGCTCACCCTTGAGAATATGTCCTCGAGATGCTATCTGATTCATTTTCATGCACTAGCTCCTCTTGTCCATTCAGTGTATTGTTTGGAGCCGCACACTCGTTTGAACATGGCTGGCCCTGTGGCAGCTGGGATTGAAGTTGGTATGCCATGTTCTCAGCGACAGAAACAGAATCCTGCACTGAGTGGGCGGTGACACCACCTCTCCCAACAGCAGAATACATATTCGACTGCCCTTGCATATTAAAGGGAACTGCAGTGGTTCCCAGCTCGGATTCGAGTGAATTATGTACATTGGTAAGCATGACAGCAGTCTCAACAGAATCATTCTTCAGTGCTTGAGAATGATCCATCAGACCTTCAACAGGTGAATGTTGATTTTTCTGTTTCAAACAGACAATAAACCATATATTAGGCTCCCTGAAGAAGTTTAAAAAGATTAAAGCCCAAAAAAAAAAAAAAATTGAATTGTCAAAAATATTACAACTTTGACGAAGCTGTAATCCATGTCTTAAAAACCAAGTGAATTATCTCTCATGCCAATAAATCACTTGAAATTCTACACCAAGCCCAATAGCTAATAATCAGATGATGCACTGCATAAATGCAGATCGTAAATAAAAATAATAACCTTCGACGATAGTGTCCTAGCACACATTTGAATGAGTAAATGCCCACTAATTCATACAATGGTTTTTCAAGGCTATGAAACATACAAGCACCTGAATTCAAGCAAGTTTACAAATGAAAAGGATTGTGTGAGTCCCCTGTTTGGACCAAAGTCCTTGATTCATTTAGATCCAGATAACAAAACAGAGGATGCATCCTCAACATTCTAAAATATGAACAAAGATTAGAAGAGAAACCACGGTAAGCCAAAAGTTGAAGCCTTTAGGATACTTCCCTTGAAACCTCAGAATCATAAACAGATCAATCATCACAAAACCTAGATATTGAGAACTTGACAAGAGAGAGAATCTTAAGAAAAAATATATAAATGTTCAAGAACTTTTAATTTAATCAATTGAGTACAAGAACTTTAATATTTGTAACAACTTTATCTTGTCAATGGAAATCAAACCACTAATTATGTTAGCTTGCCCAAATGATTATTGGATGGAATTCAAAAGATATTGAATCAAGATTATTGTTATTATCGTTATTATTATTATTATTAAATGTGGTATTTAAAATAAAGGGCAGCAGGAAGTTCATGTTGACAATGAACCACTTGTAGTTCCATATAATACTCTGCTTGGCACCTGCCAAACTTGCTCCCAATATATATATATATATAGAATGAAGCTAATAACACGAGAAAGTTATGTGCTAGGCATAAGCAATCTAAAAACATGCACACTTAATGAATTGAAACCTTACCCATGGTGTCAATTTTGTTGGCTCCTGAGCCCAACCTTGGTATGATCCCTCATACATCTGTAACTTTTCCTGTAGAAACTGAATGTACTCTATAACCTGCAGATTTGTAAAAACGTTTTTTAATCCTAGAAAAAAAATATATATTCAACTGAAAACATAAGAATGAAAAAGAAAAATTGATTGGCCCACCTCTAACAAGAATGAAGCTTTATCCCTTTTCTGATCATTCTGAGGTATAAGATCTCGCAGAATCTGAAACCTGTCCCACAAACACAGTTGTTCAAACATGATTAGAAAACAATTCCCATAGTATATAATATCCAGAAGAATCTAACAGAGCACATAAGAGCATGAAAGATCAATAATGATAATTGGACATGAAATTCTATAGTCCAGAAGAATCTAACAGAGCACATGAGAGCGTAAAAGGTTAATCATGATAATTGGACATGAAATTCCGTAGTCCAGAAGAATCTAACAAAGCACATAAGAGCATGAAAGATTGACAATGATAATTGGACATGAAATACCCGTATCACCAAGAAACAAATACCATTATGCAACAGGATAGATTGCCAACAAATGATATAGCAAAGGAGAAAACTGATCTTAAACATCTTCCTCCACTTAAAGAGTGAAACTTCACAGAAAACTCAAGTTCTAAACTAGTCAAGTTGATGGCAAATATCCCCTACCTGTCCAGTTCCATCTAATGCTATACTCTCCCCTATAATTATTTCAGATACTCCTCTTGTTTGCTCCACACCAGTACTGTATTTGCAAATTCTTATTGGACATTATAGAACCGAAGAGTCCAATGAGGACATCAAGCTTCCTAAAGACATTATATAATCAGGTTTCGCTTCACTCATAGTATCTTCTATTAACCCAAAAATTATCTTTCTGCATCTCCTCCTCCCATTTCTTATCATCGCTTTCTTACCCATGAAAGCTAAAAAGTCACCAAATTTAAAATCTTTTTGCAAATAATCCCAAGAAACTCACCCTAAAACATTAATGCACAACACATTTCCACCATTCCCACATTATTTTTACATGCAACTCATACAAAAATGAAAATTGAAAAAAAGAAGGCAAAAAGCTTTGCCTCTCATTAATCTTGCTCCTTCGACGCTGCTCTGTCTCAGAATGTTTGGACCTGTGCGTATTCGCCTTCTGTTCACTGCTTTTACCATCTCCCTTTGTCACTTCACCTGAAATTACCAAAAAAAGTGAAATAATAACGATAATAACCAAATAAAATTTTAAGTACAGTATTTAAAAAAATAAAAAACACCATTTTGGCGCATTAAGAAAGCTCATACGTACCTCTGTAGGAGGAGGAGTCATAATCGTCAGGTTCATCTTCTTCCTCGAGGTGAGACTTAACAGATTTCACCATAATTTAAAAGAAATACACTATTTTACGCCAGAACTTTTCCTGTTTGAATGGAGGATCGTATTAACAGACCATAACCAGAGCTCAAAAGCGAAACACCATCAACCGATATCAAAAAAACATAATTCAAAAACAATATCTAGAGAAAGTGAAAGAAAGTGAGTACTTGGAAGGAGGAATAATGGTAGACGGAGGTCCGAGTCCGAACTGGCTCCGGCGAAAGAGATTTAGGAGAAGCAATTATTTTTGTACACTTTGGCAGTGAAGCCCTAAAATGATCCAACTAAATAAATCAAAGCAAGTGAAGGGAAATTGTTTTCCAATTTAATCTGTATCTTTCGAAATTTAATTTACATTTATCTAAACAAGGGTAAGCCTAAAATATAATTTAAAATTAATAAGTGTAGGAATTTGGTTGTTTCTGTTTTTTAATCGAAGAAATTGGTATTTATGAATAGTGATTTATGCTAATATGCGCGGTTGGTGACAATTTAAAATTGAGTTGCAGGAATTAGTTAGGCATGCTCGCACTTTACTTGTCTTCTTTTTTTTTTTATTAATTATTCGATATCCGAACCACATTGCATTCATTAAATTCGAATTTAAAACGTCGTTGTAAGCTAAGATTTTTTGTCCCTCCTCCTAACTCATAGGCCAAGTGTCTTAATTATTCGTTTTAATATCCTTTTTACGCACAACTCACCTAATCATGTTTCGATTAGCTACTTTATGTGTAGATTTTGATTAAATTTGTAAAATTTTCATTCAATCTGTCAATAATTCCGTTATAATTTTAATAACAAATGTAACCTGATGAGTTGGGTATATTTGAGTGGGCCTAACAGGCATTTGACAACTATTATATTAGTCATATTTTACAGTACAGGTTAATTTATCTGATACAGCAAAAATTTTGTCAAACCGATCGGATGGACGGCGTTTTTTATAGATTTGACGTGAAAGGTTACTCGTGTTGGATGAAAATCCTATCGTGTGGACTTATACTCAAAATTGGTTTTGGACCTCATGGGCCTTATAAAACCGGAAGCATGATCAATTATAATAATATTTTGATTTTAATCTGAAATCATCAGATGAGTTTTTAGGGATAAAACAAATTCAAAACCTCAACTTCAAATTCAAATGGAAAACAATTTCTTAGTAAGCAATATAAACATGAACAAATGAAAATTTGAGACAATTTTAACAATTCAAAATGAAAATTATACGTACGAAATATAAATCAAAATTTTTTGCACTAGCAAATTAGATTCTTGGCTGGTTAATTCTTTGCATAATCATAGGATTACAATGGCAAGGCTCCTGTAAGAACGAACATCTTTTAAGTTTTTCTTGCATGAACCTAGTACAGCTTGTTTCTTTAGCAGCTGTTTCTTTTTCCACAAACAACCATACACCACTTTGCCAACTTCATACCATACTAATTAACCAAATTTGATCTTATGAGCAGCAGAGAAATGCTTAGCTGCCTCTACCATCACTGCCTCCAGCAACCTCAAAGCTGCCGGAGCTGGATTTCGAGGACTGTTATGCTCATTTCTGAACCGGCAGGATCACGAAAGCACGAAAAATTCCACCTCCAAGAGGGTGAAAACCGACTGCTCTTCTTATTTCTCCCCATTTTGTTCTACACTGTTATTCCTTAAAGACTTGTAAATATGTCTGTGGGTTATACTTTGAGTACATTTATATAAATGGATTTCTTGTTGATCCCGCTCAATGCTCATAAAGGAGGAGTTACATAGTGCTGATCAAAGCCGAGTGTGTAACATTTTCTTTTTGGGATTGTTTGAAATATATTTTTGGATAATTGAAAAATGTTAACAGAAGAAGCACTTGCTGGGCAACTCTTTGTATCGATGACGTACACGTGTATGTCAGTAGCATCAGTGCATAACGTGCACAGTGCAATCGATACATGATGTTAGATCAAACATAAAAAAAGTGCCAGCGCCAGTGTGCATTGGATGGATGCTCGTATTTGCTTCCATGGTTTCTCAGCAGCTTCGTTAATGTAGTTTGGAAATATCCTTTGTGGCTCCAACAGTTTCTCAGCAGTTTCTTTAGTGAAGTTGTTTGGAAATATCCTTTTCTGTGGGCAGAACTAATGTTGATACAGTTGATAACAATCCTATATATTTCAATCCTCCTGATTTATCTCATTTCCTAAACTTACAATACACTAAAGGCTGAAAACAAGTGTTAATAGTGCCCAGATCATTAAATGTATATAATTAGACAACGTAAAAGGCCACATCCTACAGAAACCAAAAATATATTCAATCAGGGATTTAATGGCCTGTGTTATTATGCTTGACTATGATACATCAATTATAATCGTCAATGTCCCCTAGGAAAATAATAGTTCTCTGCTTAGAGTCTCCAAAGCACCCTAGTCTATATCAAAATTGGTTGGGAGATGCACATAAAATCATTTCCCCAAAAGAAAACCTTGAACTAAAATAAATGTCAAATGCAATGGTTGGAAAGCTTCATACCAGTAAGTATGATTACGCCAGGCCATCAACTTGATTTTAAGGGCTTGAATTGCTGAGTTCTTTAGCTACAAGCCATCAAATACTTTATTTCCCATTGGTGCAAAGCTAAGAATTCTTTTTACCACCTTCCTCGGATTGTGCTAAAGGAACTTGCTTTTTCTTTCCTAATAACAGCTTTCAGGCCACTGAGAGGTCATTTACACATGGAGATCCACTACTGCAGCTAAAATGGGGCTCCTATCATTATTCTGCACCCTCAAGTTCTTCCTGATCCTCCAGTTGAGCTTCTTCTTTATTTACTTCACCTCCACTTTCATTATTATCACCACTAAGCTTAAAGAACAATCCCGAAGATGAGGAAACATCTTCATCAAGATCCTCCTCAGCTTCTTTGTCCATTGATCTTGATACATCTTCACCATCCATCCATTTAGGGCAATGATGTGTCACTCCAAGAGCAGCCTTAATTTGAGTCTGAGTTGAAGGGCTTGATGCAAGTGATGATGTTTCAGTTTGATCATCTCTTAAGCAAGAGCATTCAGGCACAGGATGAGAGAGAAAAGATAATGGCTTTGATTTTGCAGATGCTTCTTTTAATCCATCAATTAAACTTCTTCTTAGATGCCTTCTAATAGTGGTCAGCCAGCTGCGGTTTGCCTGATACAAATGTTCACGGTTTTCTTCAAGAAGCTTGGCCACTTGCTTCCTATGGTTGCATATAGCAGCGCACAAGTTAACAAATATAAGTATATTTGAGGCATATTAAAGGATAACTATTGTATATAAACATAATCTGTAAATGTGAGAGTCCATGGCACATGAGAATGTTGCCTGGCAAATCATTTCCCATTGCTTTCCCGTCTACGGATCCTTGTTACAAAGCTCTGTCTCGGGTTTCATACATATGGCCAAACAAAATACAAAGCATATAATTTCACAAGTACTGATATTAAATAGGACGCTAGTACTGACATAAAATAGGATGCTAGACTAAGAAGTGATAAACAAGAGTTATTCATTTAGATATTCAGAAGAGAACGAGGGAGGATCATGTAGGGAAAACTAATGTCATCACACCAATATATGCATCCATATTTCATACTTCGTGTTAGATGATTACCTATCAGGTCGAAATGTTTTAACTGAAGCTGATTGATAGAGCCTATGCCCCACAACCAAGCTAGCAAAATTTGGATGTCCCTTCCCATCACGATCAAACCCAGGAATGAATACATCAGCTTCAACACAAATCACATAGTCAATTGCATCCCATAGCAATTTATGGGCATTGGTTCTCAACTCAATGACTGTACTCTCAGGCTCATTATCACTTTCAGCAACCCAACCCCACCAACCTTCAATATTATATGGATACTTAGGGCGAGCTGGAGGAGGTGGAAGTGGACGAGGGCGTGGACCGTCAATTTTCCATGCTTCAAGCTTTTTCCCTTGCACAACCAATGGAGGGGTCCTTGGATGTTTGTCAACAAGGTTAACCTCACGTCCATAAATTCTATTAAACTCCCATGCTGCACTAAGGGAAGTCCTATCAACAACATTTTCAAACATTGCATGGAGAGGAATTAATGTTCTTTGACCCCCAAAAACTTCTCCACCAGAAACATATATGATTGTATCCCATGAGTATCCATATGCACGAAGAAGAATGCCAACCTGTAAAAAAACAGGTGAATTATATCAAAATCAGGGTTTTCATTTCTTTCAATTTTCAGCCCTTCAAAAGATATCAATTACAGCTAATGGAATAACTGAGCTGAATAACAGCATTATGTGTTGAGGCCATCCCCAAGAGTTTAACCATTGCACTGTAACAGATTTCAACAATATGCATGGAAATTTTTGTTGGGTGAATTGGCCAATTTCTTATTCATGTTCAATTTAGTTCAAAATCAACATTATGGCCAAATTAATCAACTATTTGGCATTTATGGCCAATTTAGTGCAAGCTCTCAAAATAATAATATTTGTCTCATCATAAATGGTTGCCTTGGCTGAAAGTTAACTTAAAAAGATCACCAAAGTGTTTTAAGTTGAAAACTTCATTGATAATGTAATTTATTTTTCCTTAATATTCTTGCTTAATTTTCATATTTGGCCTAAATTGGCCATTAATGCCTTTTACCATTCTCATAGCCCTAAAGTTGATTTTGGACTAAACTGAGTATTGATAAGTTCAAGAAAAAAATGAGTATTTAATCTTATCATTTTTTTCATAAAAGCTAAGTTGGAGAACTTTTGGAAGCAACCTTCTCCTTCTAATGAAAAGCAGCCTCAAGAATTTTACAATCCCAACAGAGAGGGGCAACACACATGTTCACAATGCAAGGGGTTACATAAAGTACATGAACTTCACCAAGGTACAAACTAATATCGAATCAGGTTGTTACCTCCTCCGGCATTAATGGACACGAACCATTAAGGCGTTGTTCAGCAGAATTTACAGAAAGCTTTCCCTTGACTATTCCACGCTTCATCATCCAGGCTCGTTTGTGCTGAATGAGTTCAGTGTGAACATCCTTGGGAAGAGCTCCAAGACACAATACGAAGAAACAGCAGGTAAGTTGTGATGTTAAAATGTTTGACTAATCAAATCAAGAGTAATGGCATCTGGGTTTGGCAGAGGTACCTGGAAGAGTTCAGCACAGCCATAATATGCTAAGGCATCTCGAGTCATCCCAGGCTCATAGGCTATAAATGGCCGGCCAGGAGCCCTTAATCTAAAACACCAATAAAATTCAGTTGACTGAGAAAAATGTGAATACAATTTTAAAAAACATTATACCGTGAAGAAACACTGACCTATGCAAAATTTTGATTGCAAGCTCCTGTACATCTTGTCGAAACTGCAAGGCATGAAAAGCAACTCTACATCTAAGCCTTTGATATTCTTCAAGGTGGGATGGAAGAATAGCCTGCATCGGCACCAGAAAAAATTGCAATACAATTTAATCAGGTAGCGTGTAGAATGAAAGAATGAAACTACAACAAATAACAAAGCAAAGCGACTCTTAAGACCAAAACTATTGCAATAAGTTTTCACGTGCACATTAGGTGTCAAGAGTCGATTTTGCATGAAAAAAATCCAATGACACATGACATGTAAAACAAAGTACTAAAGTTTTCGTGTATGTCAATTTGAGGTTAAGTAAACAGCATAGAGCATTATCGGCCAAACTTCATTACACATTAAGATCTAACACAGTACTGTTGTCGCAAATCTGTATTAGCAAAATGAGGAAGCGGTGCAAAAGACATTTTATAGTTGTTGGAAATTGATAACATGCCCAACCTATGGCATGGAAACAAAACGCATAAGAATAAGAAATTTTAACAATATCATGGGTAGGTTGGATATCAGCATATGAATCAGAAGACAATATCTTTTATTGCTCATGAGCTACAACAAAAAAAGAGAGCAGCTCATAAAAGATGACAAGGAAAGAGATGAAGTAATTAATAAACCCCTATGCTATTTAACCTATCTTAACGTGGATACGACAATACATCACCCATGCAAAGACTTCTCTTGATGTTTACCATTATTGGTACAGCTTATATGAAAAAAGTTGGCCTCAATATTTAGCCATTTCCAGTTCATTACTGGTGATTACATTTTTGGTACTCGTAAGCTGAACCACTCTCAGATTCCATGGTCCAAGACCTTAAAACATTTAGAGTTCCTAGTCAATGACATAAAGTTCTTTTCTTTTTTTCTTTAAATCTCTGAAGACACGGTTGACTTCATCCAGCTGGTAGAAAATGGGACTCGATCAGAGATTGACGAGTAAGAGCATTCCACTCAATCAATGTGGGCCTGCATATACCTTTAAAGCCTTGATCTCTTAGAGGCTATTGATCTCATTTAGATGAAAGAAAAAATAACCATGAAAATCTACTGGTAGGAGAGGACCAAGCACAAATTCCATCATGGAGTTTACTAGTATATCAATTTCAGTTACACCAACATAAAAGAAAAGACATATAATCAAGTATAGGTTGTAAATACCTTCAAGCATCCCCCATCAGAAACCACCAGTTCAACCACAGAATGCTTATTAAGTACTGGAAGAACTTGATGCAAATAAAAATATGGTGAAGCCGAACGCGACACCTTGAAAGATGGGATCTTCTTTTTTCTCCTTGCCTCTTTAAGATCTTTTGGAAGTGTTTTCACAACTTTTATGTCTTTTACTAAAGCTGCTGTGAATTGCTCCTCATTGTAAAGGTATGCAAAGCTCTTGAACTGAGAGCTGCAACAAACATATAAAATATCAATTGGTATGAATGTGTCAAAATATTTTAAGTTTCCCATTGATCAATATCTTATAAAAGTTGACATTGCACCCATTAAATACAAACTTGATCACCTGATTCCTTTGCTGCTTGTAGTTGATTGGATCTCAGGAATAACTAAAGTTGCATTAAGAAGCCGAGCAACCACAACTACATCACCTATCTAAAAGATCAAAGTAAGTTATTAAATATCTCCTTAACTACAACTTATAAATTAAATCCAATCAGCACTCTTAGATAGCTTTCCTTACCGAATTCCTAATTTCATGGAAACCACCTTGTATCCTCACAAAAAAATATCCATTTGATTGTGGTTTTGGATCTGTACATGCATACCAAAGTCAAGACTTCAATATAGCTTCAACTTGAGGCTAATTTAACAAAATCATAAGCACACGGTGGACGGAAAAGTTGGCTGCCAGCACAAATTGTTATAATTCTTGGTTAGGGCAGAAAATATAATTTAGAAACTGTAAGCCTTGGAATTTGCAATCTCAAGATGATCGCTTGAAAACAGCATTAGATTGCTGAAGTTAGTATGCGAAACAACACAATTCAATCTATTAGATAGTTTTGAGGAAGATCTTTTAATAGAAAGATCAAGGTGGAATAATAAAAAGTATGGCACCTAATCCACCATAATTTTTTGACAATGGTCTTTTTTTTTCTCTTTTTTGAATTTTGATCATTCCTGTATACACGATAAGATGACTCAGTCTATATGGCATCAAGTGCATCTTTGGAACAATTTGCACAGTTTAGAATAACAAAGTGTTGAAACAGCAAGTATTGGAGAATGCAAAAGTTGAAAGCCCCCAGAATACACATAATGAGGGTAAGAGAAAGGCTAAAACAAGGAAAGACAGTTAAACTCCACAGCCTTAACATTCCATGTTACATGAGGCATTGGCCCATATGCAAGAACTGTAGAAAGCCCTAAATGCTTTCTTCCTAGAGTTCCACTGTCCCAAGTTCAAAAACAAAGATGCTCTGAAACAGCACATATCTCGAATGGTGGACAGTTTGAGAAATTGTATGAAAAGTAAAACCTCACAAGTCAAGCAAAGCAGAAGGAAATTTGATTCTGTTCACTGCATAGTTGTAAGTGCAAGCTATCAAAAATTTGGTCAGACCAGAATGTGCATTTTCTATTTACTCCTGCAAGTCTTTGTTTAACCAGAATCCATCGATCCATTGTTATGTTTCATGAAACCTTTTGAAGATATCTCCCATTTAGCACCATGACCTCCTTTTAGGGATATGATGTTACAGGAGCACTTGAGATTTTATGAGGTTCCAATGTTAAATTAGCATATCTAGAGGACAATTAATCAAGAAAGGGCAAAAAAGAGCACTGCAAAGATAAATCTAACAACACCAAGATAGTCATGAGAACTGACCAGCATAATGCCCTCTGGGCTTTGCATCTGGGTATAGAGAACCAAGTTGCCTCCCCGGACCCCATAGCCTTCTGTACAATGGACTCTGCACCGCAGATTAATGGAAAAACTTCTAAATACCCAAAAATAGACTAGTTCACAAACATAAAAACACATTTCTAAATATCAGAAACCATAAGGATGTGGTCCCCTTACTACTGTAACAAACAAAATTGTACACGCCAACGGAAATAACGATAACCCAACACAGTAGCAAAAGCTACAATAGCAGATCCAAACTAAAGAAAATGAATTAAAAAAAAAGGACAGAAACACAGAATTCAGTGAATTAAAGAGAACAAACAAGGAAAAAAATTATCATCTGGGTTGCATTGAATGCCATCTTTAGATCCATGCAAAACGCAAATCCCCCAACAGAAAAATAAAACCAAAAGTTTTTACCACAAGCAACCAAAATAAGGAACAAGCAACCAAAATTCATAGTAGCAGCATCAAAATCCAAACTTTAAGCAATAGCAAAACAACAAGGGTACGTGAGAAGTACAGTTTTGGGTAATTCAGCATTCTCAAAGATAGGTCTCCAAGAGAAGATTGTGACCGAAGATTGGTAATCTGCAATGCCCTCCTCAGTGAATCTAGCAAGCAAAAAGTGTACAAAAAGAGAAAAAGCAGACAAAACTAACCCAACCAAACCAACCCATTTCATTTTAGACTTAATCACCATCTTCCCTTCTCCCTTCATTTAGACAAAGCACAAACCTCTATCCCTCTTTATCTCTCTACCACATATATACACTTAAAAAAGATCACAACTTTCTCTCTCTAAAACCTTCTCGGACCATCCATGGAAGCTGAACTTGAACGGGTTGGAAACAGAAGCAGAGATAGTGAAAGTCAAGAAGTCAGACAAGGAGAGAGAGAGAGAGAGAGAGAGAAAGGGTGTGACGCGTGAGTATGTCTTGGATACTACGGGGACTGTTTTGAGTTTGATGAATCAGACACAATTTTTTTTCCATGAGACACCGTTAGATCCAACCACTGCCATTCTTTGAGCGTGCGTTTCACGGCCCAATAAAATGAAAGTGATGTTTCCGTTTAACTTACGAAATTACTGATCGAGTTAATGGGTTCTTCTGTGCTTTTTTTTTTTGCTGTGCTTGATCAGAACTCAGAATTGTGGCAAAGGGCAAGTTCGAGAAATTTAATGGAAATGGCAATTCATTATTGATAATGCTTCTCTTTTTATTACGAGTAAATGGCAGATTTTGTTCCCATATTGTTTCTGCTCATTACAAAATTCTTTTAATATTTTTATCAATTTTTATTTTTAAAAATATTAAAATAATTATTTTTTTTAAATATAAAAATAATATGCAATTAGAAAAAAATTAATATAAATAATCATTAAATTAGTAATATATTATTTGTCTTGTAGAACAATAAAAGTCCAAATTACACCAAAATTATTACTGTTGATCTTATTATTCATAATTTAATTGGTTGTCTACTTTTTTTAAATTTATTAAAAATATCAAATTAGCCTTTATAAATACAAATATCATTTCATACAATGTAGGTAAACAGTAACATAAAAAGATATAACAATTCTTAATAAATTGAAAGGAATAATATGATAATTTTAATAATATTAAAAATATACTTAATTTTGAATAAATTTAGAAACCACATTTACATTTAATCAAATTCACTTTAATTTTTACTTTTTAATATCAATTCTTTTTTTAATTTAAAGTTGAAAAATAATGATTTCTTACGCCACTTGAATTATGAGATCGAGAAACAGAGAAGAAGCAAGGTATGAGATCTAAGAGGGAGTGGAGAGATAGCCATCGGAGTTGAGAGATAGATGTTGTCGGCGTTGATAACAGTAATTCTTAATAAATTAAAAATATACTTAATTTTTAATAAATTTAGAAACCACATTTACATTTAATCAAATTCACTTTAATTTGTACTTTTTAATATCAATTCTTTCAATACCCATTCAGCAAAATTAAATGCTCATCCACTAATATTCTTTAAAATCAAAGATATATTAATGGAATAAGATAATATCGACATTTGAATCATTCGATTAATAAAAGCGTGGAATCAAATTACACGTACACTGATTTAGTACTCCGCGTAGATATTAAAAAAATATTATTTTTAAAAGGAAAATATAATTAACCTGAAAATGAAACTTTTTTTAATATTGATGTGTTTTAAAAAAATAGTTTGAGAGATAGTGTGCGTTTAAACTTATTTGAAAATATAATATATTTTTTCATTTTCGCAACCAGTCGCTGCGAAAATAGAGCTAGCCCCCCCCCTCTGTCTAATATCTTTATTTCATTATTTAGTAATAGAACCTAAAGTTTAAATAATTGAGAATTTAGTTACTCTCCAATTGACTATAATTTAAATCCCATCATATTTTTCTCAAAATTGTATTATAAAAAATATTCTGTAATCAATAATAACCTTATTAAATATTTTATATTTTTATTTTAAAATATTTAAATGAAAATAAAATATAATGGCAATTTCTTTTTTATTTCCACACAGCTTTTGGAATAAAGGAAATAAAAAAACTCTATTTTTATTTTTTTTCAATCATCATCTTGATTTATTTAAGAAATGTAAAATTAAGGATGTATGTATGTATGTATATATATATATATATATATGTTAGAAAAATATGGATTCCACTCATTCCGAAATGTGGTCAAATTGTTTCTTTTTATTACACCAAAGAAAACCGAGAAAGTAGTATATTACACCAAAGGAAAAATATTACAGCAAGTAAAGATAACTAAACTACAAAATTAATGGAAAGATTATGTAAAAGAGCTTTTTTCAGCCACTCTTCTGCTAGGAAAAGGAGAAATAGAAGCTCAATAATGCAATACGCTATCGTATTCAAATTAGTTATACGATTAAAATATCTTTTAAATATCACCTTTTTAAAAATTAGAGCTTTTTAATTATTATAATATTCAGAAAATATATTTTCTAATTACGTTCGATTACATAATACTTAATAATAGTTTATATGCATGTGCATTTGATCGAACAGTGCAAATATATGCATGCCATTCGCTTTTTAATTTATTGTATAAAATAAATAAATACTCTATTCGTTTTTTTATCAGTCGCTTTTATTATTTTCACTATAATTAAAAAATAATAAATAGATTTAAATTTAGTATTAAATTAAGTAATTAAGATTAAATTATTAAATTTTATTAGTTCTTATTTTATTAGAAAAGAAAAATAAATTAAATTACATTAAAAATATAAAAATTATAAATAAATAAAATTTTAATTTTATTTAAAAATAATAGATAAAAAACAGAGTAATTACGTAATAATTTAATTGAATTCAGACCGAAATTAGAGCAGTAAAGGCAAACTGTAGGATAATTAGATTGGATTGATGAGTACTGAGTACCCTTATTTTCTTTCTAATACGATCTTCAATGATGTATCTTGGCCCCTCCATCTTTAATGAATTTTGTTTCTTAAAAAAAATAAAATATTCTCAATTATGTTAGCTTTCTACAAATTCCATCATTGAGAAATGCAAATTACGAGGAATCCCTTAATCATAATGCAACTGGAAATATTTTATCGGACATTATAATAATACTAGCTTCATTTTTTTAAATATTATTTTTATTAAAATTAAAAAATAATAAATAAATTTAAATTTAATATTAAATTACGTAATTAAAATTAAATTATTAAATTTGATTGATTTTAATTTTATTGAAAAAATAAATTAAATTATATTAAAAATAACATATAAATAAAATTTAAATTTTATTTAAAAGTGGTTATAAGAAAATGAAGAAGTAATAATAATAATAATAATAGAAAAAATAAATTTGAAATATATGAGCCTAAAAGAATAATTATTAGACATAATGACCATCTTTAAGAGGATAACGTCGGTGGTGTTTTTTGCTTCGCTTAGGCTGGCTTAGGTCATAGAAACTTGAAGGATCAGTAAATTCGGAATGGGTCCATCGGAATTATTTTCCTGTTATGCACTTTGCATAGAAGGAATGTCCAGTCCACCCAACGGGACCATAAAATTTACCCCTTTTTTATTAATTTTTTTTCCAAGATATGGAAACTATATATATTAAAAAGATGATAAAAGTTACAATAAATATAATTGGACCAGAATGCTATATTATGAGTAAAATCAATATTAAATTTTTTTTTTTTTGCTAATCAATTAGCAACTAAATTGAAATTGTACGAAATATATTTATATGTAATATTATAAAAGGTAAAAGATAAATTAGAATGGATCTCAATCAGCTTCGATTAGAAATGTTTTTTGTAATAGTTTTGACCAGACTAAAAAATCTGTTTTAATATGAAAAGTTATATTCATAAGTGATTTTGCCAAAATTAAAGCTTGTCTAAAGGTAATGCAATTCTTTTAATGTTAGCTGTTTCATGATAAATTTTTTTTATTTTGTATCAAATTTAGCCAAAAATATATAACTATAATTATTAAATTGTAAAGTTTCGTGTTGGAATATCCCATCACCCTTCCCTTCTATTGAAGGAAAGAAATAGTAAGGTGATGTGAAGTGGCCAACTTTTGGATGCATGCAAGCATGTGCATCGGATGGATTCGGATCAATCCGAACTTAATTCAAACAACCCAAATAACATCAAAACTTTCAATCCTATCCCTAACTATAATTCGGGGTCCACCCAAATAATCTGTGAAAATTCGAATCCCAATTCAAAAAATTCATTTAACCCGAAATTCTGTTTTCTCAGATAAAAAATATATATATATTTTCTCTTAAAAACTTATGCTGCATCAACATAAAAAAAAAAAAGATGAATATCAAAATCCAAAAAAAAAAAGCATCAAACGCATCAACGGCCACCATGAAACTCAAAAAGTACTCCACATCAAATGCCAGATCTATGGATTAACATGAAGATTTGTGTGGTTCCACCATCAATAATTATTAAAGGGCGAGAGAGAGATTGAGATGGAAACACAAAGAGAGAGAAAGGGAGAGAGAGAGCAGGGAGAGGAGGGAAATGGAATGGCAAAGAGAGAGAGAGGGGTTGTGAAAAAATAATAATAATAAAATCATGGTATATATATTTTTCGATAAGGTTGATTTTATAGGGATTTTAATCTTATTCGAATCCGAAATTTTAAATATTTTATAAATTGAATCGATCATATTGAACCGATTAATGTCATCTGAATGTATCATTTTGGATCGGATTAATCGGATCAGTTAGAATTTTGCATACCCCAACAGCCATGAGATTAATAGCCTGATTTTCTGAATATAGCAATTAGCAAATAATAAATATTGCCAAGGTTAGGCCATTTGGCCCATTTTGGAAGGCAGCTAGCTACACAAGATTAGCCCAATGCTAAGCCTACCATGTCATATTGAAGTTTTGGAAACCAACATACCTAGCTAGTAAGGAACGAATCAAGCCCATGCTCGGGGGCCCATCAGAGGAAGTATAAATGCACTTTTTATTTTTTCCCGATAGTGTAAATTAATTTCTAAAATTTGATAAAAGATATAATTTAAATTTTGAAATTTTGTTTGGTATAATATTATTTTTAAAATTTGAAAATCAATAAAATTTGGCTTCTAAAAAAATACGTATCTAATTTTTGAGTGATACGTATCAAATACTTAAATACCCGCCGTTATTTCATATGCTAAATTATCCTAATTTTAAAATATTAGAGTTGATATTATAATAAATAAAATTTTAGAATATAAATTGAAATTTTTGTCAAATTTTATAGATCGATTTGTACCTTTAATTTTTTTTTTTGACGGTTGAGGTGAAGATATAGATGAAATTGGAGCAATAAGCATTAATCTTGGTTTCTGAACATCTAAACTTCAATGGCAATACCTAGCGAGGCTTTGGAGGAGTTTCTACGACATCGTTAGCTGCTGGCGGCAGTCATTTGAGAAGTTTTTATGACACTGTTAGAGGCTGATGGTAATCTGTTTGAATGTACACTTCCTCTTTATTTTCATGTTAAAGTTCCCTCTCTTGAATTCTTCCTCACCGACTAAAATAAATAAGAATTTTCGGAATTTCATTTATGATGTATGCTATCCACCAAGAAAAAAGAGCTCATGTCTCACCAGATGTGGAAATTAATAAAAGTGCAAACTATTACATGATGCCTCCAAAATTATAAATAAATGGATGAACCGACCAATTTAAATGTCAAATTTATGTCTCAAAAAAATTAACAATTCATTCCATCGGTTTTTTTTAGATTTAATTCCATCCGTAATTGATACACTAACCGTTTTGCAGATATTATTCATTTTGGGCTTTAAGCTCTCACAATTTTGTTTTTGGATCTTCTTCAAAAGGTCTCTGAAGATGTCCACGACCTTATAAGTTTCGCTTCCAACTCATCTCCAACTGATATCGGATAGGAGATAGGAGACTATCACTATTTTCACCCCGAGGAGAGGTCTACGGGTGTAGGCCCCCGTCTCTCAACGAAAGCACCAAATGATACACCGGCCGTTCTGCAAGATATCATCTGCTATGGGCTTTAAGCCCTCACGATTTTATTTTTAAATATTTCCCAAAAGGCCTCTACAGGGAGAAGGTATCTACGATCTTATAAGGTCTGCTTCCAACTCATCTCCAACCGATGTGGGAAGAAGGTCTCCTATCTCCTATCCCACATCGGTTGGAGATGAGTTGGAAGCAGATCTTATAAGACCGTGGATACCTTTTCCCTGCAGAGATCTTTTGGGAAAGATCCAAAAATAAAATCACGAGTGCTTAAAGGCCAAAGAGGACAATATCTGCAGAACGGCCGGTATATCATTTGGTGCTTTCATTGAAAGACGAGCGCCTACGTCCGTAGACCTCTCCTTGGGGTGGGAATAGTGATAATCTCTTATCTCGTATCCGATATCGGTTGGAGATAAGTTGAAAGCGAATCTTATAAGGCCGTTGATACCTTCTCCATGCAAATGTCTTTTGAAAAAGATCCAAAAACAAAACCGTGAGGGCTTAAAGCCCAAAACGGATAATATCTGTAGAAAGACCGGTATATCATTTAGTGCTTTCATTGAGAGACGACGCAAGAGCTGAGCTACTCAACCTGAAATCGAAAAAAGTGATGTTCATTCTATGGCTGCTTCGCATAGAAATTTTTAGCCTCAAATTCCATATTTGCTCTTCTTATCTGTAAATTAATTGTGAAAATTACGTTCCTATTCAGTCCATCGCTGAGGCCCAACAATAGGCAAGACTTAAAGCCTGAAGATGGAACAAAGAACACCACCTCGGCCAGAGTAACAAGCAAAGAAAGTTTAGATCTAAAAGATTTTGAGTTTGATCTCACAAGAAAAGCATAATCTAAAATATCTTGAGCTTAATTTCACATGAAAGGACTAGATCTAAAATCCTTGGATCTAATAAAAAAAACCAAAATGGGGCATATACATATAGATCTCGTTGTTAGGGGCGACAACCAAAACCACCGGAGATGCCGCCACCAAATAGGAGCTCCAAAGCCTCCGGATACCATCATCAAGGCACAAAATGGGCCTCTAGTCGTTCGACCCACTCAAGATTAACTTGGTGGAGATGGAAAATGGTGACAAGGCTATTGCTACTCCTGCTAAAGCTAGCAAAAAGTTCATAATTGCATTTGCACCCGCCATCTGTTGTCACATAGAGCGATGGTGAAAAAATAATAGGAAGAACAAACAAAATTGAAAAGCGAAACTAGAAAGCGAAAATCAATGTACCATTTACGAATCTAAAAGTGTTATTTTATTTTAATTTATGAAAGTGTTATTTTATTTTATTTTAATTTATTTTTTTTTTGTGTCAAGAAAGGAAAATAAAAGTTAGAAAAAAAGGAAAGAAGGTAATGTAATGTCAACTTTTGTAGTGGTTAGGTAAGTGTTTGGTCCCACTTGGTATTAATGGCCGAGAACAAGGAACATCAACTATTCTTTTAGGTCCCCGAAACAAGAAATCTTGTTCCTTGCCCAATATCACAAGCTTAGGGTTTCATTTATTATTATTATTATTATTATTATTATTATTATTGTGGCTGCCAAAGAAAATGTTGAATCCGCGAATTAACTGAATTATTATATTAACAAAATTTTTAATATATAATACAAAAGTATTTAATGTGTATGTATATATAAAATCAAATTATATTATCGATTTTCGAATAACTAAACTTATCAAGTATTAGTAACTTCTTAATCATTAAAAAATATATTGTGCGCGATACCTATTAACTTACAACTGTTATGATTGTTACCGAACATTAATTATATAGTGAATTATTATGGCTATATCAGGCTATATAAACCCTTTTAGTCTACAAGATACTTCTCTTTAATGAATTTTTTTAAAAAAAAATTTATCACTAAATCTAACTTAGTTCAGACTATGTAAACCTTTTTAACCTAGTAGATATTTCTCTCCAATTAACTCTTATCTACGAATTCTTTTTTCTTGCTCTACAACTGAATTGATTGTTGAAATATTCTCACCAAAATTCTTTTAAATTTTGTTTAAGTGACGGATCTTACTGTTATATTCAAACAATCATATCTGCATTGTCAAGGTTTTGGAATGAATATCCTAATTATTTCCAAGTTGACCTCCACAAGTTCATTATAATTGATACGTGCTTAATAATTAAATACTATTAACATCAGCAAATTATTTGATTGGTAAATGCTTTGTCTGAACCTTGTCAGTATGCATTTACAGAAAAAAGAAAAAACGTCATTAGCAATGTGATGCTCCCAATGGGATATTTTTGTGTAGTGCTAGGTGTTCAAATGTGAGTTGGGTGGATTACAATTGATTTTTTCTCTAACCCACCTAAATTGTTAAATGGTTTGGATTTAATCCAAACTAGGTGGGTTATGTATTAAAATTTTTGTATTGGATTGGTTGGTTTATGTGGGTTATATGGATTATGTTAATTTTTTATATTATATTATAAACATATAAATTATTCATATATATATATATATATATTTAAATATAAAGAATTAATTTTATTTTAAATAAGAGAGTAGTAATGTTAATTAAGTAATAATCAACTTCAAAAAAAATCTTAAAATTAAAAATTTGTTTGAAAAATATTATATTATTATGCTCATAATCATAATATTTTCATCTCCAATATAAAATATATAACTCTGATTATTATAATTAATAGTATTTTTAGGGAATTAAATAGTGTTATTGTTATTAATTATTATTATTTTTTCCAGTTCAATTAATTCCTTACGTTGTTTGTTTGTTGTATTGACTTTTTTCAATTTCTTGGATTTGATTTGGATCTTAACATGTTTTAGTTTTCTTTTCCTTGGATGGGATGGAGATGGAGTAAAATTTTATACGACATGAACAATTTTTAAGGGTAAAATTGAAATTCAATTGTCAAAATACGAGGCCTGACAAATTTAGTATCAAGGAGTAAAAAGAAAAATTTACACCGAAATTGAAAAAAGATGGAATTTCTTTTTAATAAAATCTAATAATAATTTCTGCAAATTTTTCTTTTACTTATGAATTAAATTAATGTTCTGCAAATTTTGGTTGAAAATTCTTTGTCAAGTTTGGTACACATACCATTTGCAGGTCAATCGTTGAAAATTTTAAAAATAGCTTGAGGTCAACTGAGAATATTTTCATAGAAATCGCGTTGGAAAATATACCTCAACTGATAAAGAAAATAATTGACGTTCCCACCACCCATCTAGTCTGGCCCAACTCCACACACACACACACACACACACACACACACACACACAAAGTCAATTTATGCTGGCATTTGTTGTTTCTATATTAAAAAAAAAATTGAAAAAAAGACGCATTACGTTACGGGAACATTTTTTTTATTAATAAGAAATCTCATTTCTGTAATTTTTTTGACAGATATTATTTTTGTATTGAATGGTTAGAATGATTTGAATAGTATTAGAGCATCATTAAAAATATTTTTGAAGAAATTTTATAAATTTTGAATAAAATTTAAATAAAATAATAAAAATTGAAAATAAATGAGTAAAAAAAATGTAAGTGAAAGTGTATTTGAAAAAAAGTGTAATGTTCTTTCAAAAAAAGAAGAAGAGTATAATGTGGGTTAATTGGTTGGGTTATATAATAACCCATAACCCACATATATATTTTTAAAATATTAGAATGGGTTATATGGGTTATAATAACCCATTATAATTATAAAAATTGTGAATTATATGGATTGGTTTGGTTGAGTTAGTTGGGTTATGCCAATTTTGAACAGCCCTAGTGCTACTAGTTTAAATTTATGTTTGTTATATAACTTAAATAGTAAATATTGGATTAATTGACCGTCTTTTTTTTTCCTTAATCAAACATTATTTTTATTATAAAATTCAAATCATATATAATTATGTTATTAATTTAATTCCGGACACAGCAACAAAGTCCAAAAAGATAATATGGGGATTAACTTTTACTCCACAATATGGATGCAACTCTTGCATTTTTTTTTTCAATGACTTTCATGGTTCTAGATCTGAAGATACCATTTTCACATTTACCACAATTAGCAACTATTTTTTGAAGAATTTTTAACTGTGACTCTTCTTCATTCTTACTCCACGTTCATCTGATTCCTTTAAATTGAAACTTTGTCCGATATCCATTCCTAAATGATAATTTTAAATATATAAAATATTAGTCATATATAATGCATGCACAAAGATAACTAGGAGTAAAATATTCTAATATAAACACATAATAAATATTCAATTAAATAAAAACACAATCCATTCAATAAAAATATATATTTTAATCATCAAAATTACAAAATGATAGTACATGAATTAATTTAATAAATTTATAAGCACCACTGATGTTGTCTACGTGCTCTCCACTCATCAGATATCCTCATAGCTAAATTAATCCTCCAAACAGTCCATTAATCAGATGATTCAACTGTACTTAAGATATCAATCTCATGATTTTCTTCATCATTATCTAAATTTTCTATTGTTTGCTCTAACGGATCAACATTCATTTCACCTGTAATAAGGTTATGCAGTAAACAACAAGCAGTAATGATTCGACATTGTATCTTAATAGGATAAAAAGATGGACTTCTTAATATAGCCCACCGCATCTTAAGCAAGCCAAAACATCTTTTTATTACATTTCTAGCCGAGGTGTATTTCATATTAAAATATTTTTCATAATTAGCAGGTTGACTTCCTTCTCTTCGCTCTGATAAATGATAACGGATATCCCTATACGGTACAAGAAATTCCTCTCTATTTGTGTACCCGCCAACAACAAGATAATAATTTTCTAAATAAAAAAATATATAATTATATAAATTTTTTCTTAATATATATTTAATATAATTTAATATGAATTTTTATTTACCTGTAGGAACCTTAAATCTATTTTGTCTACTTAATGCATCTTGAAGCACTCTAGAATCAAATGCAGATCCTTCCCAATCAGGTAAAATAAATATAAACTTCATATCACGTGAACAAATACCGAGTACATTAGTTGCAATCTCTCATTTTCTAGTACGATATCTAGGTTTGTCACTTTTGTCCACGCGAATCTTAATATAAGTTCCATCCAATGCTCATAAACAATTCTACTTTTTTTTATATGGAACAATCAACAAATAAATGCCAAGTATTAGTGACGATAAAAAAAATTGAATTATAAATTAGTGAGTGTAGTTAATTTTTATTAACTAACCTTGAACCGTTTTTACCTATCATCAGTATAATTGTCTTGGACAGGTTCTGAAATATGAAGCAAAATATTTTGTAGTCGTAAATGGGATAATGTACACTCAGAAATAATAATAATAATAATAATAATAATAATAATAATAATAGTAATAGTAGTAGTAGTAGAGTGCAAAATAATTATAAAGTTTATTTTCATTGTCGGTAATATCACTAACTTGTCATTAAAATTTCTTTTATTAAAATTCCATAAACAATCCTCAATTGATTCATTTACAAGTAAAAACATAAATCATTTTCTACAAACAGTATAAAGAAACTAGAAATCCAAAAGGAGAGACTTAAATCCCAACGATGTCACCATCTTCAAAATGATTATAACCAACGAATACTTTTATTGATGATGGACTCATTATTCATCACGTTCTATTGATTTCTTTAGCTGGGACCTATATAAATATCTAGATGCTTCATAGGAAGATTTCCTTCTAGTGTAATAATATGATTTACAACATATTTGTCAGCAACATAAACTAAAAATAGGATTGGATTGTCTTTTTTTTTTTTTGATAATCTGAAATTTATTGCAATTTCAATGAAACAAGATTATAGATTACAACTCTAAGAGAATAGAGCTGAAAACTGACAATTCCAAATTCAAAAAAGAAGGAACACCGAAAACATCAGGTAAAAACATAAATAATGTTTTCATGTCTACAGTAGTGGTTCCTAGATTTTCTAAAGTTAAATTATTGAAGAAACTTGAGCTGAGCATAATGGGGCACCAGCATCGACTCTGTTTATTATGAATAATTATAAATAAATACATACTTTACAACCTTATCATAAAAATTAAATGGAACTCGTGAATCACACACACAACTGAAACCTAAAACTGCAACATAAATGAACAAAAGCAATTAATTTTAGTCTTTTAAAGTTAAAATTTAAACTATCTTATTTTTCTGTATATCTAAACACAAGTTGCAAAAGCACTAATTAATTGAAGGCTTTGAGGTGTGCGCAAACATTTGAATATCCCACCAAAATCTATGCCGCTTATACTCGAATCTTAGTTTTGAAATTCTGTAAGTATCTCTCTCAAAAAATTTTTTTTTTTGTAAGCATCAAGGGTCGTTTTAATGCTTAGAAAAAATTTTCAATTAAAGCACTATTAAATTTAAGGATCTGCAATTTTTTTACATTGATTTTCTCTAAACATGTGTTGATTAAATTATGATTATATTTGATTAAAATTGCATCAACAAACTAATAGAAGTTTGATTAAAATTGTAATTTAAGATGCAAAAATGAGACAGCCATAATAAGACAACCCAAATCTTTGAAGGAACTTCAACAAACTAGCAGAAGACTAAAATCCTTTCGAAAAAGTTTTCAACATGCTCGAAATTCAAGAAAATATTTGCTACCAAAAAGAACTCAAATATATTCATATAGCAACAAAAAAAAGGAACTTTCCTTGCAGAGAACCCAAATGTGAATCTGAATCACATAATTTCATGAAAATTCAATTAATTCGCAGATTAAAACCAATCAAACTATATTATAGCAAAAATAATAGACATCCCAAATAACATTAGCAAATTTTAGAAAGCAAAAAAGAACATACGGTAGATGATTGAAGGAAGGTTGATGAATAAAAAAGGTATGAATTTCTAATATAGCTGCTGTTTCTACAAGACAACAAAAACGAAGAAGCCTCTCAGACATAAATTTGCAAAATATAAATAAAATAAGCAATAAAACACATAAAAGCAAAAGCAACTATTATATTAAAAAATAAGAAAAAATAGAGAAAGAGAGAACTTGCAACTGAAAAACGAGAATTTACAGCTATGATCTCCTAAAAAAAAAAGTAAAATTGACTTCCTAAAATACGCAGATCTCCAATTGTTCCTAGTTTTGCCCAAAGGGAAATAGATGATATTTTGGTGGAAATTGGAAAGGCGAAGAGGTAATTAAATTGTTTATTCTTTTCCTCTATTTTTTAATTGTTGGCTTGAATTTGAAATAGAAAGGAAAAAGAACCAGAAAAACAAATATCAAAAAATAAGAGATAGAAAATGTAAAAAAAAAATTATACATTCCAAAAATAAGAAATTTGGTCGCCAATAAATGATATGATCAATGGCCAACCATAAAAGCTTTGACGATGGTGGTTGAGTGAGAAGAACAAAGGCAGATAGAGAAAAACAAAAATCGAACAATAGAGATTTAGGGCGTTTGATTTTATTATTTTTCTTTAAAAAAATTGAAATCTATTGGAGATGAGGGTGGCCGGAGATCAAAAGGATCAAAGGTAACAGTGGTGCTGAAATTGATGCCAGTATAATACGTTAATATCATATTATATAAATCTAAGGGATATTGGGGTATTATTTTGTCCCGTATATGAGGGATAAAATAAATGATTTTGTATGATTTAATCCATGTATTATTTAAAAAAAATTACAACACTGTAGACTGTATTATATTATACAATCCTGTATCTAATACGAGTTGAAGAAAGGTAAAATTCATAATTTAATTTTTGAATTTTAATATATTTACATCTTAAATTTTTATATTTTTAAAATTAGAAATTAAATTCTTAATTTTTTTAAAAATAACACATTAAATTCAAAACGTATAATATAAACAAAAATATAACACACGTTATATTAAAATCACGTAAATTTTAATGGAACGATATTATTTGTAACGTACATTTAGATTTAATGTGTTTTAATAGATAAATTTAAAAATTTAATATATAATTTTAAAAATATATTCGTAATATGTAAAATTTAAATAATTTAATATATAATTTTAAAAATATAAAAATTAAATTTATAAAAACGTTGAGTTGTGTTGTGCTGGGGTTGGCTGCTGGTGGCAGCCATTCTAGAAGTTTTTATGACGCCGTTCGATGCTGATGGCAATCTATTTGAATATACACTTCCGCTTTATTTTCATGATGAAGTTCCCTCACCGACTAAAATAAATAGGAATTTTCGGAATTTCATTTATGATGTATGCTATCCACCAAGCTGAAAGATTTTTTGTCTCACCAGAGGTGGAAATTAATAAAAGTGCAAATTGTTACGTAATGCCTCTAAAATTATAAATAAATGGATGAACCCGCCAGCTTAAATGTCAAATTTAATATTTTATTATTTTATTTTATTTTAATTTTTTTTTGAAATTATATATATATATATATATATATATATCCCTTTTATTATATATTTTTATTAAATATTTTTTATCATTTTATATTTTTAACTAAAATTAAATGAAATTTTTAAAAATATAAAAAAATTTCACTAACTAAATTTTTTTTTATGAAATTAAAATATTTTAATTACTTTTTAATTTTTATAAAAAATAAAAAAAATTACTCCTTAAAATGAAACCAACAAATGATTTATTCGTTCATTTTTTTTGTTCAAATGATGCAATTGTTTGTTTCTTTTTTTGTTAAGACGTTAGCATTCCAAATTTTCAATTGATAATATCAATATCATTTTCTAATTTCTTTATTATCTACAGATTCATTTTTTCTAGATTAGGACCGTAGGGGACCAAATATATATATATATATATATATATCAGAAGCATGCGCATGGTATAAGAATAGACATACAGAATTTAAATTTAAAAGAATATTAAAAAATTTGGTGGGACTAATTAGTAATAAATAAATAAATAAATTAATTAATTAAAAAGATTAGTTTATAAATTAATCTAAGATCAATATGAAATAAAAGGTTCCCGTCATGCATCACCACCTTCATGCCACTGGTTTAATTATATTCACGGACATTGAATTTTTAAATTTATAATAAAATAATCATAATAAAATAATTTATAACATAAAAATCATTAAAATTTTATTTTATTTCCTTTGAAGTAAAAATTACTGAAAAATTAATTTTTTATATTATCAGAATGATAATTAAACACACTATATATGATTATCACTTTATTTTATGATCGATAATCTTTATAAGTTGAACCATCAGATTAAAAACGTTTTGCATCATCATATAAACATAAAAAATGATGTCTACATAAAAAAATTTAAGTAATTAATCATGATTTATTAGTAAAGTTAATTGATATTAAAAATGATATGCCAATCATAAGTGATTTACTTAATTATTAATTTGGTGATATAAAAACTTGATTTTCAGATAATTTTTATTTTAATTTAAACAAAGTAGAATTTTGATAATTTTTATATTATAAATTATTTTATTATTATCATTTAATTATATATCGTAAAATTCGATAATGTGATTAACCCTATGCCACGATACCCTCATAAGTCATAATAGCTTTTTTTTTTTTTAACAAATAACAATGTAGATTGAATCGCTAATTAAGAGAAAAATATTATCACATCAATATACTAATGTGATAGAACAAGTAATATATATATATATATCAATTAGGATTTAATTGGACTGATTTTAATTCTTTAAATATCTATGAAATATTTAAACTATTTTTAATTGTTTAAGAGTAAAATTTATCCGACTAAAATATGAGGTAGTTTAATAGACTATTTTAGTAAATTTAACGATCCTGTTTGACCCTTAAGAATTCAAGGGTTGATATTGGCTGTGCACAGTACATTGAGTGCAGCAGATGAAAACTCGTGCTGTCCCCTCGGAAGCGAGTTTGGGGGTGCATATATAGAAACAAACGCACGCAAATTTATCCGTTGAAGGCTCTCCTTCCGCTTCCATTGAAAGGCAGTTAAGAATATCTAAGAAAAGCGGGAGTGATACGCAGAAACGTCGCCAAAGTTGTCCATGTGATCTCACCCATTGATCTTACTCAGGCCCCGTTTTTGTTGCACCTTCGGATTTCAACCGTTCATCTCATCAAGGGCGGTGGCCGTTTGATGTCTCCGCCGTCCGATTCCATATTCCCCGATCTCCGGTGAGGTTCTTCTTGTATTGGATTCAAATTCAGTCGTTTTTTTCAGTTTGTTTCCCTGGAAAAGGAAAATTCGTAGAACGTTTTCCTCTTGCCTCTCTGTTCGGAAATTTAGAAATAATGCTTAGCATTCTTAGGGAAAAAATTGCCTTGTTTGTATTATGTTGAGAAATTTTTTTTTGATGTGAAGAATCAATTGCTGTCACCGTTTTGGAGAAAACGATCGTGTGGTTCACCAGAATTATTTACTGAACTGAGTTCGATGGAAATTTTGATTATTGTCTGTTATTAATTATCGTGAGGCAATTCGGTTTGTTAAATCAGAATTGGATTTCTTTAGAGGATAGCAAATTTTTGGTTTAAATTCAATTTCTGGTTTATTCAGTGTTTTTCTGTTCTATATCATCTGCAGAACTGCTAAGTGGCATTTGTTCATCTGTTTAACATGTGAATTTTACTGTTTATCTTAAAGGGCAAAATCTTTGATTAACGGGAATAAATGAATAAAATGTTGCAGGCAATGTAAATTTCTAACTGGTGATTGATTAATTTAATGAATTCAATTAATTTTTCTCTGATGAAGGCATGACTTTGTGCAGTAATTTTTTTCTTGGTTGTTATATATATATATGTTACTTTTTAATTCCACTCTATTGCTGAGTTATTTCTTTTCCAAGCCTGTCTTTCTTCTAAATCAGGTTAATTTCTAAGTTGAGATGAAGGTATGTTAAAGGAATTTATTTTTTCTTGTTTTTCCTTTACATTTTTTTTCCTTTCAATTTAATATTTTTTAAATGATTGATCTCTTTTCAGCAATTAGGATGTAGACCTTTTCAGACATGGTTGCCAGCAAGGATCTATACTCGAGAAATCCCAGAATCCGGCCAGCCATTTGTACTTGCTTTTAGATTTTGCAGGTTCGCAATTTTTTAAGTTGAGAAGGTTTTGCTCATTTAGTAGTCATCATTATGGAAGGAATTTTGCCACCATAAACCAAATATGAGTTTAATGATATTGATACCTACACAAGTGATTTGCTTTTGGCTTTCCGGTACAACTATGGTTGAAGAAAATGCAAGCTGTTTATCATTAACCTCTTTTGCCTTTTGTTGCGAGTTATGTTATATTTTTTTAATCTTTCTGATGACAGTATGTCTTTTCATCAGCATTTGCAGATGGCCTCTCAAATGTAGCTGTTGACTTGAATATCTGCTTCTATCGAAACCATTCCAATGTGACAAGTGGATAAACAATTTGGTTTCACTTTTCTTGATTATGTTTGCCTTCAAAAAAATACTTTCCTCATCTTCATTGCTGGCATTTGAGATCGGAGTCTGCTCGAGAGAGAAGCTCTCTGCTATTGCCAGCTCTGCTGCAATCCCTCTGAACTACAGTTTCTCCTCATCATTCCGTGTATCCTGATTTGGGCCTCCCACTACATCCTGACATGGCAGTTGCAAATTTAAGAGGGCCCCTTAATAGTGAGTATTGTGGGCATAAGAGATTGGAAAGAACTGCATCCGGAAGGAGGCGTGTATTTGTTCAAACTGAAACTGGCTGTGTTATGGCTATAGAATTGGACAGGAGTGACAATGCACATACTGTTAAGAGGAAATTGCAAGTTGCCCTAAATGTCCCAACAGAGGAAAGGTCATTGGTTTTTGGGGATATGGTGTTGAAAAATGATCTGAGTGCAGTTAGAAATGATTGTCCACTTCTTCTTGCCAAGAATTTTATGCATAGAAGCTCATCTACTCCATGTCTTTCACCTACAGGGAAGGATCTTTCTCAGAGCGACGAAAGTGGTCCAATTGAGGTGTTAGAATTTTCAGACCACTTTGCCAGAGTCAAAGATCTCGTAAAGGAGATTGTGAAGGCAATGAAGATTGGGGTTGATCCAGTTCCTATTCATAGTGGTCTTGGGGGTGCTTACTATTTCAAAAATTGCCATGGTGAAAATGTTGCAATTGTAAAACCCACAGATGAAGAACCCTATGCCCCAAATAATCCAAAAGGCTTTGTTGGCAAAGCTCTAGGACAGCCAGGATTGAAACGATCAGTGAGGGTAGGGGAGACAGGCTTCAGAGAAGTAGCAGCTTATCTTCTTGACTATGATCACTTTGCTAATGTGCCCTTAACTGTTCTTGTGAAAGTCACTCACTCAATATTCAATGTCAATGATGGGGTGAAGGGAAATAAACATCAACTATTGAAGCAGGTTAGCAAGATTGCATCATTGCAGCAGTTTATACCTCATGATTTTGATGCCAGTGATCATGGAACTTCAAGCTTTCCTGTTAATGCTGTGCATAAGATAGGAATATTGGATATACGGATACTGAACACTGATAGACATGCTGGGAATCTTCTGGTCAGGAAGCTTGATAAGATTGGGAGGTTTGGCCAGGTGGAGCTTTTTCCTATTGATCATGGCCTTTGCCTTCCAGAGAGCTTGGAGGATCCATACTTTGAGTGGATCCATTGGCCACAAGCATCAATCCCATTTTCTGAAGATGAGCTTGAGTATATTAATCGTCTTGACCCCTTTCAAGATTCTGATATGCTCCGCAGGGAGCTTCCAATGATTCGAGAGGCATGCCTTAGGGTGTTAGTTGTTTGCACGATTTTCCTCAAGGAAGCAGCTGCTTCTGGACTCTGTCTCGCAGAGATTGGTGAGATGATGAGTAGGGAGTTTCGAGGACATGAGGAGGAGCCTAGTGAGCTTGAGCTTTTATGCATTCAGGCAAGAAGCCTGACAGGGGAGACAGAATTGGAGGGTAAAGCAGGAGACAGCGAGTTTCAGTTTGACATTGACTGTGAGGAGATAGATTTGACCTTAAACATGGAAAGCAAATCGGAAATAAAGTCTCTCACTCCTAGGTCAGGAGGTGTAAATGGCCAGGCTCCTCTTTTCAAGGTGGTGGAGAGTATGGAGGAGGAAGTTGAAGACAGTGAAGAGAATGGAGCAACTTTTACCATAAATGAGTATGCTGACTTAACACAGGACCGATTTCCAACTGTTCCGAAGATGTCAATGTTATTGAAAAGCATGAGTGTTGGTGAGAAGAGTTGGCAGCATGAGAGTCTAATTCAGAAAAATGGCTATCTGGCAGGTACATCATCTGGAAATTGGAGTGTAAATGAGCAGCTTCCTGCAAGCTCTAGTTTTGTGAAGCTGGCTGATTTAACTGAAAGAGAGTGGGTGCAATACCTTGAAAATTTCCAGAAGTTACTCTGCCTAGCTTTTGCTAATCGTAAATCAGGTAGCGTTGGTCAGAGGCATAGACGAAGACTTGGTACATCTTGCCAGTTTTGAGAGTTAGTTATGGATGGCAATTAGAGAACTTTAGAACAGAATTTTGCTAGTGATTCTGGTTCATAGGCCATTGTTGAGGAGGTGGATGTTATTAATGATCTGGACTAACCTTTAAGAGATGGTGAGATGTGGTCATTAGCTTCGGAGGTGAAGACTAATTTATTTTATCTATTAGTTTTCTTGCTCCTATTTCTTCTTCGTTGGGTTTCTGCATGTTCAGTATCAGCAATGTTAAATATAAACAAATACAGAGTATAGGAATAAATAAGACTCAGATGCTCATAGTTGTCAAGTTGGAGGTTCAAACTACATAAGCTTTGTGCTAATATAATGTAATAGCAGACGATCTCTTTTGTGTTTGCTATGTACATGCAGATGCACCTGTAGATAAATAAACATAAGAGGCACATGAACTGTGCGCAATGTGAATTTTAGATGACTATTAGTAAATTGTTATAAATATTTGGTATTATCTTTAGTTACATTTGCAGAAAGTCTCTCCTCCTTAGATCAACAAATAGGTTTATAATTGGATAAGAGAAATACAAGGGGCCAAGATTTCTCAGGGTTAGGCCGATTGAAAATTAGTTGGCTCTGCTGTCCTGTCTTTGGGACTTGTCTTCTACCCCTTTTGTCGTGATGGCCTTTACCGAATAATAGTTGATTAGTCAATCGAGTCAGCAAATGCGTTTAGCTGGCCGGGGACACATACTTGCTTTCTTTTACAGACCCGGTTTTAACGACACACTTGTAAGTACAGCCGCAAGCAAAGTGGAAAATTTTGCGGATCAGCCATGGTGTAACATGAGCCTGGATAAGAACAAATTGCGTAGCAAAACAATATAATGTTATCTTTCCTCGTGGTCAGTTAACTACTAATGAGAATACCCGTTCTGTGTACAAAACTAGAACCCAGATTGTGCCAGTCGATCCAACAATTAAGTAAACGAACAGTAAAGCTTCACTTAAACGATGTTAAACTTCAAGTTGAGAGAGAACTAGAATTCAGTGGCTCCTTTTAAACCACTCATCATTTGTCAATCACAAGGCAAGTTGTGTTTGAAAAAAAAAAAAGAAACAACACGCTAAAAATAGCATGTTGCATAGCTTTCGAAGCTATGAAATTTCTTTTACCCAAGCATACAAGCTGACAAAGGATAACCGATTCTAGGTTCTCAAAAGAAATATGTGCGCACTTACTGTTGTTGCCAGGGTCCATTTACTTCACGGAAAATGAACATAATCCAAACAAATGGGACCGAAGTATAATGGCTACGCTCTTGTCGTTGCAACAACTATTACTTTTCATTGTCTAAGGATGGTTTATGGTTGGTAATTTTGGAGTTTTCACAAAGGGGAAAGCCTTTGGTATGAATGAAGACTAGTCAATGATGAGTGAGATTGATGATATCCGATCGGATGAATGGCTTATGAACCTGTGAGAAAAAGGCCAGTAGTAAATTAGGAGAAAGTTGCTAGAATTCGAGAAAATTGCATATATGGTCTATCGAGTTATGAGTGAATCTAGTATTTATAGAGTGCTTGAAGGTCTATATTGGAGGTTTATCCTAGTGTTTGCGTAAACTGACGATGATGTAATGATCAACAGGAGGCAACTTGATGGAAACGCATGTCAGAGGATTGCAGCAATTCATTTTGTTTGATCGGACGGCCTTGGTCTGCACGTCTCAGTTGCTTAATCAAGAAGGTTCATATACTTTCTTGAGCCTGCGTAAGGCTGAACTTTCGAAGAGATCCCTATTGGGCTGAGCTTGGTTAAAAAGTGATAATGAACATTATCAAGTGATTCACAATATAAAGAATCTAAGCAAAAGAAGGCTTGAGCCTCATGATTTGAAACTGATATGCAACTAAATGTCGTAACGAAAACATTTTACACAACTAATGTTGCAGAGACTAGTGATGATAAGTGTTGGGTAACAACACAAATGCCCGTCTTTTGCCATGTGTATAATGTAGTAATTAAGAAACATAGCGAAATTTTTCATAGGACAGCAATCAAATAAGGTATACTTCTGTAAGGAGATGTTGGATCAATTTCACCTACGGTCATCAGATTTATGATTTATTATCTGAAAGTAACTGACTTTTTTCGTGACTTAAAAGTCGCTGAATTTATCACATTTTTGTATAAAAATCATGTTCACCGATTTTCGGCGAGGATCTTTGCCAGATTGATGACATGACATGCCACGTCATATGCCTAGATACATGCGACACATCTCATATTTGGATCAATTTCATCCACAGTTACTGGTCTTACGACTTATTATAAAAAATTAATTGATTTATTTTTCGTGATCTAAATGTTATTGAACTTATTATTTTTTTGCATAAAAGTCATCCTGATCGGATGCACATGGAGATGGATTTATTGCCACATCATCAGCTAATGTATCATATTTGACACGTTAGTAGCCAAATCACTGTTATCAATTAATGTGTTATATTTAACATGTCAACAATCCATGTGTGTCCATAGCTGATAACGTCTATAGCTAATGTGTCATACTTGATGCTGTGGCAATAAATTTTTCTTCATGTGTGTCAGGTTAAGATGATTTTTTTTTTGTAAAAAAATGATAAATTCAGTAACATTTAAATTATAAAAAATAAGTTAGTTACTTTTGGATAATAAGTCGTAAGTTCAGTGATCGTGAATACAGGCATATGATGTAGCGTGCCAAATCATCAATCGGGCAAGGATCTTTGTCGAGAACCGGTAAACATGACTTTTATATAAAAATGTGATAAGTTTAGTAACTTTTAAGTTACGAAAAAAATCAGTTATTTTCGGATGATAAATCGTAAGTCCAGTGATCGTGGATGAAATTAATTCGGAGATACTATCATGCTGCCATAAATACCAGCAAACCTTTTCCAAGCACTCTTCCATAACCCAAGTTTTATTATCGGTGGCCACTAGTACCTACTCCAACTATTCATTGCTCACCTTTAATAATTCAACTTCGGAAAGAGAAAGGTTAAATGTGTAAAAATACCTTTAATATTTATCAAAAATAATAATTTTATTTTTAATATTTAGTTACATATAATATTATTCTTAAAGTTATCAAAATGGTACAATATTACCTCTGAAATAACGAGATCATTATTTTAACGTTATTTTTTTAAAATGGTGTAATGTGCTCACATTAATGATTAAAAAATGAAATACGGTCAAACTAATCGTTTCATTATTTTATAGATAAAATTACATTATTTTAATAATATTAGAGATAATATTGTACGTAATTAAATGTTAGATGTAAAATTGCTATTTTTAATAAATATTAAGGACACTGTTGCAAGTTAAGTAAAAAAAAAATAGTCCATTCTTTCCAATTGCAATTAAAATGTGGTTTAACTAGTTAATTGGTGTTTATAGTAAAATTTGTCTTTTTTAATGCCTCTCTTAATTATAACTTAACTAGTTCAAACCGGCGTTATGACCCCACCGATATTCAGCAGAAACGGAATTAACTCCTAATATCCCTCGTCACATCATCTCGTCCTCTTGTTCATCGTCACCATCATTCTCCATGCTCCTCCTTCAATCTTAGCCGTTAGTCTTCTCTTCCATGAACCTTGTGTTCTTCAAATCTAGGGCTTCCATCTTCACCCCCAATCACCCAAACTCCAAACTCAATCCATGTCATCAAAGCTCAACCACCACCATCACAATCACCGACTTAACTACCAGATTTTACCTCCCCCTTGTCCCCATTTAGCCGACTTCCGTGAGCGGAATGGCTCCAAGCCCTTCCGGGCCCTCCAAGCCTGTCTCCGGGTCAAACCACCTGGCGGCCGCGCCGCCATACGCCGGGACCAATCCGAGGTTCCTCGATGCGGCTTGTGTGGAGAGTCTTTGCGGCCGCGGCTCTACGCTTGTGTAGCATGCGCTGCCGTTTACTGCCATGCGCTGCCCGGGCCGTCGCACGCGGCTTCACACGCCGCCTCCATGCCGCCAGGCCATGAGATCGCTGTCGACGTTGATCGTTCGGAGCTTTTTTGCTGCGCGTGTTGCGATCAGGTCTACGATCGGGATTTCGATGCTGCGGTTGTCTTATCCCAAAGTACCGCGCTTAAATCAGCCACAATCCTATCGGCTAAATCTGAAAGTCTACGCAAACGCCGGAGAGTCGATCATCGGCCATGGTCACCCGATATGCGGGACCGCGTATTGATAGAGAGCGGTTCGAGTCCGCTAGATAATGGCTCTGATATACCACGTGGATTGCGAGGATTGAATAACCTAGGAAATACCTGCTTTATGAACTCCGTGCTTCAGGCATTGCTTCATACGCCGCCGTTGAGAAATTATTTCTTGAGCGATCGGCATAATAGATACTATTGTCAGCAGAAAAATGGTGTTACCAATGGTAACATTGGTGGGAAGAGGAATGCAGGTAATGGTAATAATAATGTTCACAAGAATGCCAAGTTATGTTTGGCTTGCGATATGGATGCAATTTTTTCGGCTGTTTTTTCCGGCGATCGGACGCCTTACAGCCCTGCAAAGTTTTTATACAGGTACCTAATGATCTACATTTTCAAGCTATCATCTTGGAAAATGGGAGTTTTTGGTATGATATCGGGCCTTATGTTTGGGCATTTGAATAATTAGTTTAATTCTCGATCTGATTGTTATGGCTTGTTATTTTTATTTTTGATCTTAGTTGTATATGTTACTTGAAATTTCCCCCCTATAGTTGATTTGGGTTGTATTCGTGGCAGTTGGTGGCAACACGCTTCTAACTTGGCAAGTTATGAACAGCAGGATGCCCATGAATTTTTCATCTCCGTGCTCGATGGGATCCATGACAAGGTGGACAAGGAAGGTCGCAAACCCCACAGTCAAGGTAAAGATTCCATTGTCTTTCCGACACATTCTGCCAGATATCTATGCCGCATCAAGTTTGCTGGTTACCTTATTTGTATTGACGTAATGCAAGTTTCAGTTCAGTATAGGTCTTTTGCTGCTTGCTGGAAATGTATTGTTTTATGGTTACGTGACGTGATAATCGACACTGCTGGTCTTGTAAATAGTGATTTTTTTCTCTTTTTTTTATATATAAAAAAAAGGAGTAACCAACATGGTAGTGCCTTGATTTGTTTTCTATGCGTCCAAATATATTAGAGTGTAAAACATGGGGTCCATATCTTTCCCATTCAGAGGTATGTTTTGATTTGTTTGTTGGGTATTTGAGTTTCCTCATTGCTATTAGTAACTTGTCTGAGACATGATTGTTTCAGTGACTTTAGTTTATAATGAAACTTGTGATTTACATGAATAGCTTCTTTAACCTTGGGATAATTATGAGATATTTTAAGAACTGAAGCTTTGGAAAATGATATAGTTTTTTCGGGAACAACGTAAATCTGCTGATGTGTTATAGCTGGAATTATGGTATATTCCTAGCAGCTGAGGCATAAATACAGTTAAACTATGTTCACTTCGTATAGGTAAACTTAGCAGTCCTGTTTGTAGAGTTAGTGTGTAGGTTGTTAACCTTATAATAACAAAATTGATGAAGTCATCGAGGCATTTTTATTGAGGCATTAGAGGGAGTGATTATAGGATCTTGTAGCATGAATGAAAGTAGTTGACATGCTGAGGCTTTAATAAGACCACCTTGACTTCTCTTAAGCTTTTGTTCACCCACTTTTTTCTGTTTGTAGTAATTCTCTTTGATGGAAATGATCCGAAGTATTATGAAAGACTAATTAGTAACTACAACGTTTAACTGCAGGGTGTGGGTTTAGGTCTCTGTTATTGGCCTAGGAGTTGACAAGTGCTCCCAGATTTAGGGCTAACTCTCAACATCAACATGCAGACTTGACGATGTCATCTGCTTTGCTCCAGTAAGTCAACTTTTTCATGGCCTACTTGGTTTCATCTTAGGGATTCTTCCTGTCATAATACTCATGTTGATCCCACCTTTGTCGTGCTTAGGGTTTTATATCATCACAAAGCTGATTCATTCCCAGAATAATGAGGAAGGTTGCTTTAGGTTTACATTTGACATATGATTCATTTTATACTTCTGAAAACTTTTCACACTTTCAAGGGAACCTTTTGCTTTCATAGAAATGAGGAAATATTATTTGGTCCTGATGCACCTTCAGCTGCTTGTGTTCTTATTCCCAGCTATGGCAAGATGTCCATATACTCTAATTGTTGCTAACTTGTTTGTAGTTATTTATTCTGATAGTATATAATGATTTTAATATAAATGAGATGTCAGATGTGTTTTGCATGTTTTTACAAATTAAAGAATTGATGGAAAGGATTACAGTTGCTGAATTGAGTATTTACTGTATTGCCACCACAGTAAAATTTTTAGCAACCAAATCTTGTTTGGTGATTGTGATTTTTTATTTTATGGGATCTATTGCTGAAACATTATATTTTAAGTCAAACTGGAAAGAAATTCAATATATAGATCATCTTAGCTCTCGGATAAATCAGCACCTGGTTGGATCTTTTCTTTTGCTGTTTTTCCAAAAGTAATTTCGTTCCATATGTTTTTCTTGATGATTCCATGTTTATGAAAGTGCAGGTCATGGCAACTGTTGTATTGCTCATCGGGTCTTTTCAGGCATTTTGCGGTCTGATGTCATGTGTATGGTCTGTGGTTTCACATCTACCACATATGACCCATGTGTGGATATTTCATTGGATTTAGAACCTCACCAAGGGGGTTCTTCAAAACCAGCATCTACAAAGACTCACAACCTTTTCAATGGTGAATCAGATTGCATGAATCCAAGCCAAAGCTGTGGGATATCGACCCTGATGGGTTGTTTGGACCGGTTTACTAGACCCGAGAGATTGGGTTCTGACCAAAAATTCTTCTGCCAACAATGTCAGGTGAGACAGGAGTCTCTCAAACAGATGTCTATAAGAAAGCTTCCTTTGGTTTCTTGCTTCCACATAAAAAGATTTGAGCATTCTCCGATACGTAAAATGTCTAGAAAAGTTGATCGCTACCTGCAATTCCCTTTTTCGTTGGACATGACACCTTATCTTTCTTCTTCCATTTTGAAGAGTCGATTTGGCAACAGGATTTTCCCATTTGGTGGAGATGAACCAGATGCTTCAAATGAAATGTCATCAGAGTTTGAGCTGTTTGCGGTTGTCACGCACACAGGTAAACTTGATGCTGGTCATTATGTTACCTATTTACGCATAAGTAATCAGTGGTACAAGTGTGATGATGCTTGGGTCACTCGAGTCAATGAGAACATTGTGAGGGCTGCACAAGGCTACATGATGTTTTATGTGCAGAAGACGCTTTACTACAAAGCAAGTGAGAATCAGGTAGTTCATGATATAATGACCCGTGGCTGAGTCGAGTGCACTGGAAAAATACCAAACAATGAGTACATGAGTGAGATGCCATGGCTAGTTTCACATGCTGAGGATGCAAATGTTTAAAAGCTGCTCTGCTGACTGGGGAGGCTGGGACATTATTCTGTTTTTGAGTTCTCCAAGTCGTGGTTTACTATTCTTGGGACTTTAAAGTGAGCCTAAATTTTTGAGGCACTTCAACATTTGGGAAAAGTAATATCTATGAAGGTATGGATTTTTTCAAAATTGATTCCAGATTTGATAATTTTTGCATTAACTTGAGCTCAATGGAGTGTTGTAGGGTTGATTCTTTTTTCTCATGGATCCTCCAAAAGTAGCAACGCTTGGGAGTGTAGTTAAGCAGCAAGACATATGCATGTCAAAATCTGATATTAGAGTTCATTTCTCTTATATAAGACCTTGATGCCCCTTTTTTTGCATGTTCGCATCATCAGCGGTAAATGAAATATAAGGAATTGTTGATACATCACTGCGGCCCTTCTCTCTGATTGATAGACCATGGCTACTCATTGATTTTGTCTAATGTGTTAATACATTATGGGTGTCCTAGTTTTATCTAATTCAATATTTTAAGCCTTCCACTTGGTGTATGTATGTATATATATATATATATATATATATATATATATATATATATATATATATATATATATATATATATATATATATATATATCAATACAATTATTGTGATGCCATTGTAGGGACATTAGTCGCAAAATTGAACTGTACTTCTGTATCGGTGTCTTCCTTCAAATTGGGTGTATTAGAGGAAGCATACCTGTTTTACATAACTAGTATTAAAAGCTAAATGTTGATGTATTATTTATAAAATTGTTTCTAATTTAATTTGAAAATAAAGTTCATATAAATTTTTGAAAAAAAAAATAATGAGAAACTTACAGTGTAGAAATAAATATATGGATAGAACTGGTAATTAACCAACATTGAAACTAATAGCCAAACATTTTAAGAATCAAAATCCTTTGGATTCCATTTTTAAAATTAAATTAATTTAAGCAAACGTGTAAGGAATATTAAGAAACAATGTTCCTAGGTCTTCCTTCCATTTTCGTATACTCACATCATCCCCAGGAAATATGGTTAGATTTTCGGTTGCTGCATCTCAAATTCACGAGGATCAGCCCTGGCGTAACATGAGCCCAGATAAGAACAAATTGCTTAGCAAAACAATATAATGTTATTTTTCCTCGTGGTCAGCCATCTATTAACGAGAAAACCCGTTCTGAGTACGTAGCTGTAACCCAGATGGTGCCAGTTGCTCTAACAATTACATCGGGTCGCTATAATGAATAGGTTATTTTTTGTATGTAGTTGCATCAAGCGCGAGCATTGCCACTTCAAAAAATTAACTGCTACTCTGCTACAAGTTACCTCAGACTATTTCCACATCTCTTTTGATTCATTTTCCTAATATCGCGTGTTACGTTTGGTGTTTGCTATTAGCTGATAGACGTTTGTACAAGGAGAAGAAAATAAAGAGAAGAAAAATAAAAACACAAAAAAGCAAAGAAGACTTCTCATTTAAGTGGTTTCTTTTATGCTGGCCATCTTGCCCAACTCAACCTGCTGATCCTCAATCATGCTTACTGCGCGTGAAAAATCTTGACTGGCAAAAGACATTGTATCTTCCTTAGCAATGTGTCTCTGTTTTATCTTTAATATGACCTGTGAAACTTCTCCCATTGAAGGTCGCTTCCTTTGGGATTTCAGCAAGCATTTGTGTGCAATTGCAGCTAGTTCCCTCACTTCTTCAATGTTGCACTCTCCTGCCAATTTCTTATCAAGTACTTCATCGATGCCATCGGAACTCATAGCAGCCTTATAGGAGGTTAAACGTTTTTCAGATTAATGCAACAAAAATTATTGAAAAAGCAAAAATGAGTACCAATGAGGAATTACTCACAAGATTAATATATTCCATTAGGTTTTGATGTGGGTGGATGGCTGTAATGAGTTCAAACATGATAATACCAAAACTGTAGATGTCACTCTTCATTGTGAACTTGCTTGTGGATATGTACACTGGGTCTATGTAGCCATAGGTTCCTTTCAGACCTGAGTTGCGGCCGTCAAAGGCTTCTTCCTTTGAAAGTCCGAAATCAGCAACCTGACATAATATATTTATCATTGAGAATATATTTGAACATCCTGGACTAATGCCTCAAATGATTCACTTCACATGGTAGCTCACCTTAGCTCTCATTGAATGGTCCAACAAAATGTTTGCAGACTTCAAATCACGGTGAATGACAGGCGGCACAGCCTGTTCCAAGAAAATGTCACAGATTGTATCAGCAAATATTTACAATGCCTCTGAAAAGGAACAATAACTAAGTAATTCATAATGAAGCCCTACCCCTTCATGAAGATATTCAATTCCATGTGAAATATCTAGAGCAATTTGAAGCCTTTCTTCCCAATTCAAAACAATTTCTTCCTCATCTGGGGTGCATATAGTAGACATTCGAGTTTAAGGGGTCAAAATAAATGAAAGAAATATCAAAGCAATAGAAGTGTGAAAAATATCTGGATTATGCCACAACCACAAATGCTGATAACATAACAAAATTAATGTTCTTCGTATCCAGCAATAAATGGAGGATAATTTGTGATGATTGAATTAACTAGTTCCATGTGCAAATAACAATTCTTAAATGTTTCACACAAACGAACAGTATACAGATGGCTCTTGCAGGAATTACAGGGACAATAAGCCACAATCGACACTGGGAAATGCTTTTGTTTAAAAACACATTTCAGTATTTTAAGAAAATCATAAAAAACAAGCAAATTCAGCCCCAAACAAGCTTCAGCATTGCTGTTGAAATAATTCAATGAAAGTCACCAACAGCTAAAACACATAAAGAAAAGAAAATTCCCATTTCCAAAGTATCAAAAAATGAGAGTGAATAACCAAGCAAAAAGAAATTTGTGTCATTAAAATCAGTAACTGAAGACAAGAAACTCAAATGCAGGTCCAATCATTAAAGTTTCCACCCATATGAGTTTGGTATCTACCAATGTAAGACAAAGCATAACAATTCAAACAAATGGGAGCACAAGAGCTTACTATACAGAAGGTTTGCAAGGCTCCCATTACTCATAAACTCATAGATCAACATGCGTTGTCCTTTATCGACACAATATCCTAACAAATTTACAAGATTCCTGTGATGCAGCCTTCCGAGCAGACTTACCTGAGAAACAACCAGGTTAATAGATTAACTCAATGGACCCTGCAATTGCATATGATAGTGAATCTGCTTGAAGTTCCTAGAAAGTACAAACCTACAAAAGCACAACTGGGGATACACAAATGCAGATAGCAATCAAGGCTTTGTTGAAGCTTAAGGTTTGCGTATATTTCCTTGTTTTCCTAAATCTGCATTACTCTAATCCCTACAAACCTACAAAAGCACAACTGGGGATACACAAATGCAGATAGCAATCAAGGCTTTGTTGAAGCTTAAGGTTTGCGTATATTTCCTTGTTTTCCTAAATCTGCATTACTCTAATCCCCTAGAATTAATCCAAGGATCAAGACTGTGACCATACAAAAGCAGCAGGCTATCTATTCTAAAAACCCAATTAATGCACCTGAAATTATAAAGCAAAACTGGGACAATTGGATAATTAAATGTAAATACTAATGAATGATCTGTTGAAATATTTCTTTATGCATATAGTTCCTTCTTGTCCCAAATTTGAATATGGATTTCTATTCCATCACAAATGTCATTGTTTTTTTATAATCTCTTATTCAAAGTGCAATTGAATATCCATTCCATCAATGCTCTTATCGTATGTTTTCTATTAATTATTTGAAATGTTCTAAGCATACAAGTCTTCAAAAACACAAGGGCAATGCCACATGGAAAGGCCAGCTAGGTTAACAGATGCTAATAAGCATTACTTTCTCATTCTATATTTTGCAAAGAAACAAGATCTGTGCACTATGGCTTTTACCTCTGTTTGAAACTCTTTCTCCCCCTGCTTTGAATTAGAAGCAAGTACCTTCACAGCTACTGCTCCACCGGGCATCACAGCTTTATACACAGGACCAAATGAACCTTGTCCCAATATAGTTGTAAAGTTTTGTGTAGCTTTCTGAATATCCCTGGAAATGCAAATCAAATAACTTCTTATACTACCAACTAAGCACTTCACAAATTGGATATGGACTCCAAAAATCTTCATGTGATGCCGATTTAGCTAGATTAATTCTGATAGGTAAATATTCAGAAATTATGTTCCCTCAAGCAGCAAAGGTTGATTCGCTGTTCACATCACCCTCTTATTACTATCAAGGAAAGGGAAAAAATGAAAGAAAAGAAAAACAAAAAACAAACGTGAAAGATTCACTTAAATGATTTTAGACTTCAAGTTGAGAGAGGAAAAGTTAGAATGCAATGCTTCCACATGTTTGCAATCATATGAACTTCATGGTAACCACAGCCTATCACTCATCATTTGTCAATCACAAGGGCAATTGTGATAGCCAATTGCGAGATAAATTTTGAAAGCAATCTTCTAAACACTACTAATATGTCAGATTGCTCTCTCTCACGTTTTTTTTTTAATTAAAAAAAAAAGTACCTCTTCATGGTTGACAACACACTAAATATAGCACATTGCATATCTTTTGAAGCTATCTAGATGTCTTTTATCCCCCTGCTTTGAATTAGAAGCAAGTACTTATTATTGCCCAAGGGCAGTCTAAACAATAACTATATATATCTATATATCTATATACAAAATGGCCTCTATATGGTGATCAACAGTGTAAGAATCTAGCAAAAGAAGGCTTGAGCCTCATGATCTGACTTGAGATGCAACTAAGGAAAATGCAGTAATAATTTAGAGATTTACATACTTGTAGGAATATCTAAGTACACCCGATGGAGATGCAAACTGGTCTTTATTATGTCTCCACAAGAAAAACTGATAACTTTTCTGAGGCTGTTCTGGTACTTCAATGGTTACAGAATTTGCAAGCGATGCACTGAAGTCAGTGCTAGTCCCCAAGCCATTCATGCGTATGGGGACAGTTGCAAGACTACGTTCATTTGCACCCTGCCAGAGATTAGCACGATTCTTATACCACCTAATACCAAAGAATGCCAACGCAGCTATCACAATACCAAGGCCCAAACCAGCAGAGACTCCAATAATAATCAAATCGCTTTCATTAACCATTCTTCAGTTTCTTTTGGTAGTTGGACAATGAAAGCATTTTGCGGTTATAAAATTCTGCAGGCTCACTGTCATGAATGAACTAAAGTATGTCAAATAAATAGTTAACTACAAAGAATTATCTCCTACCAAGTAATTGCAAAGGAAAAGACAAAATGTTTTTTGACAGTTTCCAGGATCTTGAACAACTAATGCTGAAGAAACTAGCGATAATAAGTGTTTGATAATAACACAATTTCCTGTACTTTGGCATATGCAAAAACTAGAAACTAAGAAAAAACAGAACGAAACATGTCGATAATAATTTTTCACAGGACCAGTATCAAATAAGACGTAACATAATTTTACAACATAAAATGTCAGTTGAATCTAAAGGAAATGCTCTCATTGTGCCATAAATACTATCAAACCTTTTCCAAGCAATTCAGCCTCTCCCATGAACTCTTAAGTTTTGTCATTGGTTATAAAATGACCCAGAAGTACCTACTCATACTGTTACTGCTCAAAACGATCAGGAGCAACATAAGAAACACTAGTAATCATTCAACTCCAGATAAAAGAAAACTCATCCATTATTTCCAATTGCCATTAAAGTGTGGCTTCATGCTTTACAGAATAAAGGCAGACTAAAAGTCTCTTCAGCTACAAGATGGCATATTCATACTGTAACCCAAATTTTGGCTTAAATGAACTCATATAATCACATAATTCATCAAAATTTCGAACACCCAGATTCGTACGCTAATCACCAAATTAATCGACAGCAGTTAACATGTGAGTTCTCTATCAAAGTTCATAAAACCCAAGACCATCCGAAATCCCCAATACCCAATAACACAAAAAAATAAGCAAATATATGTATAAAACAAAGCAATGACAAACCTCAAATACTGATGATTAGCATCTCTGCAAACACATCAAAGACGATATCTTTCTGGTTTCATCCTTAACAAGCTAAATATTGAAAAAGAAAAGATCCAAAAATAGACAGAAAAACGGTGGAAGAAAAACTGAAGAATGAAGTCAAGAAAAGGATTAGGTAGTCGTGGTTGAAGACCAGATGAATTGAAAACCAAAATAGAATGTGGGATTAGGTCCGTAACCCAATGAGGTGATTAATTAAGGAATGTTTGCCCCTCTCAATACTAATACTTGGTCTTATCAACCTCTTAAACTTTATCACTGCCCTTCTTTTTCTTGTCCTTATAACCATCTTTCTACTTAATTATACTTCTAATTTTTTTTAATTATTTTATGTTACTAAGGAAAATGAAAAATTGCTAGAAATAATAAAAAAAATTCGTTTTAGATAGTAGTTTATTTAAAAAATATTGAGTGATCATGGTTTTAAAGGCAAATTTTCTTTGTTTTTAAAAATATAAAAGCAAAATTGTTGTTTTTCATATATTTATTAACATAAAATATATTTATCGAGCACGTAACTGAGGCAGTCGAAATTTTTGCTTATTTAATCAGTTATTTTGAATTCGAATTCTTAAAACGCAGTTATGTTAAATTTTAGGTGGAATAAATTTGTCACCCTAGTGATTCTACTCAGTTCAAGTAGAGATTAATCTTAGTATGATGAATTAAATGTCCGTTTAAAATACCTCACGATTTAACAAAAAAATTAACATTAAATGATAACAAATAAATAATTTCATTATAGATATCATAATTTTAATTTTCTTTTTATCTAAATGCATAGTATTCCTAATTTTTTTATTTTTGATAGTGAATTTAAGAATTGAGATGCATCGTTTTCCTAATGAATCCATCGTGTGCATTGTTATTGTCATCTACTGTAGAAAATTAAAAGTCATGTGGCGTATGCTTTGGTCTCACATTTTGAAATATATCATATACTTTTAGAAAATAAAATTAAGATGTTTAGATTTTAATACAAATAATAAATCGATTTAAGAATCTATTTATTACCTTATTAATAATCTAACTTGGGGTTTAATTATGTCCGTGATCATCGAATTTTGGGACTATAACCAAATGGTTATAATAAAATAATTTGTAACAAAAATTATCAAAATTCTATTTTATTTCAATTAAAGTAAAAATTACCTGAAATTAATTTTTTATACCATTAAATTGACAATTGAACATACCACGTATGATTACTACGTCATTTTAGCATTAATAACTTTTATAAGTTGAATTACAAAATAAAAAAAATTCACATCATCATGTAAATATAAGAAAATAACATAAAAAATAACATGTACAAAAAATAAAAAAAAATCTAAATAACTAATTATAATCTATTTGTAGAGTTTATTGGTGTTAAAATGACATAATAATCATATGTGTTCTGCTTAATTATCAATTTGGTAACATAAAAAATTAATTTTCATATCATTTTTACTTTAATCGAAATAAAATAAAATTTTGATAATTTTTGTATTATAAATTATTTTATTATGATTATTTGGTCATAAATTGTAACATTTTATGATTACGGATGTAGTTAAGCCTCTAAATTGGTAACATCAAATTGGCCAAATTTCTGCATAAACAGTAAGAAGAAGATAATTAATCGTGACAAAGAAGGATTAAATACTCCAAAATTCAAGTTAGATGAGATTTAGAGAGATAAAGTGTAAACAGATAATGTTTCGAGTCTTTCAATAGAGCATTTTCATATATTATTATATCGAGTGTTATCACTTATAAACTAGTTTTAATTTATGATTAAATTATTAGTTCACAACTTTCTGTTTAACCTAAATTTTGATTAGTTAGTAACAATCCGTTGAATAAAAGAAGATCATACTTGCAATGAAATTTTTAAAAAATATTGTTCAAATATATAGTTAACTTTAGACTGCATTAATAATTTTAAATGAAGTTAATTCATTGGTTATTTTATAAGTTAAATTTAAATATGGGTCAAATTTAATTTCACTAAATAAATTTGAAAAACAAAAAGAAATTCAATTTTAATTAAATTAATAACATAAACAATTACCAATGGAACTATTAATTAGGATTCCATACTTCAAATTTATTAGTGGATATAAAACTGACAAACCAACCAGAAGAAGAGTTTGGTAAATGGCATTTTCTATAAGAAAAATTCAATGTTTGGGATTGTATAATATTGTACTTGAATTTGTCCTACACCATCTACCTAGTAAAATTATTATCATTTTGAAATTAAGAAATATTCATCTTCAAATTTTTTTTTTTCCTCTTGAGCTAACATTTAAAAAATGATAGTAATATAAAAAATGAGCTTATAACACCTCACGGTTTAACAAAAAAAATTAACATAAAATGATAACAAATAAATACATTCATTATAAATATCATAATTTTAATTTTCTTTTAATCCAAATGCATGGTATTCCTTTTTTTGATAGTGAATTTAAGAATTGAGATGCATGATTTTCGTAATAAATCCATCATGTGCATTGTTATTGTCATCTACTGTAGAAAATAAAAAGTCATGTAGCGTATGCTTTGGTCTCGCATTTTGAAATATATTATATACTTTTAGAAAATAAAATTCAGATGTTTAGATTTCAATACAAATAATAAATCGATTTAAGAATCCATTTATTACCTTGTTAATAATCTAAATTGGAGGTTAATTACGTCCATGATCATCGGATCTTTGGATTTATAACAAAATGGTGATAATAAAATAATTTGTAATAAAAATCATCAAAAATTTATTTTATTTTAATTAAAATAAAAATTACTTGAAATTAATTTTTTATACCGTTGAATTGACAATTAAGCACATTACGTATGATTATTACGTCATTTTAGCATCAATAACATTTATAAGTTGAATAACTAGATGAAAAAAGTTTCATATCATCATATAAATATAAGAAAATAACGTGTACAAAAACTAAAAAAATTCAAATAACTAATTATAATTTATTTGTAGAATTTATTAGTATTAAAATTACATGATAGTCATATGTAATCTACTTAACTATCAATTTGGTGACATAAAAAATTAATTTTCAGATTATTTTTACTTTAATCGAAATAAAATAAAATTTTGATGATTTTTGTTTTATAAATTATTTTATTATGATAATTTGATCATAAATTACAAAATTCGATGACTACGGATGTAGTTAACCCTCTAAATTGGTAACATCAAATTGGTGGAATTTCTGTATAAAATAAACAGTAAGAAGAAGATAATTAATCGTGACAAACAGGGATTAAATACTCCAAAATTCAAGTTAGATGAGATTTAGAGAGATAAAGTGTAAACAGATAATGTTTCTAGTCTTTCAATAGAGCATTTTCATATATTATTATATCGAGTGTTATCACTTATAAACTAGTTTTAATTTATGATTAAATTATTATTTCACAACTTTCTGTTTAACCTAAATTTTGATTAGTTAGTAATTAACAATCCGTTGAATAAAAGAAGATTACACTTGCAATGAAATTTTTAAAAAATATTGTTCAAATATATAGTTAACTTTAGACTGCATTAATCATTTTAAATGAATTTAATTCATTGGTTATTTTATAAATTAAATTTAAATCTGGGTTATATTTAATTTCACTAAATAAATTTGAAAAATAAAAAGAAATTCAATTTTAATTAAATTAATAATATAAACAATTACCAATTGAACTATTAATTAGGATTCCATACTTCAAATTTATTAGTGGATATAAAACTACCAAAACCAACCAGAAGAAGAGTTTGGTAAATGGCATTTTCTATAAGAACAATTCAATGTTTGGGATTATATTATACTTCAATTTGTCCTCCACCATCTCCCTAGTAAAATTATTATCAATTTGAAATTAAGAAATATTCATCTTCAATTTTTTATTTTATTTTTCTCTTAAGCTAACATTTAAATATGATAGTAATATAAAAAGAAAATTTATTAAAATCCTAAAAAATTCGGTAAAATTTATCTGTAGAAGAAAACATTTTCATTAATTTCCTACAAATCAATTTATGTATTTTATTTTGACGAAATCGAATTCAACCAACATATATATATATATATATATATATATATATATATATATATATATATATATATATATATATATATATATATATATATATATATATATATATAATGTAAAAGTCTCTCAAATAACAAAATCATCTTTATAATTTTACTATATTTCTCTTAACTTTATGATAATACCTCCGATTCTACAAAGTGCATAAGGCCCAAAATTGAATTAAAGTAAAAGTTCACACTATGAAAGTTCCATCTAACACGCATATACTTTACTATTAATCTTGTTAAAACGTCAAAAATTCGATCAGTCGGACATAGTTTCGACTGTGCCAGAGAAATTGACAAATCATAAAATGCAGCGGATCTCATTATTATCAAGTGCCTATTAGGTTCACTCAAATATGCCTAATTCAATAGGTTCCATCCCATACAAATTGCTTAACCTTACAATGCCTTAGGTAAGCAGCTCACATAATTTCAGAATTATCACTTTCCAACTAATAATTAATTATAATTTATAAGAATATAATTTACATATTAAAATTATATATAAGAGACAAAAGTTATTTGAGTATTCCGAAAAGCTGGCTTTTGGTTATAGAAGCATTTAATTTATATATTAGGGGTTTTAATTTAAATACATATTAATTTAATCAATTTTAGGATGACTAGATAGATGCCAAATTAGTTTGGTAATATATTGACATTTTCAAAAGATTTAATTGGTAAAGAGAAAACTAAACATATGTGGAATGATAATAATTCAAGATAATATTTGGAAAAGTCATACCCTTAAGCTTCTATTTTTTCTATTATTGAATTCATAAATAAATTTTTATTAAATTTATAAATTTGCATTTTCATTCATATTAAATTTAAATAAAATAATTGTATAATTTCAGTATAAATTAAATTCCTAAATTTTTTTACTAAAAAAATGCATAATTTAACATAATTTTCTGAATAAAATTGTGAAGTTTGGCATTTGGATTGAGGGAGAATCTTTTAATAAAGAAAAATAATTTATTTCCCTTTGAAAATTTAATATTTAATTTTTTAATTATAGTGAATATGTGCCAAAGTTAATTTTTTAATTTGGCAAAGAATAACAAAAACGGCTACGTGATAAACGTAATTTAATGGATGTTCTTGGTAGATAATTCCATAATTAGGAGGCTGGCCGGACCATATAATATGAAATCTACATTGTTTGAACATTTCCGAAAAAATACTATAATATAGTTGACGTCCAAATAGTAATATTCTTCCTTTGTACTTTTTTAATTAATTTATTTCTAAATTCAAGGCATTGCTTTTATATTATAGTAAGTTATGCCTGTTAATTGATCCAAATCCAAAATTTCACGTAAATTTGCTTAAAAGATTACTCAAATTCAACCAAATTCAAAAAATAGTACATTGGGCCAATGCAAAAATTGTTCATTTTATCCTGTAACCCGTTTGGGCCTGTACCAGGTGTCCAACGGGCCTCATCCAAATTCATTCCAATCTCCTTTCACGATTTGTCACAAAATGGCGTTCTCTCTCTCTCCATCCAGTTCTCCTGCTAGCTGCCTCTGTCCCTCTCCACCGTCCAGTAGTCTCCGGCCTCCAGCTCTTTAGTTCTCCTTGGCCGGTCGTCGTCCACAGCCTCCGTCGCCAACCAGCTGTCCGTACGTAGATTCATTCCCTTTTTTTTTCTTTTATCTGGTGGGTCTAACTTCTTTTTCATTCCTGCCCCAAATAATGTGAATTCTGTGCTGAATGTTATAGCCAATTTGCAGCAGCAGAATCTTAGGATCTTGTTTGATGTGCCTAATTCTTGATTGGGAATTGCCCGTGAGCTCTGCAACTAATTTATTTTTTTTAAATTGTCTTTTTGCTTGTTCAATTATGCTCTTGCCTTTCACTCTTATTGATTTAATTAGCAAACCCTCGTGTATGCTCAAGAGAACTGCTATATGGCTTCCATTATGCTTTTCATTAATGGAAGTTGCTTATTTATGTCAAAGAGAGAGAGCTTTATGGGTCTACTTCTCTCCCTTTTTTTTTATATATATATCTTTTGGTATTTTAACAGTCTGTGATAGGGAGTAGATTCCCATCAAGTGCTCTGGAACTCAGGTCTCTAACGGTGTCGGTATTATTTGCAAAGTAACTCAACGTATAAAATTCTAAAAATATCAGCGGATTAGTGAGCTGTTCTTGTCGAACTGCTCCTCGTTTCTCCTTCTCTAAAATTTTCTGTATAAATTTTCAAATTGCAAAACTTCTGTCGTCCAACTAATTGTCAAAAAGGTGAAACATATGGCCGAAATTGCTAGGACGGCTACCTTGGAGACTGGATCTTCAATCTCTCAATTCATTAGGGACTTTATTTTAGAGGCAACAACTATTACCATTAGTATTGATTGTCTTCTAAAATTAGTTGTTGCTGATGAAATATATGAAAGAAATAAGATACCATTGTCAAATTAATATCTAATTAATAATAATAATAATAATAATAACAGATTAGCGACTTCATTTAGTAACTAATAACAAGTGAGAGTAATTAAGAAATTTTTGTTTCTGGTTGATAGTCAATTCTCTGGAATTCTTCTTGTTTCTTATCCTTGGCACCGTCAGTTGAAAGCTCTAGATCTTCGGCTGGTCTAATTTTTTAAGAACTTTTTCTACAACAAAAAATTTTCAGGTAAAAAGATTTTGATGTTTTTTCTGAGGTGGGTTCTGCCAATTGTCATTTTGATGTTCCTGGTGACTACTGGAATTGTGAAGCTACTCTTCAGCACACCCTTAGTTGAAGATCTGCTCATGTGAAGGTATCTCATTCACATCTAAACTATACTAAGTTTTTGTTTTGGCATTTTACTAGTAACTAAGAAGGAACATTTCTGTATTTCAATTTTTGCATTTTATCCATGGTTGATGTGTTGCTTCTTTGTTAAAAAGGAGAGACAGAAAAACATGAGAGTTATGTAGAGAGTGATACAAACTAATATAGAGAGCTCATTTCGGGTTAGATCATGAGATGTTCTAAGCGGGCTCATATGGATGAAATGTATGAACTCGAAACTACTGGTTAAACTAGTAGAGATCCTTATCATGTCGGTGGTTAATATAGAGAGCTCATTTGAATACTAAATAACCGCTAGTAACGTAACTTATAAAATGCTATGCGTTGTATAACTAATCCTTACGTGTGAATGGCATTCTCACGTGGTCTTTTCCGGTAATATGACTGTTGACGTGTTATGTCATGTGTGTTCATGCATATGGCGTGGCGTGCCACATCAGTATTTCGGTAAAAAGATTATCATTGAAAACTGGTCAGGCTGATTTTTCTGCAAAAAAATGATAAGTTCATTGATATTTAAGTTACGAAAAATAAGTCAATTATTTTTAGGTGATTAAATGTAAATTCAGTGATTATAGATGAAATTAACCTGTCTCTTTGATGGAAGGAAAAATACTTATACGCCAAAAATGTTTAGAAGGATGCCATGATGCCACCAACAAGGATTGTGGAAAAGTAATTATAACTTCTACAAGCATAGCTTTTCCAGAGTACTTGTTCAATTCACAAACTTAAAAGCCCAATTTCATTGAAGGTTGTGCATCACTCGATTCGGGTCAAATTCAAACTGACCCAAACAATTTGAAATTCAACATACAAAGCAGAAATCTGTATTCTAAAATTTTTAAAAAATCTGCTTGAATATAAGCACCTAACAAATTAATTAATTTCAAAATTAAGAAATAAATTAATCAAAATTAGTATATTTATGTTAAGGCTGAGGTGCAAAATTAGTATATTTATGTTAAGGATGAAGTGCGAGTGTAATGCAGTGAATTCCAATCATTCAAATGGTATTGTTAATCAAATCGAAATCATTAAAAGTCAAACTTAATTTTTAGCTTCCAATAGAGTCAAATCGAAATTGTTAAAAATTAAATTTGATTTTTGGCATCCAATAAGTTGTTTTATTAAATAACGTAGATGATATAAATTAGGAAAGTGATAAGATAAACTAAATATAAATCTAATTACAGGTAAAGGAAGTAATTTATTTAGAAAAATAATATAGGTCAAATACATGGTTTGATACCTGAACGAATTTTACTTAGGTATCCCTTCTTATACTCCAATCACATAAACACCTCGATCTGGCTTAGGATATAATTATGAATCTTTATTGCTGACATGGCATAGAGCGTGTAATCCACGCATAAGGGAGTACGTTAGATACCAAATTGACTGAAGAGCAACCGGAAAAAATCCATGGAGGTTTTTCACTCTCTGTTTCTCCATTAACGACATTCTTCAAGCTCTCTCTCTCTATTACTCTCGATTTCTCTTTCTCTATTCCTCTGGCTTTCATTCTGTTTATTCGTACTCATCTGACCCTTCATTTTCTTTTCAAATCCAAACACAGAGCTGCATTTAACCCTTCAATTAAAGCTTGAATCTTCATCTCCTATTCACTGATGCAAAAATCCAAACACTTCCTCAACTTAAGCATCAAATTGTCCCTCGAGTCACAAATCGCAACCCTAACCCCATACACTATGACCTTATTTTCCTTAATCATCTCTTCACTCACCAATCGTTTATATTAAACCTTAAAGCCCTCACTGTTCAAAAGCGCCAATTTGCTGCTCAACGAAGAAGAACAACCCAAAGCGCCAACTCTCTTGGTTCTTGATCCAACCTCTCAATGTCTTCCAAGAGAAGCGCCATGTAGTCGAAATTGATGTCGTTTTGAGGAACATAAACAACGTTGTCGTTCTTGGCCTGATCTTTTTTGATTTTGGAGGTATGAGGAATTGGAATGATTTTCAAATGGTACTGTTAGTCAAATCGAAATCGTTAAAAGCATGGTTATTAAACTCGGATTGACTTGGCAAGCAATCCGAGTTGATTCAACATGAAACTCGGAAATGATAAAAACTCGGTTTGGCTCGTAAAAGATCGGGCTGGCTCGGAACTCTTCGACTCGGACCAAACTCGGGTTCAATCCTCATGTGGTGCATTTTGGGGAAAATTACTCTTAAATAAATTCCTAAATTTCTTCTCCTCTCTGCCTTCATTTCTTTTCACGCCGCCCTCTCTGCGTTCATTTCCTTTCACGACTCCACCACTCTTCTTCTCACTAGTTTGCGTAAAGGTTGGACAGCAGCTATCTATCAACACTTGAAACGAGTTGTAAAGGTTAGTAGTTTATTTCGTTTCTTCGATTTTATGTTGACGAGTTTATACATTCTTTGGTAGCATTTAATTTATTGGGTCTTGAATCTCTTGATGAATTGAGACTTTTTTGGTTTGTGCGGCTTGTTTGAGACTGTTTGAGAACCCTTTAACGCCCTCTTTCTTCTTGTTCGGATTAAATTTATACATCTGTAAGAGAGCTGATTTGGTGGGTTTGACTGGGAAATTATGCTATCTTTTCTCATGAGTCTGCAGCAGGGTACCTCGAGGCATGGTTTTTTGCTCTATTTTCTTTTCCTGTAACCGTGGATCTGTGCAGGGAACTGGGATACGACTGTTATTATGGGTTTTCTCATTTGGGATTAAAATTAGGTGTCAATGTCTAGCTGAGATGTCTACCCTGGCTTTTTTTCTGTATGTTTTGGTTTTGGTTGTGTTTCCTTGCGGACTGCTATCCCTTATATATAACAGATACCCAAATTATTTAGCTCAACTAATTAAATCTTAAGAGAATTACATTAAGTTCAATTAGACATCCAACCTGTAATCGGAATAATACAACATTAAAAATTCAACATTAGTACTTGAAGGGTTTCAAAATGAATATTAATTAATTTAACAGTCAATTTAAATATTTCCATTAAATGTCCTATAAGGTCCGCCTCTGCAGAAGGCTAACCAAATTTTGAAGTTAATTTTAAGAAAGAAGACGACTTAATACTGAAAATCTGGACCAAAATGTTAGAAGAATCCTAGAATTCTTAAGGTTGTGATTTGATACTAATATTTGAAATTGGTTGCTGCAGCAGAAAAGCAGAGTGATAAAAGTGATCACGATGAATATAAAATTATAGGAAAGAAAGAAATTAGGGATGTGAAATTGAATTATACACAAAACTTGACATGAAAAAGTAAAGATGGTATTTTGTAACTTAAGAGGGTACATGTTAACAAGTGTATTCATTTTCTTCATGAGTTTCTGTTTATGGTACTTAAAATGCTTAAAGGATTATGAGATAGCAAGTTCATAGCAAGGATTATGAGATATGCAACAAATTTACGAATCAAGCTAAACACTAGCTTTTGTTGTCAAAAGAATGTTACATTATCTAGTGATCTCTAGTAGCATTAACTTTCTGTACTTTCTAATAGATGATATTATCAAGAGAATGACTGAACTGCTAAAACTAGCATGAGACTCAAATAACAAAGACCAGTTACCTTCTATGTACAAACAACTTATCACATAGTTAGGATATTATTCAATTATCATTGTCTTAAAGTTCTGCAAGCTTATTGAATTAATACAGCTATGGAAATTGTGTATATTTCTATCTTCTATTTCGTCTCAGAAAATTGTAAAAAGGAATTAACTGGAAGTTGATGCAAAAACCAATTGAGAATTACAGTATATTTAATTATATGTTTATTTTAAAATTTTAGATGCTATGGAGCATGATTTAATTCAAGAAGTTGATGAAAATGAAAATACAAATGATGGGAAAGATGAAGATGAACATGGAGATTGAGATTAATGATAATTGCTTGTCATTATGTTAAATGAATTATTTAGATATTATATGGATTTATTTAAATATTTACTATTTATGTTTGAACTATTTATTTGATTTTTACAATTAAAAACTTTATTGAACTTAATATTTTTATATTGATATTTGGTAACTAAAAGATTTTTGAATGTATTTTGACATATAATATTGTTAATTTTTTTATAAATAATTACATTTAAAAAAATAAAAAATATTGAGCCAATCAGATCCAATCAGTTGACTTTCAACTTAGTTGGCAAGCCGAGTTGATCTCCGAATCGCTTCTGAAAATATTGGTTAAAAGTCAAACTTGATTTTTGGGCATCCAATAAGTTATTTTATTAAAGAACATGGATGATATAAATTAGGGAAATGATAGGATAAATTAAATATAAATCTAATTACAGAAAAAGGAAGTAATTTCTTTAGAAAAATAATATATAAAGCTTAGTCTGAATTAGTGGAAATACATAATGTGGAATAAATAAAATAAAACCGAAGCACTATATGGGAAATTTAAAAATTTTTTGGGGTATCTGATGGACAAAGCAATTAAATAGAAAAGACATAACTATTTTAGTCCATCAATTTAACACCAAACAACCAGAAAAACTTAAGAAAGAATGGGTGGAGGACCCAAACGAAATTTTGCACAAAAATCGGCCTTCTCCTTGTGTTCTAACGGCTTCGTTTTTACCCTAAGGGACTGCCAAAACGCGGAACCCCAGCAGCTTCGCCAGTCCTTTTCCCCCCACCTGCATTTTGCCATTTCCAGTTGTCCCTCCGCCGCTCTCAGCCTTCGCGAACCATTCACGCCGGTAACATCTCCTCCCTCCTCTTTTTCCTTTTTCTTGGTTTCAGTAGCTCCTCCTTGTACTTATATTTTTCTTTACCTCAGCGCCTCTCTCTCCGTCGTTTCCCTCTCCGCCGGCCACCATGAGTCTCCATTCCTTCAACAGAGAAATTAAAATCGGAGAGTGAGGTTTAGCTTGACGAAAACGTGAATTGGAAGAAAAGAGATGAAATCTGAAATTCTTTTAGAGATTTCGAATTCCTAAAACTTGAACTATGGGGATTAAAAGCTTGGGTAAGTTAAATTTCTCATATTACATCCTCTAAAATAACTTTAATTTGAGTTAATTTTTTTGTTTTGTTGAATTAATGTTGATTATTACAGTTTAAACGAAGAAAAAGAAGATGAAGTAGAAGCTTGAATTAGTAGACTTTTGGTGATTTTAAAGATTTTAGGGAATTATTTGGCATCAACAAGGTTAGTGGACCTCCAAATACATTTTTCCTTATTTTATTTGGGTTATATTTGGATTGAAATTATTATTGCTATGAGATGTTTGACAAATTAGTTTAGGACTTTGTTAATTGGCATGTAAATGGTAATTTAAATGATATATTTGATTTGTGAAGTTGGTCTATGGTAGCCGAATCCTATGGAGTAAAAGTTAATGAGTCTTTGCTTGTCCAAATTGATAAGTATAATTCAAAATAAACTATATATATATATATATATATATATATATATAGTTTATGAATATGATCAAGATAAGAAATTGGGCTTTTGCTTGATTAATTGATGAATATTATCCGAAATCGTATATTGATTACTTATGCATGTAAATGAGACAGAGAAAATGGATCTTAATTGTCTAAATTGATGAGTATTATTTAAAATATATATATATATATATATATATATATATATATATATATATATATATATATATATATATGAACTGATTTATGAGTGTAATTGAGGCTAGTATATACATATAAAACTCAACTTGGGTTAAGAATGTACTTGTGTAAGTTAATGGTAGTTAGGCATTGAGTGTCTAAAAGAGTTTAAAAGCTGTAATTAGTCTGGTCTCGAGTTATTAATCATGATAATTAGGAAAAATCTCAAATTTGAATTAGATAAAGAAGGTATGTGTGCATAAATTGAGCTATGCATGCTTATGCTTATAATTGGAGATGAATCTTGATTAGGACTCAATTTAATTTAAAGCAAAAATTAAGATGCCATGAAATGTTTCATGAGAGTAATTATAGAACTTGAAAGTAACTTGAACATAGGTGAAAGATTAAGGCATGATGATGCCATACGCTGTAAACAACTTTGGTTTATGATAGATGTGTGTATGTAATATTGTAAAAATATTATATTAAACATATATGGATATGAATATATTCAAGACAATTCCTGCATTGCCCTTAGTAACAGGGCAAATGATACTATTCTACAACTTATATTGATGAAGTGAGGGTCAAGTCCCGATCCATACCTCTCAATATAGAATTAAAGTATTCATGCTCCGAATTGAGCCACATGAATTGAGGGTCAAATCCCGAGACCCCTAAATATAGAATTAAAGTGTTCATGCTTCGATCCGGGCCACTTCAATCCAAATTGCTCCATAGGACCTTGATCCCGCATACTTGACTCAACGCAATTCCGCTAGGCAATATTATAGGAATTCAAAATAATACTAATCAAAATTTTACTCAGTAATATGTGATATTAATTTACTTACAAATGCCCGTGGGTGTGAATAAAGTGAGTTTTCTATAAGACAATTTTATGGTGTAATTAATTTGGACAATGGTTACTTTTGTCACTTGGATATATTACAGTAGTTTAAGAATGTGATACTTATAGTGGAAAATAGGTGTTTGAAATTTCTAAAAATATATGTATATATATTTATGGGCAGTTGAATGTGTTTGATGATGGGATGTTGAATATTATGAATGTTTTTTTTAAGGAGGGTGAAAAATCTTGTGTTGGAGTTTGACGAGGAGATGTATTATGAAATTGTAAATGAAGTTTTGAAAGTGTGATCTCTATTTGTACACAGGGGTGTAGTGATGAGTGTAGGGGAAATTTTATCCGATTTTTAATAAAATAGTTAGGTTTTTTTTCAATATAGAATTTCGGGTACACAGGTTGTGAGATTCTTTTACCGGGTCGTATATTGATCTGGGTGAGAGTGTTACAGTGAGTGGTAGTCAAAGGCACAACTGATGATGGCAAACAAACACGAAAGACGACGGCAAATGAAGACAGCAACAGGGGACGGTAAATGGCAATGGCAGCGGCAATTTGGAGGAGGAGAAGTTGGAAATTGTGTATTGATTTTTGAGAAAGAGAAAATGTAGATGGCAAACAGCGATGGTGAATGGCAAACGGGAATGGCAGTGGTGATTTAGGAGAGGAAAAATTAGAAATTGTGTATTGATTTATGAAATGGAGAAAGTGAGAAGATAGATGGAATTTATTTCTGAGGGAAGAGGGATAGACATTTTCGATATGTGCATTGATGGAGTTAAGTGAAAAAAACACGCATACTTTAGAATTTGGAGTTGAGTGAAAAAAACATGCATCCTTTAGAATTGAACTTGGGATCTAAAGGTAAAATTTAGGGAGTTTTATAAAACTATAAAAAAAAAAAGGGGTTACACTTAAAAATATCCCCTTATTTTTTCCCTTTTAAAAATATTTTTTTAAAATTTTCATTTTTAAAAATATCCCTTTTTTAATCTAACACAAATTTTCCTTTTTTTCACGCCTCTTTCTGTTTTTCCTCCTCCTTCTTCTTCTCCTTATTGCTAGGCGACATTAATATTTTAATTATTAAAATTTAGAGAAAAAAATTATTAAGTCAAGTAGTTCATATATATGATCAATTTACAAAAAAGATCGAAGCTGTGCCAAGTATTTTCTTAACTTGGAAAATGCCAGATTTGTTGATGGGATTTCTGCTAATCAGATAAAATATATGGATGTCCAATTGGAGCAAATTGCCAATCACACCCCTTTGTTTAAGAGAACCAAAATGTTAGCAGACTTCACATAACATATATTGTCCAACAAAAAGCCAATTTATTAAGAGGAAACTGCACACGATATCACTTTTTTAACCCTAATTTTTTAAAATGCAGCCATCTCCTAAACATGTTTAAATATACCTTTTTTTAATTTTTTATTTTTAAAAATGCCGTTTTCTCGTTTTAAGCTCTAACTTGGTAGCCCATTTCTTCTGCTCCTGTTATTTTCACTCTGCATTTCATGACCTTCATCAATTTCTTAATTTCTTGTCGCTTTTTGCCCGTTTTTCAGTCACGATCTTCTAGTCGCTTCTTGCAGCTTCTCGCCGCTTCTTGTCGCTTCTCGCCCTTTCTTGCTGATTCTTATTGTTTTCTGCTGCTTTTTGTTCATTTCTCAGTCACTATCTTCTCGCTGCTTCTTGCCGTTTCTTGTCGCTTCTTGCCATTTCTTGCTGATTCTTACTGCTTTTTGCCTCTTCTTGCTGCTTCGCCGATTTGTTACTTGTGAGTTGTTATGTTCTTTGTGTTTTCGTTTCTTGATTGATTATGTTGGTTTAAGTTGTGTTTTGCGACTTGAATTTTGCATTATTTGTGAGGTATTAATGGTTTGTATGTTGGAATCATTTTGGATTTTGAGATTAATGTGTGTTGCGACTTAATTTGATGCATTTCTTTGATTTAAAAAGCACAAATTCTGGTTTTTGTACATTATATTCCTTGATTTTTGTTTGTTGTTTTTGTTGATTTCTGATTTTTTATTTTTTGAAATAAGTTGTGTTTAAAATATTAGAAAGACAAGCATATGTCTGAATCATTCTGTGTTGATTCGCCTAATCTTGTATATGAGGCCGATTCGTTGTTTGTTTGCTTCATTTTTTCTTCTTCTTTTATTTTTCCAATTAACAAATGATTTTCTAGATGCCATTGATGAAGAAATGGTAAATTAGTCACATATGATAAATCTGTGATTACATATATCCACTACTGCCTTCCTTCTGATGCTTGTGATTTTGATTTCTATTGTTTCTTTGTATTATTTTGATTATTTGTTAGATAAATGGGGTTTTATGATGATTGTAAGCATAGTTCAACTGATAATCTCTATGATTACAAAACCATATTAGTCTTCTGCTTCTATCTGATGACTTTTTTTTTATAAATGAATCAATTAAATTGTTTTTGATATCATTAACTCTCATTTTGAAAAACCATATTTGATTTGCGGTGGCCTGTGATTAGATTTTGATTGACAAGCATATGTTATAGATATATGTGTTGATAGTCCATATATATGTGTATGGGTGGTGATATATTTGAGAATTATTTTGATGCATTTCTTTGATTGAAAAAGCACTATTTCTTGATTTTGTATTTTATATTACTTGATTTTTTTGGTGATGCGTGAATAGATATAGTTCACATATTGTGTTGTCATTTGCAACTGATGTTTTGCTGCAAGTTAGACATATTGTAGTAGGTTTTGAATTTCTTGAAATATTAATGATGGTTGAGAAGTTTTGTACATTTTGATTTGTGGGGTTTGTTGGAAATATATAGGAACGAGAAATAAGAAGAAATCCAGAAACTTGGAGGATTTGTAGGGCAAGTTTGTTTGTGATTTTGAGTAGTGAAATGCATTGACACTTTACGAGAGAAATGCACATTTCCATATGTGTTGAATAGTTTACTACTTCTCAACTTTCTCATATTTTGCACAATTTTTCTATTTTACAAAATTTATCTGTAATAGTTTTACACCTTTATTTGTGAAATAAGTTTCACAATTTATTAGCACGTTGCATATGGCTTGCATGTATTTGTATTATTCAAAATGATCAAATAGTTTAGAATTGTACCTGTGTGCTGAATTTAAAAAAAAATATAATGTCACGTATTGTGTAACTTACAATATGAGATCCATTATTTTATTTATACTTTAGATGTGTGTGTGTGTATATATATATATTCTTACATGGTTTCTCTTGTTATGGTTAGTATTTGTAGAATGAAATTATCCTCTTAGGGGATTTTAATAGAAAGACATAATTATTGAGGTAGCTGGAGTTGAAATCATGAATGAATAATTTTCTTATAATTACTTTGCTACTAATTTTTTTCTTTTCTTTTTTTTTTTGATTATTCATTATTAATTGATGATATTATATAAATGCATTATGTATGAATCGATAGAGTACTAATGAATGTATATGTGGATGGTTTTTTGTTTGGTTAATGTTCAATTAGTCTTGCATTTAGCTAATAAGCTCAAGTTAAATAGCTTATGTAATTGCTTTTTTAAGATTTATATATATATTAGGCATATATTGCTTCTGTTTTACATTTTATATTAGATTTTTTATCATTTTTTTTATTTATACTTATAGATGGGACGTACTTCTGCTATTTTGGGTAAGTTGAAGAAACCTGAAGACAAAAAGATTATGGAGTCAAATTCTCAGGATTCATCAAATACGAGAAGGAAGAAAAAGGATAAACCAAAATCTAGTAAACAGTTGAAGAAGGGGACTTCACCTGGTAAAAGAAAAATCTTACAAGATGAAAATTTGGATAGAAGTTATAAAAAATTAAAGATTGTATCCGAGGAGCCTAAAAATTTAAAGGTACATTTCTAATTGATGTTTTTATTTTCATTTTGATTTTTTACTTTTATACCATGGTATATCTGGTATACTACGGTATACCAATGGTGTACCTGGTATATCAAATGCTACATCTGGTATACCAATGATATACCACGGTATACCAATGGTGTACCTGGTATATCACACGGTACTTTTGGTATACCAATGATATACCATGGTATACCACCTGGTACATCAAGAATACCAATGGTATACCACAGTATACCCTTGGTATACCACATGGTGCATGCGGTATACCAATGGTATACCATGCGGTATACCATCTGGTATACCTGGTATATCATGGTATACCACCTGTTATACATGGTATACCACATGGTACATCCGGTATATCAATGGTATACCATCCGGTATGCATGGTATACCAATGGTATAACGTTTTGTATATATAGTATGTCATGGTATATCTTTGGCATACAATGCAATATACTAATTTCCATAATGAATTATATTTTTTTTTTAGGTTTGGGTTTATATTGTTCACCAACATGAGTATTTTTATCCAAAGATTAATGTCCCCATGAAGAACAGCTAAAGAGATTTAGATTGTTGTTTTGATAGTTTTTTGGATATGAATCAGGTTGTTTTACAAGCCCAGTTGATTCATTCTTTATTATTAAGGGAAGTTTATTATGCTGACAATGATGAAATTTGGTTTAATGTTGATGGTGTTCATTTGAAGTTTGGTTTGGGAGAATTTGCTATTATAACTAGGTTGAAGTGTACCAGTAATAACAAGAAGCCAATGGTAGCAAGTGGTGGTAGCAGGTTGCTTAGAAAATATTTTAATGGTGGAGATAAGGTGGATAAAAAGACGATTTTAGATTTGTTTGCGGAGGGTAAATGGGATAGTGAGGATGATGATTTTAAGATAGCAATATTGTTTTGCGTTTATTGTTATCTTATGTCTAATAAGATGGAAAATTATATTAGTGAGCAAGAAATTGTTTCTATAGAAAATGATGATTTTAATGGATATTCTTGGGGTAAGAATATGTTTAAACTCATCATATCGGGTTTGAAATCAAAGTTTTTGAATAAGAAAAAATTGGGTTCATATAGGCTTATCGAATTTCAATTAGCTTTACAGATGTGATTTTATGAGTGTCAAAGTCCTCATAGTCCACTATATGTTGTCCGGGCTGAGACAAAAAGGATCCCAAGAGTCCTAAACTGGATTGTTCAGCTTTCAAGAATTGCAGAGAACCTTATTTTATAACGATACTGATTAGGTATGCGTTTATTTATATGGTTGTTATTTATTTATTTTTTTCGTTTTTCAATATACAATCAAATGATATTTATAATTTAGATTTACTTGTTTTATATTATATAACTTGTTTAGATTTTTTTTTGTTTGATCTTCATTTTTTTTATGTTTTTTAGCGGTGTAGAAAAATATATTTTCTTTAGTTATTAAAAAAAACATCCTTGATTTGGGTGAACTTTTTAATAAAGGAAAAGCTGAGAAAATTCACGATGAAGATTGCAGTGGGCATGGTCCGGATTTCTTAACTCCTTCCGATGTTGAGAATGCTTTTAATCCAAACGGAGTAGGCAATTATAACATTGAATTTGATTTCAAAAAAAATAAAATAAAAGAAGAGGTGCAATGAATTAAAGGACAAATGCAATTGTTAAAGGAAGAGGTGCATGGTGTTGTGAAAGATCTTGATGGATTGAAAAAATATTTAAAATTCAATTTTATGAGAATTTTTGAATCTTTGAAGAGAATTGAGTAGAATTCAAAAGGGGGGGGGGGGAGGTGATAGCACTAAAGTAAGTTCTTTTTATTGTTAATTTTATAATTTTTATAGTAAAAATATGTTGATACTACATATATCAAATAAATTATGTTGATTTTGAATGGTTTTATTTATTTATTTATTTCTATTTCTTTTTTATTTTTGCAATGTTTAGTTTTACCAAGAATGCAAAATTTGAGTGTGAGGATGAGGCGTTAGGGGTAGATGATGTGCTTGGTGAGGATGCTGTCGATGATGGTCTGGGTGATGTGATTGGTGATGCTGTTGTGGATGCTGTTGTGTGGGTGATGTGGCTGGTATTTATTTTATGTAGTATCAATATATTTTTACTATAAAAAAATTATAAAATTGAAAACAAAAAGAACTTTGGTGCTATCACCCCCTTTTGAATTCTGCTCAATTCTCTTCAAAGATTAAAAAATTCTCGTAAAATTGAATTTTAAATATTTTTTCAATCCATCAAGATCTTTCACAACACCATGCATCTTTTCCTTAAGCAATTGCATCTGTCCTTTAATTCCTTGCACCTCTTCTTTTAATTCTTTTTTGAAATCAGATTCAATGTTAGAGGTATCTCCTCCGTTTGGATTAAAAGCATTCTCAACACCGACAGGAGTTAAGAAATTCGGGCCATGCCCACTGCAATCTTCATCCTGAATTTCCTCAGCTTTTCCTTTATTAAAAAGTTCACCTAAATCAAGGGTGTTCTTTCCAATAACTGAAGGAAATATATTTCTACACCGCAAAAAAACATAAAAAAATGAAGATCAAACAAAAAATAACAAAAAAAAAATCTAAACAAGTTATATAGTATAAAACAAGTAAATCCAAATTATAAATATCATGTGATTGTATATTGAAAAATGAAAAAAATAAACAAATAAACACATACATAATCAGTATCGCTGTAAAATAAGGTTCTCTGCAAGTCTTGAAAGCTGAAAAATTCAGTTTAGGACTCTTGAAATCCTTTCTGTCTCAGCCTGGACAACATATAGTGAACTATGAGAACTTCGACACTCATAAAACCATAGTTGTAAAGCTAATAGAAATCCGATCAGCCTATAGGAACCCAATTTGTTCTTTAAAAATTTTGATTTCAAATCCGATATGGTGAGTTTAAATATATCTTTACTTCAAGGATATTCATTAAAATTATCATTTTTTATAAAAATAATTTCTTACTCACTAATATAATTTTCCATCTTATTAGACATAAGATAGCAATAAACGAAAAACAGTATTGCTATCTTAAAACTATCCTTCTCACTATCTCATTTACCCCCACAAACAAATCTAAAATTGCCTTTCTGTCCACCTTATCTCTATCATTAAAATATTTCCTAAACAACCTGCTACCACCACTTGCTATCATTGGCTTCTTGTTATTACCAGTACACTTCAGCCCAGTTATAATAGCAAATTCTCCTAAACCAAATTTCAAATGAACACCATCAACATTAAACCAAATTTCATCATTGTCAGCATAATAAACTTTCTTTAAAAATAAAGAATGAATCAATTGGGCTTGTAAAATAACCTGATTCATATCCAAAACAACAATTTCTAAATCTCTTTAGCTGTTTTTCATTCAATTTTTGCTTAATAGAATCAACAGCATCTACCTTCATGGAGACATTAATCTTTGGATGGAAATACTCATGTTGGTGAACGATATAATCCCAAACCTGAAAAAAAAACATAATTCATTATTGAAGTTAGTATACTTCATTGTATATCAGGTATGCCAGAGGTATACCAAATGTTATGCCATGTATACCAGATGTACCATGTGGTATACAATGTATAACAGGTGGTATACCGGATGCACCATGTGGTATACCATTGGTATAACGGATGCACCATGTGTTATACCAATTGTATACTGTGGTATACTTGATGTACCAGGTCATATACCATTGGTATACTAGATGTATTGGATCTACCAGGTGGTATACTGTGGTATACCATTAGTATATTGGATGTATCATGTGTTATACCAGGTATACCGTATACTATGTGGTATACCAAATATACCATGGTATAAAAGTAAAAAATCAAAATGAAAATAAAAACATCAATTAGAAATGTGGCTTTAAATTTTTAGGCTTTTCTGATACAATCTTTAATTTCTTAGAATTTCTATCCAAATTTTCATCTTGTAAGATTTTTCTTTTACCAGGTGAATTTTCTTTCTTCAACTGTTTACTAGATTTTGATTTATCCCTTTTCTTCCTTCTCGTATTTGATGAATCCTGAGAATTTGACTCCATAATCTTTCTGTCTTCAGGTTTCTTCAACTTACCAAAAATATCAAAAGTACATCCCATCTACAACAAGTATGAATAAAAAAATGGATCTCATATTGTAAGTTACACCATACGTGACATTTTACATTTTTTTAAATTCAGCACAGGTACAATTATGAACTATTTGATCATTTTGAATAATACAGATACATGCAAGCCATATACAACTTGCTAATAAATTGTGAAACTTATTTCACAAATAAAGGTGTAAAACTATTATAGATAAATTTTGTAAAATAGAAAAATTGTGCAAAATATGAGAAAGTTGAAAAGCAGTAAACTATTTAACACATGTAGAAATGTGCATTTCTCTCGTAACGTATCAATGCATTTCACTGCTCAAAATCACAAACAAACCTGCCCTACAAATCCTCCAAGTTTCTGGATTTCTTGTTATTTCTCGTTCCTATATATTCCCAACAAACTTCACAAACCAAAATGTACAAAACTTCTCAACCATCATCAATATTTCAACAAATTCAAAACCTACTACAATATGTCTAACTTGCAGCAAAACATCAGTTGCAGATGACAACATAATATGTGAACTATATCTATTTATACATAACTAAAAAAATCAAGTAATATAAAAATACAAAATCCAGAAATGGTGCTTTTTCAATCAAAGACATGCATCAAAATAATTCTCAAATATATCACCATCCATACACATAGATATGGACTATCAACACATATACCTATAACATATGCTTGCCAATCAAAATCTAATCACAGGCCACCACAAATCAAATATGGTTTTTCAAAATGAGAGTTAATGATATCAAAAACAATTTAATTGATTCATTTATAAAAAGAGTCATCAGATAGGAGCAGAAGGCTAATATAGTTTTGTAATCATAGAGATTATCAGTTGAACTATGTTTACAATCATCATACAACCCCATTTTTCTAACAAATAATCCAAAGAAACAATAGAAATCAAAATCACAAGCATAAGAAGAAAGGCATTAGTGGATATATGTAATCACAGATTTATCATATGTGACTAATTTACCATTTCTTCATCATTGGCATCTAGAAAATCATTTGTTAATTAGGAAAAATAAAAGAAGAAAAAAAATGAAGCAAACAAACAACGAATCGGCCTCATATACAAGATTAGGCGAATCAACACAAAATGATTCAGACATATGCTTGTCTTTATAATATTTTAAACACAACTTATTTCAAAAAATAAAAAATCAGAAATCAACAAAAACAACAAACAGAAAAATCAAGGAATATAAAGTACAAAAACCAGAAATGGTGCTTTTTAAATCAAAGAAATGCATCAAATTAAGTCGCAACACACATTAATCTCAAAATCCAAAATGGTTCTAACATACAAACCATTAATCCCTCATAAATAATGCAAAATTTAAGTCGCAAAACACAACTTAAACCAACATAATTAATCAAGAAATGAAAACACAAAGAACATAATAACTCACCAGTAACAAATCGGCGAAGCAGCAAGAAAAGGCAAAAAGCGGCGAAAAGCAGTAAGAATCAGCAAGAAATGGCAAGAAACGGAGAGAAGATCGTGACTGAGAAATGGGCAAAAAGCGGCGAAAAGTAGTAAGAATCAACAAGAAAGGGCGAGAAGTGACAAGAAACGGCGAGAAGATCATAACTGAGAAATGGGCAAAAAGCGACAAGAAACTAAGAAATTGATGAAGGTCGTGAAATGTAGAGTGAAAATAATAGAAGCAGAAGAAATGGGCTACCAAGTTAGGGCTTAAAATGAGGAAACAACATTTTTAAAAATAAAAAATTGAAAAAGGTATTTTTAAACATTTTTAGGAGATGGTTGTATTTTAAAAAATTAGGGTTAAAAAAGTAGTATTTTGTGCAATTTCCTCTCATAGACTTATTCTATAATGATTCCACTCTTTTTAGTAGATTTGGGCTACGAGACCTTATTCACCAGAAACCCAATCATTCTCTCATAGACTCAGTGAGCTACGAGTCGATCTAGCAAGTGAGCTTCTGCCACTCTCTGATTCTTCAGAATTTTGATATATCATAATATTTACCAAATTCACTCATGAAATTGGGCAGAAAGAAGAGGCAACTCAGAACTCACCAAAAAAACTACACATGACAGGCATGAGAGCACAAGTGATGAGAAAAGAAAGCGAGAAAAAGTTGTTGGTGAGAAGCAACAAAATAGAGAAGGAAATAGAGGAAAAAAAAAGCAAGAAATCTCAGGAATCAAGAATCAGGATCAAGAGTCTATATGGAGGCATAACAGTGACAGAAAATTACATATTAATTATTTAATTTGTATTTAAGACATAGTTCTCTGTTGGCACCTCAAGTTTCCTCCGGCCAGTTTTCCGGTGATGCTATGAATGTGGATGAGACTTTAGCACAGCAAGATTGAAAAGAAATTAGAAAAATAAATAAAACATACTGTATACTATTTGGTGGGGGGTACATGTACATATATTTCTATATTAGTATGCGCAAATGTGTGTGTGGGAGAGAGAGTTGGTTATAATTTCCATATCATCATTTAACTATTTAATTAGTCCATGATGAAAACGACAACTCAATTAGAAAGGTAATTGAACTTGACAATTTAGAAATCTAAACACATATTTAATATAATGAAACGAGTTTTGAAATTTAAAGGTATATTTAATTCACATCAAGCACCGAATTTGATAATATTTTATTTCAAAATAAACATTGAAATTAGAGTTAATGTAACATCCAACTTTTATTATTATTATTTTTAATCTTAATGTTTTAAATATAAAAATATCGATATTTTAATTTTTATCAAATTTTAATTTTCGATTATTTTTGTTCGATTTGATTATAACCTATCCCAATAGCGGAGAAGAATTCACCATGTACAATTTATATTTGATTTCACTTTCTATCTCCGTAATAAGGCCATTATTTTTTATTTTAACTTATACAATCTATAACCATGCTCATAATATACAATTAATTATCTCAAGATGAAAAGTCAAAATATTCTAATGACACATTAATAATTTAATTTTATGAGAAAGTGTAGGGCCAAATTCATTGAAGATCACATGAACGGCAACGTTTCCAAGTATTCATGTATCATAATTCACATTTTCACAAAATGGGGGCAGTATGATTTGACAAAAAAAAAAAAAGAAAAGAAAAGAAAAGAAAAGAAAAGAAAAGGATAGACAGCAACCATGTAATTAATTAAAATCTCATTTTCATGTAGATGGCAGTTCGAAAGTTGCCTAACATATTTTTTTGTCTTGGGTTAATAGGGTTCGCAAAGCAGAAATTTCGCAATCGAACAGGTATATACCATCATTTATGAAGCAAAATGGAATGGCCAATGGGTCCCTTTCCCCATTATAATTGCCTCTTCCCTCGTACTAATAATAATGTATTCTTATGCCTTTTTTTTGGCTTTTAATGAAGGTTTAATTTAGTTCCTCTTCAACTTAAATTAAATTAAATAAATAATGCAACAATTTTCAACAGCAATTGCTACTCACGTGCCTCCCACAGTTTCTTTTTCTTTGGAATCTTATCGTGAAGTATTTATCATAAGATTAAATTAACATGACATTAATAAAAACGAAAAAGAGGTTGGGCACATACCCCACCATGTTAATGTTTCGGTTAATCAGATGACCCTTGACAAAATGGGCACATACCCCACCATGATTCCCACTAAACTAAGGTTTGGTGATGCTATGAAGTACGTTGGAGGTAATAATAGTTGCTAGCATGATGATTTAAGTTGCATTTTCTTGTTTTGTTAATTAGACAATGTATTTGCACTATAATCATATACCTATTTCTGAACTCATTTGGTAATTAATGTCCTGTTAGGTCATTCTTATTATTTCAATAATCTAGTTCATTTGTTTAAGCAAGTCCTTGACAAAATTCTGTAAACTTAAGTTAGGAATCATGTTAGTTTTGTCTTGCAAACAAGATTTTCCATTTTCATGCCTAAAGCATAATAACTTTTATAGGTTGATAATTGTTTCAATGCGTATTGCAGGATTTTGTTATGTTCGAACACCTGGTGCACACCAAGTGCTCGACTAAATGCTTCAGTGAATTTTTACCCACCATTCTTTGTTTTTCATATAATTTTTCATATACTTTTGCACCATTTCCATATCATCCTCACTTCCACACCTGAGTAGGATTATTTAACATACAATGCACAATTATTTTGAAATTCTTACCGTTGATAGAAGGGAGAAGAATAGGAAGAACCGTATGAAGAACATAGAGTAACTAATGCTCGAACATGCTCACTAACACAAAAGGATCTAAACCATCATCCACATGAAACTTCATAAAATCAAGATTTAACTAATGATTAAAGAAAGGAAAAAAGCAAGAAAGATCTATTGCCATTCTAAGATAATGTAATTGTCACAAAACATGAAAAAATAACCATAAAAGAAAATGCACCCATCTTAAACTACATATACCTAATAAATGACAGGATGACCAAAACATTTCCGACCAAAAATGAAGACAGTCCACACCTCTCATGCAAAAACATTATCCCACCATAGCTAGCCTGACGTCCGAGTCTTCAGGCTCTGTTTCCCAGGTTGATGCCATCGGCTGCTCCACTTGGCTTTGCCATCCCACCATAGTGGTCTCGGATAGAGATGTTGACATACAAGTTGAGTTGCTGGAACCAGAGTCATTTGGGCCAAGAGGCTTCTAGTTTATTCACAAAAGAAGGAGCAGCAAAGCAGGGGCAATGAAGAAAATTAGTTACACCTAGTTTGAGCTGGAGGATAGGCAGTAGGAACGGGTTTTGCTTTTTAATTATGTTATTTAGCTTGGCTTGTGGGAGAGGGCTGATTATCTGAGGATTTGATTGTAATTTCTGCTTTGAGAGCAGGGCTCCATTTTGAGAGGGAAGTTGTCTTCCCGGGGGATTTTTTTAATCCTATATTTTCAGCTTTCCATCAATGAAATGATTTTTTTTTTCTCTCTTCATTTTCTATTTGATTCTCTGTTGGTTGATTTATTGGTTTCTTGAAATTGTTCTCTATCAATTGGCGCCGTCTATGGGAAAATCCATCATCGCTCCTCACCCAAAACAAACAGAATGAATGCGCTCCCTAAAATTCGTTTACAAACCATGGATGGATTACAGGAAAGAGTCAATGCCCATGAAGACACCTTAGCTGCAATTTAGAGGTCCATTGCTGCATTTCAAAAGTTTATCGAGGAAAAATTTGAATACCTGGAGGCCAAGCTCCAAACACAAACCGAAAGAAAGCCCAAAACCGCTAATTCAGAAGCACCAAGTTCCAGTAAAGAACTCGACTCAAACAACGAATCTCTAGACAGAACGCTCTACCATTCCAATACCAGGTTCCAGGAAAAAATCGAAAAGCAACCCATAGCAAAAGAAACAAAAGAACAACACGCCAATATTGAACCTGATTCTGACCATGAGACACCAAGAAGAGTTTTCGTCCAATCCAATACCAGATGCAGCCAACCAAGTTTCCCCCAACAAGATTCTTGTGTTCGAACTAAGCTTTTTGGGGTGGGCTCAATGTCCTTACCCAAGGCCCTCCAAAGCATAGCAGCCTGCTTCCACTCACCAGAGTGTTTTCTCCCACCAGATCGCAGCAACCATCAGATCGCATCTTGGAGAACAAACTTTATGGGGACACAAGGGAACAAACTGAAGAAGGGACGAAGGTGGCAGAACAATAGGAAGACGATGGGGAGGAAGAGACGTTGTTGACAACTCAGATATATACTTCCTAGTTGCTTTGCTATAAACTACATCTTGTGGAGAGCGACACATCAAAGTTCACACAACTGCAACTTTAGTGGCTGCAAGTAAGGGTGAGCAAAAAAAATCAAAATTATGGTTAGCCGTAAAATTGATCCAAAATCGAACTGATTTTTGCGATTAACTGATCCGATGGACTCGGTTACAATTTTTAATTTTTACATTTTTAGTTAATGGTTACGGTTTAGGTTGTTAAGTACCGGTTAACCAGTATATATATATATATATATATATATATATATATATATATATATATATATATATATATATATATATATATATATATATATATATATTCAATTTTTTTCTATTTCTCTCTAAAATTTACATAAAATAATACTTTAAAATATATTTTAATTTTTATACCTTAATTTTTTATATTTTCTTATAAAATTTATATAATACTTTTAAACTAAATTTATATTATATCATTCTCTTTAATTATATAGCTATATATAGTATACAATTAACTTATATATATATATATTGGTGTTCATATTTTACTTAATAACATTTAATTACATTATTATACAAAATTTTATTTGACTTAGAATCAAACATAGTAATTTTCAATAAATATCAAATCTATTTTATAATATTAGCTATTAATTTATAAAACATGAATTTTGCCTAGTAAAGTGTGTTTGTTTCGTAATTTTTATATTAAATTACTTTACATATTGGAAACTGAATTAAATTTTATCTAATTTTTTTATATAATTTTATGTTATAAATTTTAATGGCTAACCGAAAAATATTGGCTAATCAAATCGAAAAATCGAAATCGATAGACTGGTTAACCGAATGTAATGGACTGGTTAATGATTAGTAATTTTGAAAAACCGATATTAATGAACTGGTTAATTTTTTTGCTTACGGGTTAAGCTCATCCCTAGCTGCAGGTTTGGGGGAGATGTACCGCCAAGCTGAGTGGAGGACCAAAATGAAACTTTGCAAAAAAATCAGTCCTCTCCTTATGTTGAAACGGCGTCATTTTATCATTAAAATTGGAGAGTGACATTCAGCTTGACAAAAACGTGAATTAGGAAGAAAAGAGATGAAATCTGAAATTCTTTTAGGGATTTCGAATTCCTAAAACTTGAACTATGGGAATTAAAAGCTTGGGTAAGTTAAATTTATTATATTACATCCTCTAAAATAACTTTAGTTTGAGTTAATTTTTATGTTCTGTTGAATTAATGTTGATTATTAGGGTTTAAATGAAGAAAAAGAAGATGAAGTAAGAAGAAGAGAGAAGGGTAAGAAGTAGAAGCTTGAATTAGTAGACTTTTGGTGATTTTGAAGCTTTTGGGGAATTATTTTGGCATTAACAAGGATAGTGGACCTCCAAATACATTTTTCCTAATTTGATTTGCATTGAAATTATTATTGCTATGAGATGTTTGACAAATTAGTTTAGGACTTTGTTAATTGGCATGTAAATGGTAATTTAAATGATAAATTTGATATGTGAAGCTGGTCTATGGCAGCCGAATCCTATGGGGTAAAAGTTAACGAGTCTTTGCTTGTCCAAACTGATAAGTATAATTCAAAATAATATATATACATATAGTTTATGAATATGATCAAGATAAGAAATTGGACTTTTGCTTGATTAATTGATTGAAAATGAATATTATCTAAAAATTAAGATGTCATGAAATGTTTCATGAGAGTAATTATAGAACTTTCAGTAAACAATATTCTATTTCTGAGTGTTATCATGCGCAGGACAACTCCAGTTGAATACTGAAGAAGAAGACGAATTGGGTACTGAAATTGGATATTTACCTTTTCTCCTGAAATGAGTCTTCTCAAGCGAATGATGCCGACTAAACTAAGGTTTGGTGATGCTATTAAGTACGTTGGAGGTAATAATAGTTGCTAGCATGATGATTTAAGTTGCATTTTCTTGTTTTGTTAACTAGACAATGTGTTTGCACTATAATCATATACCTATTTCTGAACTCATTTGGTAATTAATGTCCTGTTGGGTCATTCTTATTATTTCAATAATCTAGTTCATTTGTTTAAGCAAGTCCTTAGACAAAATTCTGCAAACTTAAGTTAGGAATCATGTTAGTTTTGTCTTGCCATAATTATCTAAAATTAATAGAATACTAAATTATTTGATTGAATGCATTGAAAATGTAAATAATATTTTACATACTATTAAAAATTATGTTAAATATTTTCTAAATTTATTATAAAATGTTAGATTAACCTAAATTACTATTTAATTGCTATAAGCGTGTGTTTTTCATGTATTTTTTTATAATGTCACGTATTCCTCGAAGATAAAGTTATAAATTAGCATTAGAATAATAACAAATAACCATCCCAACTAGCCATTTGGTTTCACATGATATGACTATAGGTAGACACAGATGAGGTCAAATTCCAATTTGATCAATTATCTTGATAATTAAATAAATCTCTCATTATCCAATTTGATCAATTTTACCCTTAATATAATTAAAATTGAATAAAAAAACATAATTTAGTAGTCTTCTAGCTTAAACAATCAACAAATGTATTAACATTGCACTGCTGAAAACCTTCACTCACTTTCTTTTTCTTTTTCATAACATATCCCTTAATTAGGACACCGATTAGAAAACCTAGCACGCAATTTCTTTAGCACACTGTATAGAAACACAAACTGGAAAAAGTTAACATGTTCACTAACACAAAAGGATCCCAACCATCATCCACATGAATACTTCGTAAAATCAAGATTTAACTAACGGTTAAAGAAAGGAAAAAAAGCAAGAAAGATCTCTTGCCATTCCACGATAATGTAATTGTCACAAAACATGAAAAACATAACCATAAAAGAAACTGCATCTATATGGCAGTATCTCAAAGTCTTAAACTACATACATGCACACACCTAATAAAAGACAGGATGAACAAAACAGTTCCCACCGGAAATGAAGACAGTCCACCCATCTCTCATTTTATTAAACTCTACAACATTATAACTAAGCATATGATAAGACAACATCTGAAGCCTGCTGTCCCACCTTCACATTCATGGAGAAACACTATCCAACCATAGCTAGCCGGACGTCCGAGTCTTCAGGCTCTGTCTCCCTTACTATCCCTAGGTTCAATTTGATAAAGATTTTAATGAAGTCAATTTCCATAGTAGTATTTGCAAATTGAGGAAATTACGAGGAAGAAAAATCAATTGACAACGATTTTATACTATCCAATAAAAATAAATAAATAAATAAATAAATAAAGAAAACCTGGATACCGCCTTTCACTTTTTCAACCCCAAGGGCAGCAGCCTACAATTTACATATTAATGGTCAAACAATAATTAACATACATAATTACAAAAATCATCAATCATAATTAACATCCATATAGTGTACCAACAGATTAAGGAGTAAAGATAGAGAAGCCTGTTGTTGCGCCTTTTTAACGGATTACTTGCCTGTTTTGTGTTCATATTCAAGCATGAACCTTTTTTTGTTATCTTTTCCATTTCCTTTTCCAGCAACGACATCCCTACATTATTTATCAAAAGAAATCCAACATTAATCAGCATTCAAAATCAAATTCGTTAAAAAATTAACAAACTCCATAGATTAGGAAGAACTTGTTTTTTTTATCATAAGCTAATAAGATCTAGAAAATTCTTGTAAAAACCGTAAGAATACTGACCTTTCTTTACCACCTCCCTGTACTCAGAAAGTTCTCTTTCAAAAAAAATAGTATGGAACATCTCTTGTTGACATTTAAAAAGATAGTTACCCAAAACCCAGAGCTTAACCACATCATTATCTTTCTTTAAATCTTTTATCAAGTCGCCCACGCTTTTGGGACCGGAGGATAATTTTAGACCCAAGATATGATCATAATCCAAACCTTTCGGAGAAGAAGAAGAAGCGACTGCCATAGTTTTGCAGAATTTCACTCTCTGAAAAAACTCCGTTTTCTTCTTCCGAAGCTAAAAGAAGCAAACAATATGCGAGTGTGTGATGACATGAGGAGCCATGAGAGGTTTATATAAGGTATCATTTTGAGAGAGTCAAGAACTAATTACAGACACCCTCTAATCACTTTAGCAACCCTTGACCACCAAAACATTAACTAATTACAGATTTTACTTCCTTAAGGACATGAAAATAGTTTTGAGTAAAAAAAAGCAGATTAACATTTGCTAAATGCTTGGTAAATAACATTAAATATTTAATGTCCTTTTGAGTCTTCTTACGTAACCATGCATGCATGCAATTTGAAGAAAAACGTAGATAACGCAATCAATGTAAATAAATTTAGCAGATAAATAATACATTTTGCTTTAGTTTATTTTCTAATAATCGTCAAATAGTCTCCAGTTGTAGTTTTTGAATTTCAAGCTTCGTTATTTTATTCATTTTTAGTGACTGTGATTTGATTTGAATCGGATGACGTGGAATTTTATAAATAAAAAATCAGTTTGCATGGAGTATTAACTATAACTAACTGCAAATGCCAAAGCTTAAAAGATATATACTTATTTGTCATGCAATGCCTTAGCTAGATAGCTAATAATTAACTAACAATAACTTATAAATTAAAAAATAAATAAATGGTTTGGATTTATGGGTATTAATTAATACTTATATATTTCTCAATATATGAGGCTAAAATATGTTTGTAAGAATAATAGTACAGTTAATAATTTGAAAATGAAGAGGGCAGGCGTGCATGGCAATGACATAATGATTAAAATTTTCAGAATTAGTGCATTACAAATTTTGAAGTCTTTTTTAGTCTCTTTTACCAACGGGTCCCACACTTTAGGTTAGTGGTGTACTTAGTTAATTTGTAAATCTATCTCCACAATTTGCATCCCATTGCCAATCAGGATATAGTAATTTAGTTGCTTGAATAACTCTAGCCTTTTGGATTCAAATTCATTCGAAACAATTTATGCCGTTTTCAATTATGCTCTAACACTTACTTTCTCTTTTGATCCAATACAATTTCTGATTTCTTCTTGTGCTTTTTTCATTACTCTAGGATTTTTAACATCGCCACACCAAAGTTGCTGCTCCTGTATCCACCGGCTCGCACTTAATGGTATACAAGGTTGACATGGCATCCTTGTTGGTATGTGAAATTAATTATAAATTATAATATAAAAAATAATTTACAATTAATTTTTATATTATAATTTATAATTAATTCTTTTAAATTTTCATACTTTAATTAATTAAAATTATAATTGTATAATCATGCGAGTTCAAATCATAAGGCAACCATTTTTTTATTATTATTTTTCATATTAAAATTTATAACTAATTTTTTACATTAATTTTGGCTTCGGAAGCAATGTAACCTTTTTTCTTTTTATTTTTTTTGCATCTTGGTGTTTTAAAGTTATCTTTCGTCTAATTAATAAAATCTTAAGTCAGGGACTGCCGTCAATTTCATTTACAAGTGGAAACGGTCCATTACTCTTTTTCTCTTTTATATTCAATTTTTTTATATTTTATTTTATTATGCTATCTTTATAAAAATTTTTAGATTGAAATATAATTTAACGTACGTGCATCACCTGAACCGATAAATTAATAAAATACGTGAGATCAAATATAATTTAACATGTGTACATCATCTGAACCGATAGATTAAAAGGATATGTGAGATCAAATAATTTAGATGTTCGCAATATGTTAACGATACAGTTGGACTTTTTGCTTTATTAATCAGAATTTAATTTTTATTCAAAAATACATTTAGATTCCTATATATGCGTCAGGAACGTGATACATGCAGAACTCAAAACTTTTTCGTCTGCTTGCATATAATTGCTTAATTAAGCTAAAGCATTATATTTCAATATTTTGAAAGGAAAAAAAATTCCAACCATAATTCTAAAAAAGAAAGTTAAATTGTTGAAAGAGCAAAACTATTTTTTGAGATAATTCTAATACCATGTAAAATAAATAAATTTGAATCTAAATTGACTTCCAAAACTGTTTTTTGGGATGATGATTGTTCGAATTTTTATAAAATGTGTTATTTAACAAGAATATTATTGGAAAAACGTAGTTAATTCTTTAACTTTTTCTGTCAAGTTGGCTCAAATTCATGCACCCAATAACAACAATAATAATTTAAGAGAAAGCAAATGACGCTTTGATTATTAGGAGGTTTGAAACATATCAAAAACTTCAAAGATTATTGGCAATTTGGCATTGTAGAAAAAACGCATATAAACAAAAGTTAAGTTTGGCTTTTGATTATTGCCAACCAAATAATACTAATAATAATACTTGATGATAAGTTGGAGAAGTCTCAAGCTTTGAAAGATCACATGGAAAAAGGAAATGAAAGACCGATGGGTTTCTAACTAGGGAGCCTCCGACGATCAATTTATTAGAATACTTATAATAAAAGGTGTATATTGTGTAAAAAAGATTGCAAGCCTCTAGTTTATCTGTTTTTCCTTATTTTATAGGCGTTTTGTCCATTTTTTGGGGAAAGTGAGATGAAATCCCACTTCTCTTGGCCACTCTTTCCATTACTCCTATTATTGGGTGGAAGTGGAGAAAGAATAACTGTCTTATCATGTCGTGGCAGTTATCCTTTCAGCTATTGGCCGAACTATAGATAGATTTCTTAGAGTTCGGTTGATCAAACCTCTTAATTAGTAAATATTTGTTCAAACTCCGTTAGCTTACCTAGCTTTTAGTCAGAACTGTTCGGGCTGTTAGCTAGGTCCCGTTATCACCTTTTCAGCTATTGGCCAAACTGTAGATAGGCTCCTTAGAGTTCGGTTGATCCGGCCTCTTGATTGGTAAAGGTTTATCCAAATTCTGTCAGCTTACCTAACTTCTAGTCAGAACTGTTCGGACTATTAGCTAAATCCTGGTATCAATACTAATAATAATAAAATAGGAGTCAATTCTTTACGACCCACAAATACAACTAATGTGGTCGTGGCCATGTTTCTTTTGGCTTTATATCATCAATAATCATCTCCTTCCTCCAAATAATTCTTGTTTTTTTCTTTGAATGTCGTGACAAATGCTCACGTGAATCATTTCCAACTTGGACTTCCTTGTTCCAAAATAATAATATTATTAATTAACATGGTTCCTCAACAAATTAAACACTCGCTTTGATTTTGTCCCTCTCTAGTGAATAATTTTGTCTTTTGTACATATTCAAATGCAATTCAACATTGGATCTCAATATTAAATTACTAATTTAAAGTTAGTTATACTAGCTAGGGAATGTCATGTTATAATTATATTAGTTGTAACAGTTGAAATATATTATATAAAAAATCACAATTTGAATGCAGATTTAAACTTTTTATTTATGATTATTTGAATTGGTACATATAGATGGACTGAACTTGAAATACTATAAATTATTTATTATTTTAATGAGTGGATAAAAAATCTTTATTTTTTAATATCATATAAATCATTTATACCGTAAATAAAATTATAAATCATAATTGATTTACAGATTAAAAGTATACTATAATTTTTTAATTTTATTTATTTTAACACTTATAATTTAAAAAAAATGCTAACATTTTTTAAGAACAGTTTTGTATCTTTTAAAATTTGTCTCTTATTGTTTATATTATTATTATTATTATTATTATTATTATTATTATTATTATTATTATTATTATTATTATTATTATTATTTAAAAGTGATTTATTTGAGAAAAAAGAAAAAAAAAACTCTTTAAAATGACACTTACTGTGAATGGGAGGAAATAATTATTAATTGTAGGACGGCAGGTTGCATGATTGCATCAATAATGCAGACTGTAGGACTACATATGGACCTTCCCCAGATAATTTCATTTTCCGTGACAGTTACCATGTGTACATCTAATTAAAGTTACTTTTTCGTTTGCAAACGATCTTTATTCCGTTACCTTTTTTTTTGAATTAATCTTGATTAAAATTTAAATTAAATTTTATTTATCTATTAATTTAAAAATTTTAATATAATTTAAATTATTTTTTCAATTTATTTTTAATTATATAATTTAATATTAAATATAAATTTATTTATTATTTTTTAATTTTAATGAAAATAATAAATTTTACAAATAAAAATAACGGAGAGTATTCTTTTACCTCCTAAAATGACAGCTCAAATCATTCGGACCACTGCCCATTTCCCATGTGCAATTAAATGTGAGGCCCATCTCCTTGTACTAATTCTAGTTTTTGTTTCTCTTAAAACCATGCGTATTTGCTATCCAGTCAACAATTATCGGGATTTTTTTGAAAATATAATATTTTTTAAAAATATTTCGGGATTTGGAATTATAGTAAAAAATATTAAAAAAATAGGTTGTTGAATTATGTCATGGGGAGAGCTGAAATCCAACTCGCGGGACTCGCTAACAGTGTGCCAGATTCCGGCATTGAAGTTGCCGAATTTCAGCATGATGGCCCCCCACTTCAAGCTTCATTTTTTCAGAAATGAATAAAGGGCTGGCTTCTTAAAATATGTGCTTCACCCCAGCCTCTCATTTTATTGTAAAATGTGCATTGAAGTGAAAATTCAATAATCACGAGAATCAAATAGTAAAATCAATTATATACATGAATTGTTTGCATATAAAAGGGATGGTTGTCTTTATTTTTATTATTGTCCAACACTTTCGATCTCTTTTGCTTTTCTTCTTTGTTAAAATTTCTTGTCTTACAATTATAGTAGCGTTATAAATTTCAGTTGATATAAAAAAGGTAAGATTATTGTGATATACAATTTAAATGCAAGAATTACAAATTATATTGTTATTAATTTTTTTTATTTGTAGGGAGGTGACAATTTTGAAGGTCATATAATTTCAAGATTCAAGGTAAGAAATTATTTTTTTAATCAAATTAGCAAATAAGAAAATTTGTAGTTTATTCAAATTAATTGTTTAACATGCTATTTATTGTGAACTAATTAAATTATGAAATAATTATTCAGCATGCTATTTGAAATTAATGAATGCTCAATAATTTATAATGTATAGAATTAATTTAATTAATTGATAAATATTATGTACATTAGCATTGAGGAGCACTATTAAGGAGCACATGGTGAAGTAACATCAAACATAAAACATCATTTAAAAATGTCCACAAATATTGACCCAAGAATATTTTATGCCCTTACATATTTCATAGGTAATCAGTTAAATTTGATGGTCCTGGCATATTTGGATACGTCTTTTTATTGTGCCCTTCATTCCGACATATTGTACATCGGTTGGGCCTACCACGTTCTCTACTATCCATTTCATTTCGATATCGAGACGTCCTCGATCTGCCCTTTTTCCTTATAAGATTTGAATTAGGCACTAGAGCTGGTCCAACATATGGTGGCCAGTAATTTCGGTGTCCAAGTGGTTGGAAAATAATGCATAACAGCTCAATGCCTTTGAAAGTTTATAACACTTGTCGACATATGTCCACATGTCAACACGTACATATATACATGCCGCTATAGCATGTGAACAAGGCATTTTAATACCTTGAAATTTTTTATATTTACATTGGTGGCAATCCAAATTAACAGCTTGCGTATTATTACCTTTTTCTTTTACTTTTTTGATTTTTTGTCAAGATTGTGAATAGTCCTGAACGACGATCAAAACTCTGAACTCTGTGCCCACAAGATTTTTTTTAGCACGCCTGGCCATCTCCTCCAAACAATTTTGAGTGTATATTTTACCAGCTACTATCTAAGCTCGATATATGACCCTTCTGTCATCAAAAAATTTGACTAGCCTAGCAAATACATGCTCGACAACACAACAAACTGGCATAATCCTAACACCCTTTAAAGCACCATTTACACTCTCAGCAATGTTAGTTGTAGCATGCCCATACCTATGGCCATTATCATGAGTTAATGTCCACTTGTCCAAAGAGTTTTGCATGGCCCAATTGTAAGAGTCGATATCAATAGTCTTTATCTCGTCCATTCTTTTTGTAAACTTTCGCGGTTGGAAGTTATTACCTACCAATAATATGTACATATATTAATAAAATTTAATATATAAAATTGAACCATAAATTTTATAATATTAAAAAAATTCAGCTTGAACACATACCTGCCTTGTATAACATGTCTTTAATTTTGAAATTTTTGTGGGCGGTGTTGTAGTTGCTTACAAAGTGACGGAGACAATATCTATGGTAAACTAAAGGCTCATTCCATCCACTACTATCATCACGACAGTAATCAACAGCACTAGCAATCAACAGTGTTTGATGATACTTTCATGTCATAAACGTTCCATCGATGAGCAAAACTGGCTTGCAGTGAGATAGTCCATCTATACATGGCTTGAATGCCCAAAAGAGCCTTTTAAATTGCTTGTAATTGGGTTACATACTATCTTCAACAACAAAGTCATAGACAATTCCCGGATTGTATGTCTCCATAGCTTTCAAATAACCAGGCAACTTTCCATATGAAGCTCCATAATTACCAAATATCTCCTCTAATGCCTTAGTCTTTGCATACCACGCCTTACTATATGTCACCTCATAATTGAAATGATTCCTGATATTAGCCATTACAACACTAACTCTGAGATCAGGAGCAGCACTAACTATTTCTAATATGCAATCGCAAATAATTTGTGAATCTAATTGCCTATGGTGTTGGCTTACTAATGATGCATTACAGTTATGAGATTCCTTATATACACTAATGATCCAATAGGGCGAGGTCCTTTTCTTCATAGCTCGTAGCCTCCATGGACATCCTGTATCGGCATGCGTGCAGCACACCACCCAATATGATGGCTTTGACTCAATAACATTGTACAAAATATTATTCTCAATTGAATATTTCTTCACACATGCCTTTACTTCATCCTTAGATGTGAATGCCAATCCTTCGCATAACTCAGAAAAACCCTCCCATCTTACCATTGGCACATCATTATAAATGTTAATTTCTACTTCAGCAAAATTAACTGTTGTGTGGTGAACAGATGCAAAGTAAAACTGTGAAATATTAGAATCACATGGGGATCGATCTCTAATCTCATTCATGTGTAGATTTTGAAGGCCTTCTGTTACATGGATTGAACTATAATGGTCATCCATTCCAACAGCTATTTCTGGAACGTATTCATTCAAGTCTATTTCTTCATCATCGTCATTTGGATCATAATTTGGAGAAATATACCCATTATTCGCAACATTATCTTCATCGTATGCAACATCTCCGCCTCCCAAAGAAGAACACGAAGCAAAATTCGTTTGATTTTGACCTCTAAACTCTCTAATAGGACTTGCATCAATTATTTTCAATTCATCAATATTTTCACATTAGGGACTATAATGAAACTGTGTACCGAAATCGGACTGAGTGACTCTTATATAATCACGGTATATATTTCTTTCTTCTTCATTTGGTATAGACTCTATTTCTCCAGCATTAGCCATTTGATTAATATTGTTCATTGTATTTTCTCCATCTCCAATTACAATTTTTTCGATTATAACAATTAGTTTTGCAATGGTATACCCCGAAAATGTATCGAAATTCTCATAAATTTGATCAATATCTTCATCATCGATTACATCCATACATGACCAATAAATTGACCCCTGGTTGTTTACTGGACACTTATATATCACCCTACTAAGCCTTTCATTCGCAGGTAAATTCAATTTAACTGCTATCTTATGAATAAGCTCAGCAAATGTCAGTTTGCTCCTAATTTTCAATCTCCTTGATCTAGCTTACTGACCGAAGTCTCATACTGAAATTCAGTTATGCCGATCTCTGATTGTCCTCCAGTGTGAATTATAAAAGTTACTGGGATTGACATTTTTTTCCTAAATTATTTTTACATATATTATCATTTAAGTACTAATTCACTATTTTGTCATATACCTCACATTCTAAAAAAATCAATTTAAACTACACATAAATTCTTAAAATTTTGCTAGCCACATTTCAAAATTAATAATTAAACACTTATCATTTATTATTATTTTTTATCTTTCTATAGAATTAATTTTTATACATCTAACTTCTTAATATATGCAAATTTCTTACACCAATTATTTCAAAAATTATTCTAAATTCCATTTCAATATCCTTACCATGTAAATCAAATTACACATTACCAATTTCATAAAAAACACATGCAACTATAATTTTTTTTTACTTAATCAACACTTGCATAGATTTAATAATTATTTATTCTTTTCTTAGCAAATTATCTTTTCATACCAATTAAATAGACTACAGACTATAATAAAAAATTAAGCAATAAAATAAATATACTATCAAGAAAATTAATAATTTTTACATATAAACTAAACAAATTTTTTTACACTCAAAATTAAAACTTACCTTTGTTGTAATCAGATATACTTCAACATAATAATCACTTACAAAAAAAATTTAATATTAATAATAACTATAATAATAATAATATAATTTTTACTTCATATAACAAAAATTCTACTGCATAATATCAAATTAAATTACCTTCCTTTTATATATAAGATAACAATGTCGGATACAAATTTAAAGGAACTAATAGTATAAATTTTTATAAAAACAAACAGAATTTCAAAGAAATTTTTGCAAAAAAGAGTGAAAGAGTTTGAAAAGAAGAAGATCAAAGAAAATGTTGTAAAATGAGAAGAAGAAGATAAAAAAAATGTTGTAAAATACACCGAAAAGAATTTGAGAAGAAGAACAAAATAGGAGGATGATAAAATGAGCGTATTTTTGGGTCTTCTAAATTTAAAGGGTGTGAAGTGTAGGATACCGGCACGGAAGTAGCCGGATTCAGTACCAGGCAGGCCCATCAAGTAGAAATCTGGCACCCTGCCAGCGAATCCTGCGAGTTGGATTCCGGCTCTCCCCATGCCGGAATCCAATACCCCATTTTCTTAATATTTTTTACTGTAGCCACAAATCCCAAAATATTTTTAAAAAATTTCCTATTTAAAAAAAAAACCCACAATTACCTGTATCTTAAAACCATATGTATTTATTGTATAATTTTTTCATAAATTAAATTAATAATAAATTATTATATATAATTAAAAATAATTATTTATAATACATCTACAATTTATTTTTAAAATATTTTATTTAATATATTATTCTTGGTCCATACTTTTTTGAATAGAACCAATATAAATTAAATCATGAATCGAATTCATTATAGTACGTGTCTTATGTATTACTTTGAGAGAAGCAAACAACATGCGAGTGTGTGATGACATGAGAGGTTTATATAGACGAGAATTAATCACTTGATTTTTGTTCGAAAGGTATCATTTTGAGGGAGTCAAGAACTAATTACAGACACCCTCTAATCACTTTAGCAACCCTTGACCACCAAAACATTAACTAATTACAGATTTTACTTCCTTCAGGACATGAAAATAGTTTTGAGTAAAAAAAAAAAAGCAGATTAACATTTGCTAATTAAATACTTGGTAAATAACATTAAATATTTAATGTCCTTTTTGAGTCTTCTTGCGTAACCATGCATGCATGCAATTTGAAGAAAAACGTAGATAACACAATCAATGTAAATAAATTTAGGAAATGCGTGGATACATTTTGTTTTAGTTTATTTTCTAATAATCGTCACTTAGTTTGTAAATCTATCTCCACAATTTGCATCACATTGCCAATCAGGATATAGGAATTTGGTTGCTTGAATAACTCTAGCCTTTTGGATTCAAATTCATTGAAAATAATTTAGGGAGTTTTCAATTCTGGTCTGACACTTACGGTCTCTTTTGATCCAATACAATTTCTGATTTCTTCTTGTGCCTTTTTCATTACTCTAGGATTTTTAACTAGCTCGGTCATCGACACACCAAAGTTGCTCCCACTTAATGGTATACAAGGCTAACATGGCATCCTTGTTGGCATGTAAAAAATAATTTACAATTAATTTTTTATATTAATTTTCATACTTCAATTAATTTTTATATTATAATTTATAATTAATTCTTTTTAATTTTCATACTTTAATTAATTGAAATTATGATAGTATAATCATGCGAGTTCAAATCGTAAGGCAGCCATTTTTTTATTATTATTTTTCATATTAAAATTTATAACTAATTTTTTACATTAATTTTTATGTTTCAATTGATTAAAATTTATATTCATTTTTTTAAATAAAGATAATATTAAATAAAAAAATTATAAAAAAAGAAGATGGTTGTGTTAACATTTGAACCCGTGTTGGTTAATTAGTAATTAAAATTTTTAAACAAAGATATTATTGAATAATTAAAATTATAAATTACTATAAAAAAAAGAAAAGAAAAAGAAAGACTCTGTTAGGATTCGAATTCGAGCACAGATTGTGGGAGAATCTATTTCTGCCGCGGAGAAGATGTGGCTTAGTTGGTGGGATCTTATTATTATTTTTAGCTTTGAACATTCTCTTTTCACCTTTATCAAGCACGAGAACAAAGTAGAAGAAAAGGAAATAGAGAAAGTGAACCCACTAAAGGGCTGTCTATGATTTGCCATTGAGCAGTTGGATTATAACATTTGCTAAATTCTAAAATGTCACGTGTAGACATATATGAAAAAGACAGATCATATATGAAAAAGACATATAATGGTGTTAAACTTTCTTGCTTTAGTATTATGTTTTGGCCTACTTTACAAATTTAAAGTAAAGTTCTTGTCTTGTTTTCTTGATCTTTTTTCTGTATGACTATCAACTCGAAGCCAAGACAAGTTTTTCAATATGTTAAAGAATAATCAGTTGTTATCAGATTGCAATAGATGGACAAATCATGAGCTGCAACTGAAGAGACAAGCTCCATGATTTGGACAGTTATCAAAAGCTTATGAGCTAACTAGCTTCATGTTTACAAAGCAAGAGCTGAAAAATACATGTTGGAATACTATTATTAGTTTAGGCAAGGGAATACAATATCAAATTATCAATTGTTGATCTTTTGTAACCAAAAAAAAAATTATCAATTGTTGAAAAAAAGCTATAGCTCAAGATAATTGATAATTACAAAACAAAACAAAACAAAGCTCCACTTGATATTTCAACTTAGGGTTAATTACAAAAAAAAAAAAAAAGCTCCAATCATAGTATGTTTTTTAATATTTGTATCAAACTTCAAAAATTTACAATATGAGCATCAAACTTACAAATCCGTTTTAATGTTGGAATTCCGTCAATTTATCTGTTAGTTTAAACGGAATAAGCTAAGATTCCTAGGTTGACTTAAATCCAATGGAGTTCGTTATTGCCTGATTCACCATTCTATTACTAAAATACGCACGTGTGTGTGTGTGTGTATATATATAGGATCGTCAACAAGGGCGTTCTAGTGCGTTGTAGATTCTTATCCAAGACTTGTATCATTTGATGATGTCATGTGAATCGCTAGAAACATGTAAAGTGTATGGCTAACCCAATAACGAAAGTTTCGTAAGGGGACTGGAGCAGGCTACCGTGAGACAAAAGATCTTCTTTCTAAAGAGATTCGATTCTTTTCCTTGGTTAACAGTATTTGTAGTTTTACCGATATCCGTGGGTTTATTAATTTTCCTTTTCCCCCATAGAGGAAATAAGGTAATCAGGTGGTATACTTTATGTATATGTGTGTGTGTGGGGCAACTCAATTGGCATCCAAATATTTGTTACCGACGGAATAACGATAGATGTTTTCGTCGCTTAGTCCACCTAGCATCCTAATAAGCTTATTCCATTTAAATTAACGGATAAATTAATAGAGTTCTAACATTGAAAGTGATTTGGATGTTTGGTGCTCACATTGTAAGGCTTTGAAATTTGATTCAAACATTGAAAAATACTTTATATATAGTTGGGTTTTTTTTTTTTTTTGTAATTAACCCTTCAACTTAATATATTAGACAATTTCCATTTTATCAATTTAACAACCATGATGCTACACAAGAATTCCATATGTCAAGCACAGTAAATGCTAGCCAATTAATTCCAGAACAGAACATGTACCTTGATTTAGTTGCAGTACAAGCATAGATATTGTTTAACATTCATTATATCAACTTAATTTTTTTCTTTTGAACAGGAAATATTGGAAACCTGTTTAAAATTTCCTTATGCTTCTCCCCCTTGGACATTAAATATTCTACTATCGCTAACATCAGGAACTCATCCAATGCAAAATTTACAAAAAAAAAAAAAAAAAATCCAATCGTGAATATATAGCAGAAGAACCCACAAGAAACAGAGATCCCATATACATTATTGAATTATGTTTCAATTATGCTCTAACACTTACCTTCTCTTTTGATCCAATACAATTTCTGATTTATTATTGTGCTTTTTTCATTACTCTAGGATTTATTACCTTATTAATAATCTAAATTGGGGTTAATTATGTTCGTGATCATTGAATTTTTGAATTTATAACCAAATGATAATAATTAAATAATTTGTAACAAAAATTATCAAAATTCTACTTTATTTCAATTAAAGTAAAAATTACTTGAAATTAATTTTTTATACCATTAAATTGACAATTAAGTACAACACGTATGATTATTACATCATTTTAGCACCAATAACCTTTATAAGTTGAACCAACAGATGAAAAAAGTTTTACATCATTATGTAAATATAAGAAAATGACATGTATAGAAAATAAAAAAATTCAAATAACTAATTATAATCTATTTGTAATGTTTATTGGTGTTAAAATGACATGACAATTATATGTAGTCTGCTTAATTGTCAATTTGGTGATATAAAAATTAATTTTCAGATCATTTTTACTTTAATCTAAATAAAATAAAATTTTGATGATTTATAATTAATTCTTTTTAATTTTCATACTTTAATTAATTAAAATTATGATAGTATAATCATGCAAATTCAAATTGTAAGGCAACAATTTTTTTATTATTATTTTTCATATTAAAATTTATAACTAATTTTTTAAATTAATTTTTATATTTCAATTGATTAAACTTTATATTTATTTTTTTAAATAAAGATAATATTAAATAATTAAAATTAAAAAATAATAAATAATTATAAAAAAAGAAGATGGTTGTGTTAAGATTTGAACTTGGTTAATTAATAATTAAAATTTTTAAACAAAGATATTATTGAATATTTAAAATTATAAATTAACAAAAAAGAAAAGAAAAATAGCTTTATTGGGATTCGAACTTGCGCATAAGTAGTGGGGACCTTTTTTTATGGATAATGTGAATTGAAATTTTATTTATAAAAATAAGGTGTTTTTAATTTTATTTATGAGATTGGAATAATTTAAGTGAATCTCATAATAATTAATTACGGGATTTGATGCTCGCACATCTATCGAGAAATAACGAAACATTTGCTGAATTTTGGCTATCCTACCGAGGGGAAAACCAGGATCATCTGATTCTGTAATTACCATTTGCGAGATCAGAGTTTGATCCTATAGGGACTATCTGCGGGATTGCCTCAATTAGATAAAATTGTTTCCCATGAAACAATCCAAGACAGCACAGCAGCAACCTTTAAAAGGTTAATTCCTATTTGGACTTTTACTTAAATAGGACTTTTACTTTTACTTTTGGGCAAAATTAATCACGTAAAATTCTTATTGAAATAGGAAACATAATTTTACTTTTACTTTTATTTTTTATTTTTACATAAATCTAATTAATACCCTAAATTTTAAATATTTTGTCAAAAATATTCTTATTTTGTTTAGTATTAACTATTTAATTAGGGCGAGAGATAAGGAATGGGACGAGAGAAAATTTTAAAGATTAGAAAAAATTTAATGAGGTAGATATGAAAATACAATTTAATACTTTTTTTCAATTTATCAAATTGAAAAATATTTTGAGATAAACAAATTAGTTAAAATAACAATTATTTTGTGACGGAGAGACTATATATTTGGCAAGTGTCATTTTATTATTTAAGTTTTTTTTAAAACAAAAAAAAAGGAAAAAGAAAAAGCTTAACAAAATTCATATATACATCCCTAAACTTTCAGCCAAATTTTTACTATTATTTTTGGGCAAAATAATACAGGATTCTACTTATATATATATTCTACTAATATGGAGAAATGCAATAAACTGAGTTTAGGAACACAAGGAAAAGAAAAGAACTTCACGTGATTAATTTTGGCCAAAAGTAAAAGTCCAAATAGGAATTAACCTTTTTAAGGGTTTTGCTCTCTCTTGGATTGTTTCATGGGAAACAATTTTATCTAATTGAGGCAATCCTGTAGAATATAAAACCAAAAATACCCTATTTTTATAAATAATTTTTCAATTTACATTATTCGTAAAAAAAAATCCCCAGGTTGTGGGGGAATCTAAGATGTGCCCTATTTGGTGGGATCTTATTATTATTTTTAGCTTTGAACATTCTCTTTTCACCTTTTATCAAGCACAAGAACAAAGTAGAAGTAAAGGAAATAGAGAAAGCGAACCCACTAAAGGGCTGTCTATGATTTGCCATTGAGCAGTTGGATTGTAACATTTGCTAAATTCTAAAATGTCACGTGTAGACATATATGAAAAAGACAGATCATATATGAAAAAGACATATAATGGTGTTAAACTTTCTTGCTTTAGTATTATGTTTTGGCCTACTTTACAAATTTAAAGTAAAGTTCTTGTCTTGTTTTCTTGATCTTTTTTCTGTATGATTATACTCTCGAAGCTAATACAAGTTTTGCATGTTTCACCGAATTCGTCAATGCATTAGAATATTGTTTATAATTCTTCCATAAATAATAATAAAATTTGATTTGAAAAATAAATATGGACTAACCAATCTATAGTAGAAACTAATCAAAATACTTGATTATTTACCAAAAATACTAGTAAAATTTACACCTAAACTAAATTAAGATCCACTTTTGCAACTTTGAGCGTAATATTAATATTTTAAATAAAATTGTGACATAAATTTGCAATTTTTGAATCTTATTGTCAATAATGACTTTGTTTTTGAAATTTCAAAATATATTTGAAGATTTCTGGGCCGAGTAGTTTGATAGACACGTGTTAAACAGCAAGCGACCCAATGCAGTTTGAATGGGTTTTATTAGGCCCATCACAAAGCCCAATTTAATTCTCATTTAGCCGGTCCAGACTCCAGAGGGTTCCGTTCCATACATAGAATCAGTATCATTCACCTAGGGTTCCGGAATGCCGACGATTTCATGTCTGCAGCTTACTGCAAGAAAATAAGGGTTCTTCTGCTATTCGGCTAAGAATCATGGTAAATTTCTGTTAAACATGCGTCAAATGCTTGTTGGAAATGACTTTCTTATAATATTTTGGTGCTATTTTTCAGATTCTTCCGGAGAAGAACAGGAGGGAGATCTCTAAGTATCTCTTTCAAGGTGCTCTTAGTTCTTGCGTAATCGTTCTTGTTTGCTATTTCTTTGATATTAATATTCACTTTAGATCCATTTTCTAAGCCTAGAAGCTGGAAATAGTTAAAAGGAAATTTGAGATTTCTTTCTTTTAGCTTTGCCTCTGCCTGAGACTAACAGTTCATATCGACCACAATTGAACTTCTTACATCTGTACAATGCTATTAAGCAGTTCCCGGTATCTGCTTGCAGGAAGAGAAGTAAAATGGGAAGAACAAAAGAAGTTACTATTTACCACCGGAAAATGGCGTAGAAGCCAGTTACGAGTATAATTGAGGCAAGTACGTTACATACGCATAAAACTCAACTTAGGATAAGAATGTACTTATGTAAGTTAATGGTAGTCAGGCATTGAGCCTCTAAATGAGTTTAAAAGCTGTAATTAGTGTGGTCTCGAGTTATTAATCATGATAATCAGGAAAAATCTCAAATTTGAATTAGATAAAATAGGTATGTGTGCATATATTGAGCAATTGGAAAGGCTAAATGCATGAGTAGATACCCCAACTTGACAGTATCTTTCACTTTGACATGTAAACATAATAAATCTAAACAAAAACAAACTATCTTTTTATTACGTTTTAGTATCTGAACTATAAAGATAATTAAAATATAGTCCAAAAGTCATTATATATGTTAGAAAAATTAATCAAAGAAGATATAGAATTGATAAAACAATTAGAAAATATAGAAAATACAAATATAACTAATAGAAAATTAAAACAAGAAATAATAAAATTTATTAAATCAAATAGAAAATGTAAAATATTTAGAATCAATAAAATATAGGATATTTAGTGAATTTAAATTAGAAAATAAGCTGTTAAATAAATTGGAAAGGATAGAAAAATTAATTAAATTAATGGCTTATAAAATGGGATATAATGAATAAACTTAAATACTGAGGAAATAAAAAATATAAATGGATATGCTTATGATGAACAAGTTAATCAAATAGATAACAATCTAAAAATTTTAAATCAAAATATAATAAATATGAATAATAGACCATATAGGTTTATGTTAGCAACAATGATAAGCAACAAAACTCAACTCACAAAGATAGAGAAGAAAGAGTATACTGTTGTATTAATGAATCAATTATAGTACAATCTTCAGTTTCTGAATAACAAGACAATAAGAACAAAATATCAACTATAGTAAGGGCCCTTAGCTACAAGGAAAGAACAACCTCCTAATGCTGCTCTAACCTTTCCCTCACTCCTCCTACCAATCAATTACAAAATACTTTTCTGCCTCCCCTCACACACTACCCTCCTCCCTTTTATCCGCTCCCCTCCAACTAACTCGTGTAACTGCTTATTCCTTTTCTGTTTCTTCCATCTGGTGTTTGGGCTTGGGCTTCCTTGCATACACTTTCCACAATGTGGGCTTATGGACTTGAGGCTCATCATGACCGGTAGCATCTTCTCTATCATTGCCACCGGGTGGCGAAACAGGCTTGTCCTCAAGACTGAAGGTAGGAAACTGATGACGAATCATGAACTCATCTTCCCAAGTGGCATTGTCAGCTCCTCCTTCCTGCCACTGGATTAACCATTGGGGTATGGACTCTCCATTTCTGCTGATAACTCTTTTGGCCAACACAGAATCCGGAAAAACTGTAGGTGCCTCAACTGGTTCAACATCGGTTGGAATAGAAGAAGAGACAGGCACCACTCCAATGGACTTCTTCAACAGGGACACATGAAAAACAGGATGGATTCGAGCATCGGCCGGTAAGTCCAACTTGTAGGCCACAGGTCCTATGCGTTGAAGGATGAAAAAAGGACCATAAAATCGAGGCGCCAATTTTGGTGTAATGCGGGACACTACCGAATGCTGACGATGAGGTCTGAGCCGAACATAAACCTGATCACCAACTGCATACTCCACATGACGTCGATGAGTGTCAGCAAGAGTCTTCATTTGTGATTGTGCACGAATTAAGTGGGCCTTTAATTGACGTAAGGCTTCATCTCTATCTTGTAACTCTTTCCCAACAGCTGCCACTTGAACTTCACCTGGTACGAACTGAAATACGCTTGGTGCTTTGCGACCATAAACGGCTTCAAATGGAGTAGTACCAATGGACACATGGTAGGTTGAGTTATACCAAAACTCAGCCCAAGGCAACCAAAACACCCAAGTTCGTGGTTGATCCGTGGCAAAACAACGCAAATAAGTTTTCACACACCTATTTACAACCTTTGTTTGGCCGTCGGTTTGTGGATGATAGGCTGAGCTGAAATTCAAGTTGGTACCCTGTAGCTTAAAGAGTTCTCTCCAAAACCGACTAAGGAAGACTGGATCACGGTCACTGAGGATGGATTTCGGTAAGCCATGTAAACGGACTATCTCTCTTACAAAAATCTCAGCCAATGTCTTGGCAGTAAAAGGATGTTTGAGGGGAATGTAATGTGCATATTTGGACAGGCGGTCCACCACCACCCAAATCGTATCAAAGCTCCTTGACCGTGGTAATCCAGTGATGAAATCCATGGATATGTCTTCCCAAAGCTGTTCCGGAATCGGAAGAGGTTGCAATAACCCACCAGGCATCAAAGTTGAGGCCTTATAACGCTGGCAGATGTCGCAAGACTGAACAAAATGCTGGATTGTTTTTGTCATACCAACCCAGTAGCAAAAAGAAGCCAGTCGTCTATATGTTCTGTAAAATCCAGAGTGCCCACCACAAGGACCAGCGTGGAACTCATGCAACAATTTAGGAATGCAAGAAGAAGATGATGAAAGCACTAACCTGTTTTTATAGAGCAGTATGCCCTGTCGTGCAACATAACCCGGATGGGTAAGAGGGTCTTGCTCTAAGTTAGCCTTGACTTTCTGAAGATGTGGGTCTTTGGCTACGTCTTGGGACAACTCCTGCACATCTAACCACGTGGGAGTTACTACCATAGGCCGTAAGTCTCCTGCAGTTCCAGCCACCCGCGACAAAGCATCAGCAGTTCGATTCTCTTTCCCAGGCTTGTAATGGACCTCAAACTGGTACCCCATGAGCTTGGCAAGCCAGTTCTGCTGCTCTGCTGTAGAAATCCGTTGATGGAGTAGTTTTCGAATGCTTTGTTGATCAGTATACACCACAAAAGGTTTGCCCAGCAGATATGGTCTCCAATGTAACACAGCCAGTGCCATAGCCATATCTTCCTTTTCATAGGCAGACTTACTCAGATTTTGGGGGGAAAGAGCCTTGCTAAAATAAGCAATTGGTCGTCGTTCTTGCATAAGGACAGCCCCTATACCATTTCCTGAAGCATCACATTCTATTTGAAACAGTTTGGAAAAATTAGGCAGGGCCAGCAAAGGAGTTGAAACCAGTTTCTGCTTGAGAGAGTCAAAAGCCCTTTGAGCTGCTGGATTCCACTTAAAACCCTCCTTTTTGGTAAGCTCTGTCAGTGGCCTAGCTACCTTCCCGTATCCCTCAATGAACTTGCGATAGTAACCGGTTAAACCAAGGAAACCCCGCACCCCTTTGACTGTAGTAGGAATTGGCCAGTTTTGCACAGCATTAACTTTGCTGGGATCCATTAAGATTCCATCTCCATTAATCACGTGACCCAAGTAATCAATGGAAGATTGACCGAAACTGCACTTCTTACAATTGAGCACAAACTGGTTGGTAGTGAGTTGTTTTAGAACCAACTCCACATGACATAAATGCTCCTCCCATGAGCAGCTGTAAATTAAGATGTCATCGAAAAAAACCAAAACACACTTCCGTAGCAATGGCCTAAAGATGTCATTCATGGCGGATTGAAAAGTTGCTGGAGCATTGGTTAAACCGAAAGGCATAACCAAGAACTCGTAATGGCCGTCATGCGTACGGAAAGCTGTCTTCGCAATATCCTCAGCACGTACAAGGATTTGATGATAACCCGACTTAAGGTCTAGCTTAGTGAAGAACTTTGCCCCCTCTAATTCATCCAGTAACTCCTCAATGACAGGGATCGGATATTTATCACTTACCGTCACCTTATTGAGAGCACGGTAATCAACGCACATTCGCCAAGATTGGTCCTTCTTTTTCACCAAAATTACCGGACTGGAGTAGGAGCTTTGACTGCGTCGAATGATACCCTTCTTCAACATTTCCTCTACTTGTCGTTGAATTTCTGCCTTATGATGATAAGGGTAACGATATGGCCGCACACATACTGGACCCTGGCTTGGTTGCAGATTAATCACATGTTCGATATCACGCTTAGGTGGAAGACCATCCAACTCAGTAAACGCCACACTATACTGCTTAAGCAAAGACCCCATTTGATTTTGCTGGCTCCCTGTCAAATGAGCCAAAGCAGTCTCAAACTCCGAAGGATGACTACTTTCTTCAGCTGTCAATTGATGTAAGTGCCCTACCAACCAGCATTGCAACGATCCCTGAAGTTTGGTTCTAGTTCCCCGCACCTGCACCTTCTGTCCCTGATGAATAAACCGCAAACTACCCATTGCCCAATTTGCAGTAACATCACCAAGAGTTCTTAACCATTCTACTCCCAAAATTAAATCCAGACCACCAATATCAGTAACCAAAGCATCAATTAAACCATAGTAGTTGTTGAAACAAATGGAAATTCCCACACATCTCCTATCCACAGCAATTACGTTCCCATCCCCCAACCTTATTCCCAAAGAATGAATATAACTGACCTGGAGTCCCAAGACAGAAGCTAGTTGAGTAGAAATGAAATTGTGAGTGGCCCCGCTATCAACTAACATTTCGATGGACACCTCATTGATGCTCCCTTTCAGCTTGATGGTTCTCAAGTTCCTGTCAGATGGATCTAGTACCCCAATGTTGTGGTGAAATTGATTTAATTCCAGCACTCTGCATTCCCCGTCCACAGGATTCTCCTCCCCTTCATTCTCCACCTCGTAATACTCTTCTTCATCATCGATGTCCTCCCCTTCGCCTAACAGCATTACTTTCAACTGTGCCCTAGGGCATTTGTGCTGAGGTGAATAATGTTCACCGCACTGAAAACACAGCCCCTTCCGCCGCCTTTCCTCCCACTCGGTTTTTGTGAGCTGCCGTACACCGGTGCGTCGTTGTCCCCAGCCGTTAGAATCGGAGGTCAAAGACACTGAGTTAGTTTTTCTATTGGAATAAGCCATGGGGCTCTTGTGGTGACTTGGGCTTGAGGTGGTATTGTGTAAGGCTTGGGAAAAGCCCACTCGATTATTGCCAGCCCACGATCCAGTAATCACCTGAGGTTTAGAACCCCCTTCCTTCTCCTTCATGTTGAGCTTCGAATACAGTCCTCCTCTTCCCTGTTGCAGAGATACTTCAATTGTGCGAGCTAAGCGCATCGCTTCAATCCGATCTCCTGGTTTATGCACCTTCACCCACCCTTTGATTTCTTCTTTCGGTCCACTAATAAAATATCCCACATACTGTGGTTCTGGCAGACCCGGAGCAGTAGTCGCTGTCATTTCAAACAGCTCGATAAAATCCTCCACACTCCCTATTTGTCGCAAATTTGCCAACTCCTCGAATGGACTGGAAGAATGGATACCCCCGTAGCGACGCATCAGCTCGTCCTTGAATTGTTCCCACATCAATTGCGGTGAAACATCGATCAGCATAGAAAACCAATTTATGGTTGGGCCCTCCATACAAATTTCAGCCACCTGAACACACATATCAGTTGGAATTTGATTCAAGCGAAAATATGTTTCCATTTGCATTGCCCAACCTCGAGGATCTGTGCCGTTGAACATCGGCAACTTCACCTTCTTCAAAGAAACCTTTGGATCTACGAAATGGCTTGGGTGAATCTGATACTCCATGCGCCGGGTGGAATCTTGCACTGGACGACTCCCTCCTCCTATCATGAATGTCTCATGCTGAGAATTGAATTCCTCTGCCTGCAAAGGCCGTTTGTCTGTTCTTTTAATCCAGTTTAACATTTGAGATTTGAAATTTTCATCCTGTTTCCTGTCTGTTTGATAACGAGTTTGTAGGTCTGTCATCGATTTAGATAATTCTTGCACACAAACAGTTAATTCCCCCACTTTGCTCTCTGTTGCCTCCATGCGAAAGTTTACAGAGGCAGTCAGCTCTCCTATTTGTTTCTCTGTTTCATCTAGTCGAACCATCACCGACTGCATACGAGTCTCCATTTCTCTTTGTGTGGTATGATCCGGCAGGTTGGACCAATGTTAGCAACAATGATAAGCAACAAAACTCAACTCACAAAGATAGAGAAGAAAGAGTATACTGTTGTATTAATGAATCAATTACAGTACAATCTTCAGTTTCTGAATAACAAGACAATAAGAACAAAATATCAACTATAGTAAGGGCCCTCAGCTACAAGGAAAGAACAACCTCCTAATGCTGCTCTAACCTTTCCCTCACTCCTCCTACCAATCAATTACAAAATACTTTTCTGCCTCCCCTCACACACTACCCTCCTCCCTTTTATCCGCTCCCCTCCAACTAACTCGTGTAACTGCTTATTCCTTTTCTGTTTCTTCCATCTGGTGCTTGGGCTTAGGCTTCCTTGCATACACTTTCCACAATGTGGGCTTATGGACTTGAGGCTCATCATGACCGGTAGCATCTTCTCTATCAGTTTACCAATATTTTATATGGAAAAAATAATTATAGTAGTGAAAGTTTAAGTCTACCAACCAATGCATTTATGCAACCTAAAAATGAAAATATAAATGATAAATTTGATAAAATATTTAACATGTTAAAAGAAATCAAAGAAAAAGAAGAAAAATTAAGAAATAGAATAGAAAAATAGAAAAAGGTAAAGGGAAAATGAAAGAAACCATGCAAGGAGTAACAATAAAAACACATATGTTAACTTTAGAAAAATAATTAAAATTATATGAAGAAAATAAAATACATGAAGAACTTTTAAAATTAACTCATGAAATGAAAAATTTGAAAATGAATGTTAATCTAATATCTACTCAAATAAAACTAGAAACACAACAAATCCCAGGTATAGTCGATGAGGAAGAAAAAATGGTTAAAAGAAATGTCAGTATATGTGAATATGATAAATATAAAAGAAAATTACCTAGATAAAGAATAAAAACTAATGATTCAAAATTTATAAAAAAAATCAGATGTGGAACCTATACATCCTAATCGAATATGGTTAAATTTAGTTTGTGTAGATGACATACAAAAAACTGTAGATGAATGGATAAAAATGAATAATTTAGCAATATTAATATACGGATATAATTTAGAAAGAGCATATAATTTTCTAGTTAGCACATTAAAAGGAAATATAGAATTATGGTGGAATGCAATTTAATCAGAAGACACAAAAAATAAAATGTGGATATACTAATGAAGTAATATTAGGTGTTTTTTCAGCTAATGATACAATAAGGGATCTTTTACAAAGATTTGAAATAGCTTTAAAGACAGAATTTTTAGGAAATAATTAGTTTTATCCTTTAGATGCGGCAAGAAAACTAAGACAAAAATACTTGTGGAAGATGCAAAATTTAACAATAAGTAATATATGTTATTTATCAGAATATATCTGTGAATTTAACAAAGATTATTATAACATAGCTAAAAGAGGGATATTATGTAACTCAAAAATAAAATTACTTAAACAAGCATATATAACTAAGTTGCCAAAATTATGCGTATTAATATTATATAAAAAAAATACAAAATGATCCTGAGCTCTTTGAAGGAACTTTAGGAACTTATAAAGGATACGTAAGGAAAAGAGTAAATGAAATGTGTAATCAAATTTACGAAAGTAGAAAAGTAAGAAGAACAATTAGAGGACGATTTTGTTGTCCAATAATATAAGAACCAACTAGATGGGAATGTTATAATAAAAGTAAAAATATAAATTATAAAAAGTTTAAAAACAATATTACAAACCAAAATTTAAAAAATACTATAAAAGAAAGTTTATACCTTTTTAGAAAAATAAGTTTAAGAAAGGAAAAATTTTCAGAAAAAATAGAAGACTTGGTAAGAAAAATCCTAAAGAATGAGTTGTTGGATATGCAAGGAAAAATGGCATTATGCAAATGAATGTCCTAAAAAAGGGAAGAAAGAAAATCATAAAGCATATAGAATATATGAAGGATTATTAGAAAATAATTATGATCCTATATAATAAAGTGATGTATTTGAAAATGAGAGTACATATGAGATAGAATCTCAATATAAACTTGAGGATACAAGTCTTGAATCTAAAATAGAATACAATTGTGAAAATGATAATTTTGAATCTAAAATAGAAAGTGAAGAAGAGGAATGAGTTCTAATAACGAAAATCAGGGCATACTAGATAATAATAATATATTTAGTTATAATAAGTGTTTTGATGAAAAAAAAAATTAGTCAATTAAATAATCATAGATTAAATATAAAAATTGGTTTAATAGATTCTACAAGGCAACATATATAGCTAAATATCATGAATTAGCTATAAACTTATATCATACAAAGAGAAATACAATAATACCTTTAATTAATAAGAATGAAATTAATAAAGAATTAGTAAAATTATTAGATAAAAATAGGTATAAGAATTTATATTTAAGAGCAATTCAAATAATAATAAAAGCTCATTTTAGATAAGTAATAGATAGTCCTATACAATTATTTTGTATGGACAAGATATTGAATGACTCAGTAGATGCACTAGTAGGAGCAGTATCAAGAAATCTAGTTTATAAAAAATTAAAATTTACATTGATATTAGATTTTTCAGTAAGTTTACAAGATATGAACATAGATAAAGCACTAAATCTATATCCTAAATTACATAGGATAGAAATGGCAAGTGAATCTAAGGTATTCTCAATAACATGTGGAACAATATATACATTTACTACTAATCATCATAAAAAGATGCAAAAAGGTAATATGCAATTATAGGTAGAAATAGATGATACATTCTCTGACTAGCTAAATATATACCCACTAAGGCAACTAACACCTACTAGTATGACTGTTAACTGAATTAACATTGGAACTAAAACAAAGAAATAAAAATATAGGAATTATGTCTAGAATACAACATATAGGTGATAACTTTTTAATAGCATCGGGAGAATCATCTAATGAAACTCCTACGCCCCAATTAAAAAATGAACCAATAATCATAAATGAATAAGGAAGAATATATTCTCAATCTAGACAAAATATAGATCTAAATTTATCATTAAAGGCAAAACAATATTATATAGAATAGGAACTTGATATAGGAGAAGAATGAAAAATGTTAAAAACATTAATAGATACCGGAGCAACAAAAAGTCGTATAAATAAAAGTTTAGTATTTACTTTTATAAAATATAATTTAAATGAAAAATATGAAATTTTATAATATTCAGGTTATAAGCATATAATAACCCATTATGTAAGAATCAATTTATCATTAATAGATATAAGTGAAAAATTAGCAATTATACAAGTTGAAATAAACATGGATATCATAACATCTACTCAAATACTGATTCTATTAGGATAAACCTTTTAGAATACAGTCCTATATAGTATAACAGAGGAATATGCAACTTCTACATATAATGGAAGTCAATACAAAGTTGCAGGAATTAGAAATTAGTTGTTTTAGTATTTATAAAAATTTAGAAATTATTTATAAAGATTATCAAAGTCTCATATAATGCATTTTTAGATACAGGATCAGCTATTAGTCCAGCACAACCGTATATACTTTCAGAAAAATTATGGAAGAAAACTAATGAATACAGATTAGGAGTTGATATAGCTGGAAATACGACTAAATACAATATAATAGCAAAAAATTTAAAAATACAAATATAAGCATATATACTCCAAATACCTAAGATATATCAAACTAGAAATCATAGATGTGATCTTTTATTAGGAAATGATTGGTTAACAAATTATTATCCAATAAGTATAGGCAAACAATATATACGGTTAACAACTTTATGTAAATATAGAATCATTTGTCCACGATTAGAACAGGCATATAAATTGAAATGATCTCCCTTGGTTCTCCACACAGCAAATCGTAGTGATAATAATGTACAAAAAGAAACTAGAAACTAGTAAAAGCATGTAAAATAGAAAATGAAAAAGAAATAAAATTTCCAAAAGAAATAGGTTATTTATTGGATCAATGTACAGGAACAATTCCTATAGAAAAATTAAAGAAAAATAAAATTTATGCAAAATTAAAACAAAAATGTTATATACCTACTAGAAGTAAACAAATGTGGTAAAGTAAAAAAGATGAAGAAGAATTTGAAATTCAAGTAAAATAATTATTAGAGAAAAAATTAATTCGAGAAAGTAAGAGTCCATATAGTAATCTAGCATTTATGGTCAGAAATCATAGAGAAATGAAAAGGACAAAGGATAGAATGCTTATAAACTATAAAAAATTAAATAAAGCCATAGAATTTGATGAATATCTAATACATCATAAAAAAATTCTTACAAATAATATTAAAGGAAATTTGGTATTCATAATTCGATTGTAAATATGAATTTTGACAAATTAAAATGCATTCATATAGTATAAAATATACTGTATTTATTACACTTAGAGAACATTACGAATGGTTAATAATGCCATTTTATCTTTGTAATGTTTTTCAAATATTTTAAAGAAAGATGGATAATATATTTAAATATTTAAGGTATTTTTGCTTAGTCTATATTGATGATGCTATAATATTTAGTGAAAATTTAAAAGAACATTTTAAACAAGTTAAGCAATTTCTATTAAGATGTTTTAAACATGAAATTATGTTATGTAAATAAAAGGCAGATATAGCAAAAAGAAAAATAGAATTTATAGGATATACAATATTTAAAGGAGGCATAGAATTACAGCCATATATAGTAGAAGCATTATTAAAATTTTCTGCTCAACTAGAAAGTAGAAAAATGGTCCAACAATGACCATTTTTAGGACACGTAACTTATGTCAGCGATTTTATTCATGAGTGCGCAAAAAAAATATTATAGAACAAATTAAAGGGAATTGTCTGTGGAAATGGATAGGTAAGGACTCCAAAATAGTAAGAGATAAAAAATATTGTAAGGATTTATCAGAGCTACTCCTACTAGAAGAAAATAAAGAACTAAGATTAGAAACAGATACTTCAAATGATTATTGTAGAGCAATTCTAAAAAGTAGACATAGAAAAAAGAGTTGTGGATATGCGAAAATAATTATCATATTAACGGGAAAGAATTGTTAACAATAAAGTATGCAATAGAAAAATTTGACCTAATTTTATTACCTAAAAAATTTATAGTAAAAACAGATAACATTCAAGTAAAATTTTTTATTACAAAAATTATAATGGCATGCTAGCACAAAGAAGAAAAATTGGGATGGCAAGAGTAATTTGCTAATTTTAATTTTGATATAAAATATGTATCGGGAAAAGATAATATATTGGCAGACTTACTGAGTAGACCTAAAAAAGAACTTTAAATTATCTTTGCGCTTTCATATTGCAGGATAATTATGGAAAAAAGTGCAGAACGACTATTTAAGCTCACTTCTGAAAAGCATGAGTTAAATGAATCTATCAAGAAATTTATATCTCGAGTTTCAGAAATAGACAATGAGATAAATCAAATATCTATGACCATCCTTGGTACAACAACCAAGAGAGAATTAGAAGATGATAGAACAAAAAATCTATTAATGAAGAGATCAGTTCATTTTTTTGATTGTTCTGGTCAAGCCTCATCATCTACTCGCATGGAGAATTTCAGCTCAAGACTGACAACTCGAAAAGATATAACTGAAAATTTATCAATATCTAAAAGGGCATGGATAGACGATGACAGAGCCAAGATTGATGCCTCAGAACAGAAAAAGCATTAGGAATTTGATTTTCTTAGAGCACTCCAATACTTAGCCCAATTTACCAATGCTATTGGGATAAGCACTATCCCAATGAATGGAACCTATAATAAAGCTATTATCAAGAAAGGAGCAAATCCTAAAACGGTTCAGAAATTGTATCGTTTTGGATTAATTCACATCATCTATCCTGGAGAAGAAATGGAAGAAATTAGATATTTACCAGAGACTATTAAAAACCAAGTCCAGATATTTAAAAATATAACTAAGTCAACAAAGATCTATTTAAGAACTATGAGTATCATTCCAGAATGGGATGAAGAGCTCAACTCTGAAATATCTGTAGAAACCTTCATAAAAATGGGAACTACAAGACAAGAGTTTATTCCTGAAGATCAAAAAACATTTACTTTATTACCCATGATAATAAAAAATCTACCAGAAATGAGGGTAAAAAATATAGAAACCCTTGTTAGAGGATTAAAAGAAATTTTGAATGACGATAAAAAGTATTATACCACTTATCAAGAAGGGATAATGATCACAAATCCCTCTACTAAGTGGCATCAAAGATATCTGCTGGAAGGCTATCTGGAAAGAATCTTAAAAGGAGATGGACGCATGTCCAAAACAACTAGACAAATATTTGAAAAGAATCTAAGAAAGGAGATAAGCATCGAAAAAAAGGAAGGAACACACTTTAGTGGAGTTGGACCCCCTTTAAAAAGAAGAAAAATAATAAATAAAGATTTAGCCAAAAACTATGAAGTAAGGAAGGAGTAATAATGTAGGAGCAATAATGTAATAGAGGCAGGCGATAATGTAGGAGCAATAATGTAATAGAGGCAGGGTTCAACCTCTATAAAAACCCACTATGTATCTGGAAAAGGCATGGCTTAAGATCACAACTCATCTTTTGCTTGCTTACTTTCAATCTTGAAACGTTGTAATCTTTTACTAAAGAAATAAAATCTATGGAATTCTAGTTACTTCATTTATTCTTTTTGAGCAATATTAGTAGTTAGCATTTAAATTTTCTAAGAAATATAGAAAGTTAGACATGATAAACTTAGAGAGTCAAATCACTCATATACCAAGATCTTTTTCTATCAAAGTCCATTCATGAAAAAATTGTTGTTGCTTGCTGAAATATTTTCAGTAGTATCTCCTGAAGATACAAAGCCCGTAACTGTGTGAAAAAAGGGCAAGAGGTATAGTTTTGGAGAGCTCAGATCAACCCTAAACGTCCACAGTCTAGGAGTGGACAGTTATCAGAAATCGTTAATAACTAGATTCAGGCAGCAGTAAAGAAAGAATAGTGTATCCAAAGAAGAAAAATTCGTAAGGTATACTTGAAACCCTGACTTCTGTTTGTTTATGGTACTAATTTTCAATTCTATTTCTTGTGAAGATGGCATGCTAAAGAAAAGGTGAAAAGTGAGTATGCTCATAAAAATTAAATTATTTCTAATTTTGACATGGATAATATAAAAGTATTATTTATAAGAATTGAGCATCATATAAATTTCATAAGAAGAGAAACAAGAATGCTTAAAATACGATTGAATAAATTAGAAAACGAGATATTAATAATACAAGGAATTGAATTATGCCCATTTGTAGTAGGATATGAAGAAATAGGTGGTCTAAAATATTTAATAGAACAAAACAAAGAGAAATTTATGAGCTATTAGATGTAAAGAAAAGAATACCCTTAGGATAAATTGTAAGATTCAAAAAATTCCGCACTATACTGGTATCAGAACCTAGAAGCATTTACTGCTTATTGAATTTAAAATAATGAGTGAAATTAATTGGGAACTTAGTTTTAATAATGAAATAATTGGAATTTTATATGAAATATATTTAGAAGAAATAAAAATAATATTAGATCTAGAAGATGAATTTTACTATATGAGTATATAAATATATATGTGTTAAGTTTAATTTTAAGAGAAACTTGTAGTATAATATTTAAAGCATGTTCACAAATAACAGGAAAAATAGAATATTATTGAGATAAAATAAGAGACATGGAAAATGAATGTATGTTTATAGAACTTAATAATATGAAAGAAGAATATATGATATCAATACTTAATATGTATAAATGTAAATAATAATACAATAAAACTATTAGAAGACGCTCTTAAATATAGTAAGAAAGAACTACAAAGATTATTATATATTAAAGATAATTTAGAATAAAAAATGAGTATAAGAAATAGAATCCGATACTTAATATGTATAAATGTAAATAAAAATACAATAAAACTATTAGAAGATGCTCTTAAATATAGTAAGGAAGAATTACAAAGATTATTATATATTACAGATAATTTAGAATAAAAAATAAGTATAATAAAAAAATTTGGAGAATATTTAAGTTTATTAAATTTAAGTGGTAAATAAGATATTGAAGATATAATAAAAGAAATTGATGAACAAATAAGAGCATTATATGAGAATGAATTATTTGACGGAACCCTAAAAACATTAGGAGAAATGCAAAGAAAAACAGTTTTAATGAAAAATATTAGAGCAACACTAATTAAAATTAAAAAAAGAATTGAAAATTTGTAAGAATAAAATTGAGAAAAGGAAAAAGTCAGGTATCAAAAGGAAATTTACCAGACAGAAAAGACAAAATAGGGGGTCAGAAACACTATATTTTGTCAAGTATAAGTGGCTAAGAGGAAAATAAATAGTTCAAAGGGCAAAATGAAAATGTGGACAACTTTAAGTGCTTATTTATGTCATAGGCCAATTGGAAATGAATCTTGATTATGACTTAATTTAATTTAAAGCAAAAATTGGGATGCCATGAAATGTTTCATGAGAGTAATTATAGAACTTGAAAGTAACTTGAACATAGGTGAAATATTAAGGCATGATGATGCCATACGCTGTAAACAACTTTGGTTTATGATAGATGTGCTTATGTGATATTGCAAAAATATTATATTAAATATATTTGGATATGAATATATTCAAGACAATTCCTGCATTGCCCTCTGTAACGAGGTAAATGATATTATTCTACAGCTTATGTTTATGAATTGAGGGTCAAGTCCCAATCCATGAATCTTGATTATGACTTAATTTAATTTAAAGCAAAAATTGAGATGCCATGAAATGTTTCAAGTCCCAATCCATGAATCTTGATTATGACTTAATTTAATTTAAAGCAAAAATTGAGATGCCATGAAATGTTTCACAAGAGTAATTATAGAACTTGAAAGTAACTTGAACGTAGGTGAAAGATTAAGGCATGATGATGCCATACGCTGTAAACAACTTTGGTTTGTGATAGATGTGCTTATGTAATATTGCAAAAATATTATATTAAATATATTTGGATATAAATATATTCACGACAAGTCCTGCATTGCCCTTAGTAACGGGGTAAATGATACTATTCTACAGCTTGCATTGATGAATTGAGGGTCAAGGCCCCCATACCTCTCAATGTAGAATTAAAGTATTCATGCTCCGAATTTGGCCATATGAATTGAGGGTCAAAATCCTGAGCCCCCTGAATATATAATTAAAGCGTTCATGCTTCGAACCAAGCCACTTCAATCCAAATTGCCCTATAGGACTTTGATCCCACATATCTGTCTCAGCGTGGTTCCACTAGGTTACAGGGGCAATATTATAGGAATTTAAAATAATACTAATCAAAATTTTACTCAGTAATATGTGATATTAATTTACGTACAAATGCCTATGGGTGTGAATAAAGTGAGTTTTCTATAAATAATGCAATTAGTAATCTAACGATTATAATTGTACAATGCGAAATTTTGCAATGAGGATTATATTAATTGGGTTCTAGAATTTTATTTATAATGATGACATAATCAGTTATATGTATGTTAAGCTTGATAAGTAATTCTTAAAAATTTGTTAAGTTTATGTCTTCCATATTTTATTTACTTCATTAATGAAATGTAAAAGTTATTTATATATAATTATTTATGACTTGGAATTTATCTATAGGTATGTGTGGATAAATACATTTGGTGGTTCACCATTAAGCTTAGTGCTTAGTGCGTAGATTTTGTTTATGCGTCTAAATACTCAGATTTTTGGACAAGATTGGAACAAATAGATCTGCTGCAAAGTGAAGTTGGATACATGAGTTTCAGATATTAGCTTTTGACTTTTTTGGGGTGTCACTGAAACCACATGGCATGTATTTCAATAGAAGTGATGAATATTTTGTATTTAAAGATATATTTTAGGACTATGTAAGTGGACAATTTTATCATGTAATTAATTTGGACACTGGTTACTTATGTCCCTTGGATATATTAAAATAGTTTAAGAATGTGATACTTATAGTTGAAAATAGGTGCATGAAATTTCTAAAAATATATGTATATATATTTATGGGCTGGTGAATGTGTTTGATGATGAGATGTTGAATATTATCAATATCTTTTTTAAGGAGGATGAAAAATCTTGTGTTGGAGTTTGATGAGGAGATGTAGAGTGAAATTGAAAATGAAGTTTTGGAAGTGTGATCTCTATTTGTACACAGGGGTATAGTGATTAGTGTAGGGGAAATTTTGTCCAATTTTCAATGAAATATAAACTTAAAATAGTTATCTTTTTTTTTTTTTTCAATATTGAATTTCGGGTACACAGGCTGTGAGATTCTATTACCGGGTCGTATATTGATCCGGGTGAGAGTGTTACTGCGAGTGGCAGTCAAAGGCAACTGGTGATGGCGAACAAATACGGAAGACGACGGCAAATGGAGACAGGAAACGGTGACTGTGAATGGCAAATGCTGATGGCAGTGGTGATTTGGAGGAGGAGAAGTTAAAAATTGTATATTCATTATTGAAAAAGAGAAAATGTAGATGGCAAATGGCGATGGTGAATGACAAATGGAGATGGCAGTGGTGATTTGGAGGAGGAAAAGTTCGAAATTGTGTATTAATTTTTGAAATAGAGAAAGTGAGAAGATAGATGGAATTTATTTTTGAGGGAAGAGGGATAAACATTTTCGATATGTGCATTAATGGAGTCAAGAGAAAAAACATGCATACTTAAAGAATTTGGAGTTGAGTGAAAAAAACATGCATCCTTTAGAATTGAACTTGGGACCTAAAGGGAAAATTTAAGAATTCAGACCATCACAGTCACATGCTAATATTACTGTAGATACCTGTATAATGAATATCATGGTCAGGAAGTTTTAACCCAACCCGTAATTTGCCAATATTTTCATATTGACCCCGATCCTTGAATGTAAATGTAGGATCGGTTCGGGTTTTGCACATCCCCCCTCTTTGTTCAAAGTTGCAAAGACTTGAAAAAAGTAAATCCCGGCATTTGAACTGTATTTGAAGGAGGCTTTTCTGTGCCATTTTAACAATCCTTGCCATAGACAAGGTGAAAGATGTCAACTTTTGCATGCCTTGTGTTCAGCTGGCACAACCCACTTCCATTTATATATATATATATATATATATATATATATATATATATATATATAAGGGCATTCTCTATTACCTGTATTGAAATTTTTCCTTGCCTTTTTCTATTTGTGTTGTAAAAATGTTTTCTTTGTAGTAATGTTGGTATTGCGGGCAAACTCTTTGATAGAAAACCTCACTGAGATTACTTGGACAAAAGATAATAACCTGTTGCTAATTTATTGTATCCTAATGTTGTCGAGATTCAGGGACCAAAACTGATTTATTGCAGTTCCTGCACAAGTTATTTTCGGTAATAATTATATTAGGAAGAAGTAAGAAATTCTTCTATTTGAAGTTGAAATTCCTTTGCTTTAGTGAGATCATTCCAATCACTTCATTTACTTCTCTTTTCAATTGTATTTTTCATTCATTGTTTTCTATTGACTTGTCAATATATAACTATCTATTGTAATATATTTTCTTTTGTTTACTTTTGGTAAACATTATTCTATTTCTGAGTCTTATCATGCGCAGGAGAACGCCAGTTGAATACTGAAGGAGGAGACGAATTGGGTACTGAAATTGGATATTACCTTTTCGCCGGAAATGAGTCTTCTCAAGCGAATGATGCCCACTAAACTAAGGTTTGGTGATGCTATCAAGTACGTTGGAGGTAATAATTGTTACTAGAATGATAATTTAAGGTGCATATTCTTGTTTTGTTAATTAGACGGTGTATTTGCAGTATAATCATATACATATTTCTGAACTCATTTGGTAATTGATGTCCTGTTAGGTCATTATTATTATTTCAATAATCTAGTTCATGTTATTAAGTTCATTTGTTTAAGCAAGTCCTTGACAAAATTCTGTAAATTTAAATTAGGAATCAAATTAGTTTTGTCTTGCAAACATGATTTTCCATTTTGATGCCTAAAGCATAATAGCTTTTATAGGTTGATAATTGTTTCAATTCTTATTACAGGATTTTCTTCTTGCCGTCTTCATTCGTCCCTAAACAGTTCAGTGGAACTTCATTCTCCAGAGCAGGAAGTAGTAATTGCTTTAGGAAGCAATGTGGGGAACAGAATTGAGAACTTCAACCAGGCATTGCAGTTTATGAAGAAATCTGGCATCGACATTACTCGACATGGTTGTTTATATGAGACAGCAGCAGCCTACGTAACTGATCAGCCTCACTTTCTTAATTCTGCAGTTAGAGCTGTCACAAAACTCGGGCCACACGAGTTATTGGGAGTGCTTAAACAAATTGAAAAGAACATGGGTCGTACCGGAGGAATAAGGTATGGACCGAGGCCAATTGATTTGGATATATTGTTCTATGGAAAGTTCAGGATCAGTTCTGATATACTAACTGTGCCTCATGAGAGAATATGGGAGAGACCATTTGTAATGGCACCATTGATAGATTTACTTGGATCAGATGTTGAAAGCGATACAGTTGCTTGCTGGCATTCTTTGTCAATACATTCTGGAGGCATTTTTGAATCATGGAAAAAGTTGGGTGGTGAAGAACAGGTTGGGAAGGAAGGAATGAAACGAGTAATTCCTATTGGAAATCATTTTTGGGATTGTTCTCGAAAGACTTATGTGATGGGTATAATTAATTTGACCCCGGATAGTTTTAGTGATGGAGGCAGGTTCCAATCTGTTGATTCCGTTGTTTCTCAAGTTCACTCAATGATTTCGGAAGGGGCAGACATCATTGATTTCGGTGCTCAATCAACAAGGCCTATGGCTTCAAGGATATCCCCCCAGGAGGAATTAGATAGACTAATCCCGGTATTGGAAACTGTTAGAAAGTTACCAGAGATGAACAAAAAGCTCATATCTGTGGATACCTTTTACTCGGAAGTTGCCTTAGAAGCAGTAAAAAAAGGAGCTCAACTTGTAAATGATGTATCGAGTGGGCAGTTGGATCCCAACATGACTACGGTTGTGGCTGAACTTGGGGTTCCTTATATTGCAATGCACATGAGAGGAGACCCAACTACAATGCAGAGTAGTGAGAACCTGCAGTATGATGATGTTTGTAAGCAGGTCGCCTCAGAGTTGTCCTCATGGGTGAAAGACGCCGAATTATCGGGTATTCCAGCTTGGAGAATTATTATTGACCCTGGAATTGGATTTTCAAAGAACACTAAGCAGAATTTGGAAATCCTGACCGGAATTCCAACTATTCGAGCCGAGATTGAAAGGAAAAGTGTGGCCATGTCTCGTGCTCCAATTCTCATCGGTCCTTCAAGAAAGAGATTTTTGGGTGAAATTTGTGCACGTCCTGCAGCTGTGGAAAGAGATCCTGCAACTATTGCTTCTATCACTACTGGGATTTTGGGAGGTGCAAACATTGTAAGGGTGCATAATGTCAGAGATAATCTAGATGCCGTGAAGCTATGCGATGCTATGTTGAAACACAACTGGTGTACTTCGTAAGTATCCAGGGAAATTCGCTTGTTTATTTTCATGAAAACTTTTCTCTGCATCCCATCTTTTCACACTTCTATTGATGCAAATAGAAGAGTAATGTTCTTTAGAATTTTTGAGTTCCTCACTGCATCATATTTCCTAGACATACTTGTTCCATTTTAAAAACTTACGTTTCAGGTTTTGCAATGTACAACAGCCTTCTCATTGCTGCAAGATGACTTGGAAATTCAAGTTTTATACCCTTGTTTTTCAGCTACTTATAATTCTATAACTTATAATACTATCCAAGACTCCAGAATTTACAAAACACTAATCAATCACAAAAGCATTTCTTCTTAATTATCAGATCAATGCTTTATAGTTACATGGAAAGTGTCATGTACAACTAGACTTGTTTGTATTTGGGCCCTTTGGACGTGGTAAGTGGATTTAATTTTTATGTGGTCAACCGCCCACAAAAATATATATATATATATATATGCATATTATGTCTTATCCAATCTGGGTCCAAAATATATATTGAAAGCCCAAATTCAGCCTGGCCCGGCCCACATGTTATAAAAAAGAAAAAACAAAAGAAAGAAAAGTTGCTAATTTCGTTAATTTAGCATATTACAAATTAAATTAGTTCCAAAGATATGTCACATTGAAATTATAAATCTTTAAAATATCACAAATTCAAATTATCAGAAGTAGAAAAAAGAAATCAAATGTTCACTCTAAAATATAAAAATATCTACACAAAATACTTGGCTAAACAATATTAAATATTAATGAGCTAATTAGGACTTATTATTAAATACTAAAAATTAAATACAGGCTGGACTGGGACTAACCAAAGCCCAAGCCCGCCCTTTAATAAACGCATTTTATATGCAAAAAAAGTTGATATGAAATTATACCAATTATATTTTGTTTATAAAATAAAATAATAATGTATAATATATTTACAATTGCTTTTGTGTTAACCAGTTGGATTATAAGTGCATAGAGATAAAACCAACAATCATTTTCAAGTAGACAACTTCGAATTTCCTTCCTCGCTATTTCTTTGTCGAATATTGTAATTGAAACAATAAAAAAAAAAAAAAGATAATTAAAAGGATATATCAGTGGCTTTGTAGTCCTCACATACTTAGAGATCAAGTCCTAACAAATTATCAATGCTTATCTCCAATTCTCCCTCTTGTATTTTCACAATTGCATGGACAATCTAGTTAATGTTATTTCTTCGAAATTACGTGGAAAACTTTTAAAGCTTTGGTTAATTTTTTTTGTATTTTTAGTGTGATATCCTAAACAGATTCGTAGTGATGGAAAATATATTTAATTCATACCATACTTAGATTCATCTCCACTATTAAATATTAATAGCTCTTTTTAAAATTAAAAAATTGAAAGATTTTAACTTAAAATTCTTATTTCCTGCTTTATATTTTTGAAAAATATAAAAACTCAATTCAATTAAAAGTTTTACTGAAAAGGAAAAGGGAAAACATTGCTAATATTTTGAGTATGATTTAATATAAAGGAATCCACGTTTTATTTTTTTGGAAAGCTAGATGAAAAAATCAATTTGAAGTTTATTTTTATTTAAAAGGAAAAACATGATGAGGCTAAGGTTTAAAGTATAAACTCAGTACACGTTGGATTGTATAATTAGTGGTGTATGCACAATCCGACGGTTTAAATTTGTATACACATAATTATATTTTAAATCGCTATGACATTTCAAATTTAGGAATCAAAACATAACATTGCATAAAATTAGAAAATACACATCAAATTAATTAAAAAAATACTTATTTATAATACGTGACAATTTAGTATTTATTTTTTTATAGAAGATACTACCTCCATTCTTTTTTATCTGTCACTTTTGAGCAAAATTTAAATTTTATTTATCTGTCATTTTTATATTTTTAATATAATATAATTTATTTTTCTTTTTTAATAAAGTTAAAATCAATTAAATTTAATAATTTAATCTTAATTATATAATTTAAAATTAAAATTAAATTTATTATTATTTTTTAATTTTAATAAAATTAATAAAAATGATTAATAAAAAAAAGAAAAATAATATTCGTTAAGGCTTTAGCCACATATGCATGTTGGCAAAAATTGATTAATGATTAAGCAGGTTTTGGTGGGACCCATATGCCATTGCCCATACATTTGGGGATTGGAACAACTTTCCTTGTAGTCCTATTACCTACTTGTGGTGGAGATGCCTTTTATTCTTAATCTAGTGCGTGGCAGTTTCTTATTGGCTGGAGGAATTTCCTCTCAATGTTCATCCTAGTCAGCTTCCACATCATCACCTTCTTTGATAGCGAAGTCAAAACATAGCTTCAACATTTACAAGAATATGTGGTCTCAAAACTCTCAGCTCCCACGTGGACCAATACACGCTTTATTTATTTTTTTATTATTTTGCTAATAGAGCTATAAAAGAGGAAAAAGTGCATATACTTTGAAGAATTGAACAATGTTCTTAAAATCGAATAAAGAATCTAATAGATAAAGAATTTTTTATTTGATCGGTTACATAGAATTTAATTAATTTTTTTAAATAATATTATTTTTAAAATTTTATATAAATATTATGAAAATATAACTATATAAAAAATAAAAAATAATTTAAAAAACATATTTATCATCAAAATATTAATTATAAAGTAATATTTTTAAGTTATTCATCATTTATAATGAATATTTAAGATAAATATAGTAAAAATTTTCAAATGTTCAACAATATTCTTCAATTATAAATTATAATTTTTATTTTATTCATATTAAATTTATTAAAATTATCTAAATTTTAATTATTTTATATTATATTATATTATATTATATTATATTATTCATAAAAAAATAATGTTACGGATATTTTTGACAAAAATATTTTTTTGTTCAAACTAATTTTTATGGTTATATCCGATTTTATCTGGTTTATATCAGGTTCATACCAATTCCTTACGATTTTTTGTCAGTCCGATTTTTAGTCATCGAATCAACTGGATCAACTATCGATTTGCAATTAAATCGATCCAACCAATCAGTTCGATCCTGTTTTAATAATATTGGAATTGATTATATTCTTGAGCTTCAACTACTTTCTTAAAATTGAAATAATATAATTTATTAATGGATTGATAGTAGTGTAGTAAGTATAATTGATTGAACATGTGTAATTTGTGAATGGATTTGAATACATATATGATAACGTTGTTGAAAATTTTGATTCAAGTTTGATATCTACAAAAGAAAGTAAATGACATGTAGAGATTTACGACTACTTCGATGATCAATTTGGTTCTTTTGAATAGAAAAAAATATGAAAAATTAATGAAAAATAAAAAAATTATGTAAAAAGATAAAAATCGTACTTAAATAAATAACTAATTTAATTATTTATATAGTTAAAAATCCGCATATAATTATTGTATACACTCTAAATGACATAGAATTTTATATCAAACTAAAATAGCTTTGTTATATATATATATATATATATATATATTACATACGCTCTCTGCAATGCTCCATCCGTCTCACTTAAAAGGTAATTTTTTATTTTTTAAGAAAATTAAAAAAAATAAAATATTTCAATTTCATAAAAATATATATTTATTGACAAAAATATCTTTTTTATATTTTTAAAAATTTTATTTATTTTAATTAAAAATTAAGAGTGATAAAATAGAAAAATATTTAATATATATATATATATATATATATATATATATATATATATATATATATATATATATATATATATATATATATATATATATATATATATATATTATTTAAAATAAAATAGAAAAAATAACTTTTTAAAATTGGACGGGTGGAGTAAATATTACTCCCTCCGTCCCATTTTAAAAGGTAATTTTTTTAATCAAAATTATAAAAATAATTAAAATACTTTAATTTTATAAAAAAATTATAGTTATTGATAAAAATATCCCTTTATATTTTTTAAAATTTTATTTTATTTTAACTAAAAGTTAAAAGTGATAAAAAAATAAAAATATTTAATAAGGTATATAATAAATAGGAATATATATCTATGGGATAGTGATCTGATGGTGATGCAGGCTAGGTTAGGAATATGATGTTTCAGAATCGACTCCCAACACCTCTCGTGAGGGGTAAGAAACATTAGCCTGTAATAACATTTTGAATCCGAATGTAGTAGGTTTAGTGGGATTTGGATACCGAATTATTAATTCAAAAATAAATAAATAGAAATATATATATATATATATATATATATATATATATATATATATATATATATATATATATATATATATATATATATATATATTTCAAATTTAAAAAAAAATATTAAAAATATGATAAAATAAAATAAAAAATAATATTTTAAAATAAAACGGAAATAGTAATAGGAGGAGTGAAGTAAATATTAATTCTTTAGAGCTGCAAAAAAATTTTAAAAAATAGAAAGAAACAAATTCTAGGATTTGATGACGACACGTATACGTGGAATCTGTTTTAAAAAGAGTGGGCCCACAAGAAGTTGGACAGCGAAAAGTGTCATCACCAGAAAGCGAGTATAGTCTCACATTCTATACTCGAGAAAGTGAAGGCCATACTTCTCCAACATTAAATGACTCTAAAAGCCAAAGCTGCCAGCTCAGATTGAAAGTAGGACCCACCCACAACCTCAACCAACCACAAGATAATGCAACAACTTTTCATAACCACCACTTCCCATCCACGTGGCAACCCGTGGATTCTATCCTTTCCTCTTCCCTTTACTACTAAGCTTTCACTCCTCAGCTCGAACCAAAATAGCCACACAAAAATAAAAGCATCATGTTGAAGAAGGAGAACAGTGGAGGCGATAATGGCAGAAACAACAGCTGGGCCCGTGTGTGTGACACTTGTGGAGCAGCTGCTTGCACAATGTATTGCAAGGCTGATTCAGCTTACCTATGCGGGTGCTGCGATGCCCGGATACACGCAGCCAATCGTGTGGCATCGCGGCACGAGCGGGTGTGGGTGTGCGAGGCGTGTGAGCGTGCACCAGCTACCTTTCTATGCAAGGCCGATGCAGCATCTCTGTGCACTGCTTGCGATTCAACCATCCATTCAGCCAATCCCCTTGCCCGCCGGCACCAACGTGTCCCGATTCTGCCAATTTCGGGTAGCCTCTACGGTCAACAAGCAGGCGGAGAGGGTACTAATGAAGACTTGTTTATGGCCGAGGAGGAGGAAGAGGAAGAGGAGGAGGCAGCTTCATGGCTACTGCTAAATCCAGTGAAAAAGAATCAGAGTAATGGTAATGGATTGTTATTTGGTGGGGAGGTGGACGAGTATTTGGATCTTGTGGAGTATAATTCGAATGAATATAGTGAAAATCATGAGTACAAGAGTTTTGGAGATGAGAATGTTGTTCCAGTTCAATGCGATAGAAAAGATCAGATCCATCAACAGTACCACAATTTCCAACTGGGATTGGACTTTGAATCCTCCAAATCTGATTATACCTACAGTGATCACTCCATAAATCATGGGGTAAGATTTTCTTAATCTTCAACATAAGCATGATTAGTCAAGTCTAAAACAAAATAATTTCAATTTCTAATTTAATCAAGTTCCTGTTGTGCACTTTATTTTCTTTTTTCAACTTTCTTTGCATTTCTCCTCTAAAGTGTGGAATCCGATGGCTTACATGTACGTTCAAGCACTTTTTTCTTTTCTTTTTCCTCCCATATCTGCTAGGAATCATAATTTATTAAAATATAAGTAAATCCATTTATTAGGGTTTCTGCAATGCTTGAGATTCATTTAATAATTTCTAAGAAGTGGGTTTGTGAAATTAGGTTCCAATGTCATCAATGGAAGTGGGAATGGTGCCAGAAGCAACAATCTCACATCAAAGACCACGAAAAGGGACAATAGACCTATTCTCAAATCCTCAAAGTCAGATGCCATCCCTACTGAGTCCGAGGGACAGGGAGGCAAGGGTGTTAAGATACAGAGAGAAAAAGAAAACAAGGAAGTTTGAGAAGACAATTAGGTATGCTTCAAGAAAGGCATATGCAGAGACCAGACCCAGGATCAAAGGCCGGTTTGCTAAGAGAACTGATGCTGAACTTGATGTGGACCACATGTTCTCTTCATCGCTCATGGCGGAAACTGGATATGGCATTGTCCCACAATTCTAAAACTGAAGAGCTTAATTGGTGTTAAATAATTGCTAGTTATTATTGTTAATGTTGTTTGTATTTGGATCAAATTCATCTCAATTAGAGAGATACGATGTTTCTTTTAGGTTGTTTTGTTTTGATTTTTTTTTATCTTATTCATGATGCTCCTCCTATCTTGTAAATGCATGTATATATTTTGTAATTTTGGAATCTAAAAGGTTAATTCATCAATCCTATCTTCCATTCTTTCTTTGTTCATAAATATAAGGTTAAAAAAAAACGTATAGGGTGTTTGAACAAAATCTAACATCGAAAATTGATTAGTAATCAATAATAATTACATATGAATATACTGTTACTATTTATTTTTCAAAAAATCATAAAAATTTAACTCAAAACAGACAATATAGTATCGTTGAATTTTTTTTTAGATTACTTAAAATTAAAAAAGTGTTATTAGAACCGATAGTTCGATTGAACAAGTATTAAAATATTGAAAAACAAATTGATAGTTCGACTGATCGAGTATGAAAATGTTAAAGAATAAGTTGACAATTGGACGGAACAAGTATGAAGATGTTGGAGACCTTTCTGTACAAAGAGAATGAAATCAATGTCAAGTTTAACTTAATTGGGACCTTTTTCTAGGTTGAAAGATTAGATAGATCGTCGGGTTTCGTAATCCTGCTAAAGATATTGTCATCATATAATAATAATAATAATAATAATAATAATAATAATAATAATAATAATAATAAAAAACAATGTGTTTTCATATAATAGATACATGGTGAGTTCATTTAACAAGAGAAATATGTATCGGAATGGAGCATATTATAATTGTCTATATTATTAATTTATAAATCTATTGAAGAAGATGGATCCACTTCAACTAAAAATTTGATTCTATTCTCGATTAGTCAAGTCATTGGATAGAGACTGTTAGCCTTATTTTCTTCTCAAAATAAGGATAAAAGCCCAATAAGTCTTTCTGGATTAAAAGGAAATACCCTTTTTTATATCCAATAACTTAAAAGCCCATGAATAAAACTCTTGAAATCACAAAATAAAGGAATTATCAAATTTATGTTATCTTGTAATATAAATTTAAAGGTATTTCATAGTCATTTCAATTTTAATAATATCTTGGTTTAATCAAGTATGTATCTTATTTAATTCTTAAATTAATGCAAGTCTTATTGTTGCTTGCTTCATCGAATATCAATTCAAAAATATTTTAAAACGCTAATTAAAATAATAAAATTAATTTTAATATAACGAAGGATTTCAAGTTAAATTTCCACTCACATCTCCGAATCTTCTAATAAAAAAACATAGATTCTTTTTTTTTTTAAATTAAAAAGGAGATTCTTAATTTTAGTTGGATTGGAATGCTGATGTTTACATCCAAAATATCATACCTTGCTATAGATTTGCTAATCCAATAAAATAAGGAGGAATCATGCCATCTTACCCACTTTACTTGGAATTACCAATCCAAATCATATTAAAATCATTTTTAATTATTTAATTACTAATTAAGATGAGTAGGATCTTTCACGGGTTGCAAACTAAACAACAAGCTTACTAATAGCTACTTTCTCCATTTTTTTTATCTGTCACTTTTGAATAAAATTTAAATTATATTTATCTGTCACTTTTAGACTTTTCAATGTAATTTAATTTGCTTTTTTAATTTATTTTTCTTTTTCAATAAATGCAGCCACATGGGTAGGAAGGAGGCAATTGCCTGTCTTATTTTTTGAAATATATATATATATATATATATATATATATATATATATATTAAATAGACAGTTTTGCTCTCTCAAAAATTTGTTTTTATCCATTTCTCCGCAATTTATTTCTTAAATTTAAGCATGACTCATATTTTTTGACAACTTTAATTATAAATCCTAATTTCACCATTGCAAATTATGGTGTTTAGATTGTTGAGATTAGCAAATATAGATTTGGATTTAATTTGGTACGTATGGCATGAAAAGAGAACGAAATAAAAATTTGGGTCCCTTGTGTTGCGTTTCCATGGTGTCTTTCCTATCTTTGCTTGAAAAGCTTTCCCCAAGGTTGGCCCACCAATGCATGCTTTCCATAATCACATTAACATCATTAATGTCAACAGAACTAATCACATTGCCTCTATTTACATGTTTATCTTTTTCTTGTTATCGGGGAAATCTCTTTCTTTCATGGAATCAAAATCCTAATAACTCATCAAAGAATCTCAAGAAATTCCACCTTCGTCTATAGATATGGTTTAGACAAAATGCAATCGTGATTTTTGGACCTTTTTGAGAAACCAACCAATTTTATACATTTTTCTTTTTCTTTTTTATTATCTGCATTTAAAATTATACCGACTTTAATTAATTTAATTCGAACAATGTGGCTTGAATTTTAGATGATTTGAATTATAATTCGATCCGAGAAATTCATATTGCAATCTGAATTACATAAAAAAAAATTAATATTTATAGCAGGAGATTGATTTCATCCATAATCACTCAAGTTTCACAATTATACTACGATTTGTAACAAAAAAAAATTACTCAACTTTTATTTTGTAACAAAGAAGTCACAAAAATAAAAAAATTGAGAATTCGACCACTGAAAAATTGAAAATATGAAGATAAATATACATTTTGCGTGCGTAATATCTAATAAATTTTGATATTGTCAACGATTTCAAGATCATAAGATAATGTATTTTTTGCCGTTATCAACAAATCTTGCTGTTATTGATAGTTCTGGTGTCAACAAATATTTTTCGATTTTCATAATTTTTCGATACAATTCATATAGGGGGGATTTAGGTAACATGAACATGATGTATTTGGAGGCGCGAGATTAAAATTATGTTAGTAATTAGGTAGTGTAGAAAAATATTTTTTTGAAATAAATAAAAGAAAATAGAAACATAAAAAGAAAATTATATCAATCGCAATCCTTCACTTTCGTTCTTCTTTCAATTACAATTAAGAAGCGCAGCAGAAAAAAGTGAGAAAATGATTAATTCTATATGATGAATAGAGAAAAAGAAAGGAGGGTTTGGTGATTGAATGATGTAATATAATTTAAAAAGTTATGGGCAGATAGGGAAAGTTAAGGAAACGTGTCGCTATATAATAAGCTATGGCCATGCATATTATTGGATTACCAAAACCCTACTTCCATTCATATTCACATTCCACTTTCTTCTTTTCGATTGCTTCCGATCGATCCTCTACATAAATAAACTTATGTACTTAAATAAATTAAATTCCATAACATACAAAACACAACTTAAATAAGTCTTTTTAATTTAAAAATAGTTTATATTTTTTTGTCATAATTAACTAAAAAAAAATGTTATGTCAATTTTATGGTAATTCTTCTCTATTTGTATCTTAAGCATGTAAATGTAAAATTAGAATGTATTTTACAAATTGATTCGAGTTGGAAAGAATGAGCAATTTAATATAAATATATATAATATATAGACACAATATTAGTTAATATACCATATTGCATCGAATAATTTTAACATAATAGAGTTAACACGAAGAATTTCTTGATACCCTGTTTACTTAATTTATTTGTTAAAGTTAAAAGTATTGTGAGAATCTCACGCAACATAATTACGAGAAAATGAAAGAAATTAATTTTAATTAAAATGATTTTTTTAAAACAACGGCGAATTCACAAAAATTCATAAAATTTAATATTAGTTAATTCAAGTAATTTATTATTTTTTTCGTCTTAAATAACTGTGTGAATTCGAATTTTATCTATGACAAAAAATTATATATTGAAATAATTCTTTCTATAATGGACTAAATTGGGCTACAACTAGATAACATCAGTAGTTGTGTTTTGGAGGGCACTCAAGAATAGGAAAACTTGTACATGAATGAATGGAGCCCTTAGGTATAAGTGGAGTCCAAGAAAGAATAATCATCGTCGTCGTCGTCATCATCATCATCATATAATTTATTTTCAATAGCCAATCAAGTAAAATAGAAAACTGCTTTTGTTTGTTCTAATCCATCCATACTTACTCCCATAAATACTTTTATCATTATTAACCAAACCTCACAATCCTTCATCTTCTTCCTCCAATAACAAAAACCAGTAGAGAGAGAAAGTCAAGTAATTTAGTTAAGATGAGAAGCGCAGGCAATTCAACAGGTAGTGAAGTACCAATACAGCAATGCAATTCTCCACTGCCATACTTATTTGGAGGATTAGCTTTGATGTTAGGGCTGATAGCTATAGCACTGGTGATCTTAGCATGCAGTTACCAGAGCCCAGAAACAAATGAAGGTGATGAAGAGAAATCAAATAAGCAAAATAAACAGGTGGAGATGGGTATCGAGATGGAGCCCAAGATTGTTGTTATAATGGCTGGTGATGTTACTCCTTCTTACTTGGCTTACCCTTTGCCGCCGCCTCCTCCTCCTCTTCTTCCTCCTTCTCCTCCTTCACTTCAACAACTTTGAATTCAATTTTCATTCAAGCTTTTTCTTGTGTGTATGTGACAGAGAGTTTTTTTTTTTTTCTCTAATTTTGATTCTTATTTTTCAGTAGTTTGTAGTTGTTTTTGTTTTTCTTGTAGTTTGCGGGAAAATATGTGTAAATTGATGAGTTCTCCCAAAAATATATCATAATTTTCCTAATGTTTATATATTATATCATATTATTTTTGTTGGTTGAAGGAGAATTAGATTGTAGCATCATATTGATAGTTTTATTACAAATTAAATGGATTTTAAAAGGAAATAAATACAATAATAGTATATTTAGCAACGGAATTCTTGTTTTAGCGACAGTTTTTGTTGTCCCTAATTCCCATTTTACTTTTAGTGCCAGTTATATGATATAAACAGGCATATCACCTCTAGGTTTCTCGCAGGAGGAGAGCAAAAAACCCCGACTCTCAAGATCCACACAAATTTAACAATAGAAATAACTCCTCCTTAATTAGTCCTTATAATGATTTGTACAATTTTTCATACATATATATATATATATATATAGATATGTGCGTGTGTGCGTGTGCATACATTATTGTTAGTATTTCAGGTATCGAATATATATGAATAATTTCTCATTAGTTCTTGTAATAATTTGTACAATTTTACATTAATTAATTCTTTTGAGTTAAATTAAATTTAAATCCATTTTCAAAAATGTATTACAATTTTTAATCTTTTAATATTAATTAGGCTCACAAAAGATTTTCATCCTGTACAATATTCATGATATTTTAGATTTCTTGCAAATTTATAGTTTAAGAAAAATGAAAAGCTTATAATTGTGAAATCTAAATGTGCGTTCGGTGAAAATTTTATTTTTGTTTTTTTTAAAGAAAATTAAAACACATTTAGTAATTTTTTTTTTCATTTTGCCTTTGCAAAAATTTTACAAAACTGATTTTTACACCTAAAATAGAAAGTAAAATTTTTCAAAATGTAATTTTTAAAGTTTTGCTACTAATTTGTCGATAATTTAATTATTTTATTCTTATAATCACCGCTATCACACCGTCATCACCTCCACAACCACACCGCTATCATTGTCACCACCGCCACAGCACCATCATTGCTACCGTTGTTACCACCAGAATTATTATTATAATATACATAAATAATTAAAAATATGACACGATTTTTAAATATATAAAATAATTTTCTAAAAGATAGATAATAAAAACCGAAAATAATTTTTAAATTTTAAAAATAAAAAACCAAAAATCTACAATTTTACGAAATACACTCTAACTCAAAAGAAGTTAAAAATATTTATAAGTTTTAACTCTATAATTATTTAAATAATTTTGAATTGACAATAAATTAATGTACAATTGTAAATTTCTATTTCTTCACATCTGCACAAATTTTACAATTCTACCCTGAAAGGAAATATTTCTTCAATTGGCTAAGTTAGCAAGACTAGAATTGAGGCGGCTTTGATTGTCGAGAAAATTTAACGGTCCATATGTCTAACTTATCGAATTATTTTTCTAATTAATCTATTTTAAAAAATATATATATTAATTATAAATTTATAATTAATGATTTTACGAATGACCTGTTAAAGAGTCATTAATTATGACTAAATGAAGGATAAGATTTTTTGTGGGTGACGAATATCAACGAGTCATTTTTTTTCCTTTCTAGTCATAATTATTAGGTCTATCTGTTTTGAAACCAAATCTTCATGATTTCACATTCCGATGATGTAATAATCCAAGGCATAACCTTTAAGTGGAGGCCACAACTGCCTCCATAAATTAGTGGACTATGATATTCTTTTTCAGTGTATACATATATATTATTAAAATCCAACCGGATAAAAAATATGTAAAATTGAGTTTGTAATTAGACTGATTCAATTAATTTTTTTATTTTTAAAATATTATTAATTATTATAATTTTATAAATATTATTGTATAAAAATTAAAAAAAATAATTAAATATTAAATATATATCATAAATATCCTAATAATAAGTTATAAAATATAATTTTAATTTTATTATTACAAGTGATTAAGTATGAATTTTTGAATATCGTATGTTAAAAACATAAAAATACAATTATATCATTAAAAAAATTTCTTATTTAGATGGACTACTAATGAAGCAAATATAAAAAACATTAACCTTGCATATATATATGAGTATAATTATATTTAATTATAATAAATTCAAATAGCTAATAAGTATATTAAATTATTAAGTAATATTTTTAGAATTTAAAATACTATTTTTTTAAATAAATAAATAATAAAAATTAAATATATATATATATATATTTGATTACAATGAATCATATATATAATAAGTATATTTAATTATTAAATGATATATTTAGAATTTAAAAAATTTCTTATTTAGATGGACTACTAATGAAGCAAATATAAAAAACATTAACCTTGCATATATATATGAGTATAATTATATTTAATTATAATAAATTCAAATAGCTAATAAGTATATTAAATTATTAAGTAATATTTTTAGAATTTAAAATACTATTTTTTTAAATAAATAAATAATAAAAATTAAATATATATATATATATATATTTGATTACAATGAATCATATATATAATAAGTATATTAAAATTATTAAATGATATATTTAATATATATATGTGTGTGTGTGTGAAAATATACAAAAAAAAATTATGATTTTTTATATTTTTTAGCAAAAAATTCGGTTCAATATGATTTTTTACCAATTCAATTTTAAATAGTTAAATCAATCGACTTGTCTGTCGATTCATGGTTAAATTAGTTCAACCGATCGATCCGATTTTAATAACATTGGTATACATATATATTTTCTAGGAATGAGTATAGTTAACCGAAAAATCGGTCTGAAACCGAACAGATTTTTAGGTTAATCAAATCGAAATTTTAGATTTATGATTTTTACTTTAAAAACCGGTGGTTAACCGATCCGAAACTGAAACCGTATATATATATATATTATGAATTATATTTTAAATTTTACACTTATATTTTTTAATTTTTGTGTAATTTATAAATATTATGATATATAATTTTGCAAAATATATATTTTTAGTAAATAAATATTAAAATTATGTGCATAATTAGCATTCTATTGTTAGTTTTATATTGAATATTTTAAACTTTTATTATTAATTATGGAAATTTTATTTTTATTTTGATTATTTTAATATAAATTGTATTTAATTAGTATTTTTTCATTTTTAAAGAATTTTTAACTATTAAAAATAATATTATAAATTATATAATTTATTAAATTTATATATTAAAATTTTTTAATGGTTAACCGATAAATCGATCCGAAAAACTAAGTTAAAAATTGAAACCGATATAGCGGTTAACCGATAGTAATTGACTGGTTTAAAAAAATTATTAATGGACCGATTAATATTCATCCCTAATATTTTCATTCAATATTTCTATTTCTTGCCCTCACCTCTTATATATATATACACACACTAGACCTGTCAAACTTTGCACTGTTGTATTATATGAGTTCTAAAATCTAGAAAATGACAAAACTATATGAGATGATATGATACGGATTCATTTTCCATTAATTAGAGAATTTAAATTTGAATCATGAAAATGAAGTTCAATATTTCTATTTCTTGCCCTCACCTCTTCTATATATATATATATATATATATATATATATATATATATATATATATATATATATATATATATATATATATATATATATATATACACACACACACACTAGACCTGTCAAACTTTGCACTGTTGTATTATATGAGTTCTAAAATCTAGAAAATGACAAAACTATATGAGATGATATGATACGGATTCATTTTCCATTAATTAGAGAATTTAAATTTGAATCATGAAAATGAAGTATTGTTAAATATTTGATAGAGAGCACCTTATCTCTTTTTGTAGTATGTTTGGTGTGAATTTAAATTACTTAGGTAAATAAATTTTAGATATCAGATAGTTATGATAAAAACTATATCTACAAATTATTGATTATATATTATTGTCTTAATTAATTGTAATTATGTAGACTAATCATGAAAATATTATTTATGAACTTCTAATATGGTATTTAGGTTTTAATTTGTTGTTCGCTTTATGATTTAACTAGAGTGCCATTAATAAACTCAACTAAAAAAGTGAATTATCTAATGTTAGCTCGAAAATTTTCTGACTTAAAAAAAAAAATACATGATCGTGGAAAGACAACTAATTAAGATATGTAATATGGAATGCCACGGCTAAAATTGCTTAATGGGTCCTCCAATAAATGAACACTCAATAATCATTATTATATTTTATTTTATATTAGTGAAAACTTTAATTTCATGCAATTATAACAAATATGTCAATCGGTATATATGATGTAGAAAATGTATTATTTGCTAAACTAAAGAAAAAAAATAGAATTAAGTGGGTATTTTAGAGAAAATTAAAAAAAAAAAGAATAAATTAATTAAGCTGACTTATACCCAGAAGTCCTTTTTGGTCTTCAAATATAAGAAAATGTCACCAACTATCTTTGACAAAAAGGAGAAAATAGCTCATTGTTTTAGGTTCATTAATTATTGGATTAAGATATTGAATAAATGTGGCCACTCGAAAATGTATTTAATTTGAAATTACTGTTATTATTGGGAGGCATAGAAATTTATTTAAGAGTAATTAAATGTGGACAAGACAAAGAAGAAAGTGGAAGATTTGGTTTTCTTGAACATGGCAATGGCAAATAAGTCTAAAAGACATATAAGTGATGCATTTCTGCATCATCAATGATCCCACTTTCCACTAATTTCTTTATATTTAATTATTTTAAAAAATTGATATATTTCAAATCCATGAGCTCCCATTGATTAATGCAAGGTCACATGCATATTATATTAATATATGGTTTATCACCTTTTTTAACTGCATAGAGCATTTCATGCACCATTAATGGACAATAGTGTGTGCATATATATATATATATATATATATATATATATATATATATATATATATATATATATATATATATATATATATATATATATATAATATTCGTTCATGTAGAATTTATTATTGAAAAACTGATCAATTTATAATTAAGAAAAATAATTATAAAAAGAATCTTATAAAGTAATATAATTTAACAATTTGAGTAAAATTTAATTCTTTATTATAGGATTGCATTGTAATAAAATATTTCTCTATATAAAAATGAAAGTCTAATAAGATGAATTAAAGTTTAAAAATATAGATATGTAATAGTGATATATTAATTTAGACAACATGTGTAATTAAATTCAACATTAATAAATATCAAAAATTCATATAAGGAGAATAGCTTGTATTTGCAAATGGTTGAGAGTCTAATAATTTTTTTAATTAATTACTTTTTTATTTTTTTATTTGTCACTTTTAATATTTTTATAAGAATTAAAAATTATTAATTAGGTTTAAATTTAGTATTAAATTATGTGATTTTGATTAAATTATAAAATTTAATTGGTTCTACCAAATTAACTTTTATTAGAAAAGAAAATTGAATTAATAAATAAAATTATATTATATTTAAAATCTAAAAACCATATATAAATAGAATTTGAATTTTATTTAAAAGTGATACATAAAAAATGGAGGAAGTAGTATTTAATTTATATCTCACTTCAAAGATGTAATTATAAAAATATAATTGATATAATTGTATTAATAAATAAATGGATAATAGAATCGATTTGGATATTAATTGTTGTACTGCTTATGCAACAATATTGTACAATATCTGAACATGAAAAAGAATCCAAGAGGGAGCATATATATATATATTTTTAATTAAGAGAAGAATTTAGAGGCACGATTCCTTGCACCATGCATCCATACATTGAATACTGTCGGATCGGATACTCCACATGAATTTACAATTCAGAAATTTGCTTACATGGATGTAAATTAATGGAAACATAAAGAAAATTCCAAATGGATACTTGCTTTCCACTTCCTCTAATTTGTTAATTAGAAGAAAAGTTACAACTAAATTAGATTCCGTGCAAATGGATTGTACTTTGTTTAATGTTGTGTTCTTGTGTATTTATATATAATTAATCCCAAAGATAAATCCAATTAATTAAAAAATTAAAGCAAAGCATCTTATATATATATATATATATATATATATATATATATTTATTTATTGTTTGGAATTTTTTAGTATAATACTCCCTCGATTTTTTTTATCAGTCACTTTTATTGTATTCACTAGGATTAAGAAATAATAAATAGACTTAAATTTAATATTAAATTACGTGATTAAAACTAAATTATCAAATCTTATTGGTTCCGACTTTATTGAAAAAAAATAAATTGAAAAAATAAATTAAATTATATTAAAAGTATAAATGTGATAGATAAAAAAAAATGGAAGAAGTATCTAATTAGAGGATCTCTAAACAGAAGAAAAATAGACGGTGCATATAATTTAGAGAATAGTGGAACAAAGTATAACACAAACGTAAAACACATTTTAAATCATTATTCATATTGTTAAAGTATAATTAGATTAAGTTCGATATTAGAGTTACTAGTCTTCCTATCGAAGTTGAGCCATCTATAAATATTTAGTTTTACAAATTGAACATTCGCTTTTTTTTTTTTTTATGTATTTAGTTATGGACATTAAAAAAATATATTAAATATCCCGTTCTAGTCTATATAATTTATATAAGGAAAAAATCATATTTTAATTCTTATACTTTAACCATTTTATAAATTAAATTTTTATACTTTAAAAAAGACGCATTGAATTTTTGAATTTTTCAAGTAGAACACATTAAATTCAAAATAAACAGTACAAATAGCAGTATAATACATGTTCAGTTAAAATTACATATATTTTAATAAAACGGTGTTATTTTTAATATCAATTTAGACTTAATATGTTCTAATAGATAAATTTATGGATTCATTATGTAATTTGAAGGTATAAAAATTCAATATATAAATACATAAAATTTGAAATATACCCGGTATAGTTTTAAAATTATAAAAATTCATTATATAAAAATATTAAAGTTAGAAAAACTAAATTATTGATTTTGAGTTTATATAATTGATTGATCTAACATCATATTGGATTTGAGATTCACCAAATCCAGTGGATTAGATTTAGATTTGTTACAACAGTTTGGATGGGGAAATGGCATTGTCAGATTCTCAAATTTAAAATTCTAAGTAATCAAAGATTCAGACGGTATACGTGCAATAAAACATTTTTCAAAGGGGCTGAATATATAAATTTCATCAAAGCCATCTATATATTCATGGCTATTTAATTTAATTACTGGCTCATTTTAAAGTGGAATCTGAATTAACTTTGATCATATAATGGCCAAATTCATAGCAGAGGAGTCAAGGGAATTAAAATGAATAATTAGTCCTTGAAGGCTTCAAATGTCACTGGTTTAATTATATGTAATTTGCAAAGAATTTTGATCCAAAATTAAGGAGTTCTTCCACTAATATATATATATGTAAAAGTGGGGAGCAAACATAAATTTTCAAACTAAGAAACTTGTCTCCTCTCTCCTTTCCAACACAATCATCAACATGGTGATAAAATTAAGAATCATTTAGATAGCATGGCACTAATTATACATGTAACACCCTTACTGTAACAGTCTTATCGGACAAGCAGAAGGTCGGAAATTTTTTTTTTTTTCTGATTCCCTTAACAATCAGTATGCATAAGTAACTTTCATTATTCAATGACCTATAACTGTTCATAATTCACTATGCATTTAATAAAATTTTGGCAATATTAACGGCTATATTCTTAACTAGCCCCCTGAAAAGCAAACATTTACACAGCCTCTCAGAGGCACAACAGTTTAAATCAAATCATTTAACACATCCACAGATATTATCAAGCAACACATGTATATCATTCATTTCCTGCACTTCCTTATCCTCATACTACCATAATTAACACAAAATATGATCATAGCTACACTAATATCTTCATATACAAAACATGATAAGTATATATATATCTGTATATACATGCCACAAACAATCCTTTTAACTCTTTAGCTTCAAATTTTTCTCCTTTGTGTACCCATGCTCCAGACTAGCTGTACCTGCACGCAGTAAATTCTACGTGCTGAGCATTAAACATGTCCAGCGATGACTAAAAATCATAGTATTTCCCTATAATATAAATGTATTAATAATTTAGGCTTAAGTAACTTATTATCGATTTTTCCTATCTAAAAGCAATATTTTTTTTTGAATGACTAACTTTCCGTTCAATTCATAAATTCTCTTATATTTCAAATTAGTCCTTGAACTTTTTATTTATTACAAAAATGCCCTTTTTACTCTATTAATTACTGCTTTACCCTTTTTAGTCCTTATTTTCTTATCTTACCTTATTAGTTAACTTATAATTTACCGTTTAATCCTTAATTTCACCTTTTTCATGTAAAATTACATTTTTGTCCTTTAACTTTATACAGTTGACTTTTTACCCAAATAAATTGACTAAATTACCATTTTACCCTTATTACTTATTTCTTTTATTACTTTTATCAATTAATTTCACATGTAGGGTAAATTACCATTTTACCCCTAACTTTTAAATTCTTTTCATTTTAGTCCTTTTTCATATAAAACTTTCATTTTAACTTCTCTTTCACACTTTTATCATTTTCTTATCAATATGCCCCTAGTACAGACCCGGCAGAAAACTCTCAGACCGGATATACGGGACGTGGACCACACAGGGCCACAACAGAATGAGAAATGACCTCCAAGAATCATTCCTCATATAACATATGACATGTGACAGTACGTATGATAAATATACTATGGAGATCAGTGATCCGTCCATAGTAAAGCAAGTCGCCATGACCTGCACCGCGGTATATGTATCCCTATGACCAGCCAATTATATTCTGAACTAGGTTTTACTGCCTGACTCTTTCTAAGGGCACATATTTTCTTAATTTCTTACTTTTCATTACTTGTCAATACCGTATCAATACTTTATCATTACAGTCAATCTTATTTACACATATTACAAAATATTTTACAGTAATTCATCATGAAATCAATAAATTATGTCATAATTCATTCAATTGTCATATTTTTCAACTAATACCTAATTAATATTAATTCCGAAAATATTCATTTAATTTCCATAAATTCTATAAAAATTCATAATCATTAATTTACATTATTATTAACATTAGGAAGCTTTAAATCACTAAAATCATCAAATTTTACACTAGTTTCTTAGGATATACCATTCGGCCAACCCTATAACTCTCTCATCTCATTGGTTTTTATTTCATTTAAAGTTTTTAATAGGCTTATGTGACTCCTAAATGCATGAATATAACAATAATTTCAATTATATCACAATACATAAAAATTTTCTTAAGAAACCTAAAGGAATTTCATTAATTTAATTGGGAAATAAAAGGATTTATTAGTCACACACCTTTTTCTATGGATTACCCTTGCCTAGGCTTCCTTTCCCTTTCCTTTGGCTTGAGAACTTTGCTCCTCTTCTTGAAATCCTTAACAAACCGAAATTTCCATCAATATTATCTCAATTATTTTGACTTCAAATGCTAAATTTAACAGCAAAAATGAACTCTAGGCACCCAAAATTAGTAGTAGGCACCTAGAAACCAAATAAAAAACAATAAACTCACATACCTAATTTAGACACCTAAACTTTAACTCTAAACTTCTCTTGATTTTCTTCTTTGAATCAAGGATTGGAGCTGATGAAAGCAATCTAGAGAGGCTGAAATCACTTTAGGAGGCTTTGATTTGGTGAGAATTGGTGAAGAAATGAAAGAAAAAGAGAGGAATTAGAGAGATATACAATTCGGCCACCAAGAGGGAAGAAGAAGAGAGGAGTTGCCGCTGGAGATTTCTGGAGAAATTCACCTTATATAGGTCTTCTAATTGGGCTATGGGCTGGGCTTTAAGTGGGCCTTACACTATTTATTAGTTTAGGCCCAAAAATTACCTATTTTAAGCCCTAATTAATTTCTCTCACTTACCAACTTCAATTTTCTTCAAATTTGATTCCATTATTCATATCATATTAAAAATAGGCTACCCATAAAATTTCAGCCCAATCGGAGTTCGTTTTGGGTCCGATTCAATTTTATCGGTCCAATTAAATCATATCGATCTGATTCCAAAAATACCAGTGTGGCCAAAAAATTTACTTTTTGCCACCAAAATAATCTAAATATTATTTTATGCATACATATAATTTTTGGTAATTTTTAGACTTCATTTGATATTTTTAGTAATTAAAACGATCAAAAATTCAATTAAAAACCCTAATTCCTATCTTTTTTTGGTTTTCGTTCTTTTGAATATCGGAGGCCTATTTGACCTCAATTTCACTTCAAATTTCAACCCCGAACTACTCGTGACTAGTACTTTCTAATAGTTCAATAAAAATTTTTTCACTTTCGGGTGTCGTTTTCAGCCCGGAGACACTATTCACTATCGGAAAGCACTATTCAAAATCAGTTCGTTGTTGAGGCCATTACAATACATGTGCATCTTTAACAAATTACTCCATTTTTTTATCAGTTACTTTTGTTATTTCCACTAAAATTAAGAAATAATAAATATATTTAAATTTAGTATTAAATTACGTAATTAAAACTAAATTATCAAATCTGATTGGTTTTGACTTTATTGAAAAAAATAAATTAAAAAAGTAAATTAAATTACATTGAAAGTCTAAAAGTGACAGATAAATAGAATTTGGATGTTACTCAAAAGTGATAAATAAAAAAATGGAGAAAGTAATTAATTAATTAATTAGGAGATTTTGGCATATATCCTTTGATATCCGGCTTTATTTTTTTTTATATTTTCATAATCGATTAATTTAAAATCAATCACTATTAAATTTTTAATTCGAAATGACTCTTCTAGTACCCAAAACACTTTAAGAAAATTCTTGTTTAGTGTTTGCTTTTTTTAATTCGCTAATCTCGGTCACCATTTCACTTGTTTTGTTTTAGTGATTGCTTTTTTTTGTTTTTTTATTGTTGTATAACTACTAGGCATCTTAAATAGATATTTAAATCATCACATTCAAATTAATTTTTATATGAGTAGGCGAAAATTCTTGAAAGATGGTAAAATTTTTTCATCTAAGATTTAACACTCTACACGTCCAAATTTCAAATTCAAAACCACCGATTAAGCTAGTAAAAATTTCGATGGATATAATTTTAGTGATTGTCTGTCCAGAAGACCAAATATACCATAAACTGCAGGAAGTTTCTGGAAAAATGTGTTCTAATTGGTGGTTGGCATATATTGGATTGGTGGACGTGGCGGGCAGGAAGCAATTAGCAGCCAATTTCAAAGATCGGACTGGTCCAACCATGAACCGACAGCAAAAACAGTTCAACTGAAAATCGGAAATGCAAAAAAACTGGATTAAATTGGAAAACCGGAAAATTCAATCGGACCAGAACCCGGTTCCTCACCAAAAAGCTGTGTTTTATGTAATTTTTTTAATATTTAAAAAAATGCCAAATTAAGCCGAAAACTCTTTCTCACCTTCAGTTCGACAGTTCCCTTCCTCTGCCCCTCTGTTTTCTGTTCCCACCCAAACCACCATCACCGGAGCTTCCATGAATGGCCACCGCGTAGAGCTTCCGTCGCTGACCACCTGAAGTACTGTTTTCATGTATGTATGATTCTAAGCTTTCTTTTTCTTTTCCGTTTTCTCTCTCTAATTTCAATTAATCAATTGGTTTCCTTAGGTCTGATAAGATAATTGGTTCTCCAAGTTCAATTAATCCGCACATTTAGTTGAGATTGGGTTAAATTTGGAATGCACTGATCTTAAAAGTTATAATATTATGAACAAATGGCACTTGTTTGCCCTTGGTGAAGATCTGAACCATGATGAATGACCACAAACAATTTAAGAAATGGTTTAAAGTTGACAGTGATGACATACTGGCTGCAAATAAACGGGATAGTAGAAATATGGGGACTCTGTATATAGACCTCTTCTTAGAATGATAAGAGTGCGAGTTCCTTAGGCATAAAACTGCTGGAGCAGATGATGGGTCTGACCAAAATCTTAGTTTCATAAGAATGAATATTATCTTTTATCTTGAAATTCTTGAAGTGGTAAGAAATAGGAGCCTTTGGTATTCAAGGAAAGCGCATCATTAGGAGTGCGATCTCTCTTATAATTTAAAAATGGAGAATTACCTGTTAGCAAATGGAAATATTACTTGCTAAGAAAACTTGCTCCACTGTAATTTTTATATATTGAATTTGTTTTAGTGATATGAATGCATTATTGGCAAAGTTAAGTTACTAAAATTGGTGTAATCGTGCAAGTTGTTAATTATATGGTTAGTTATAGTCCAAGCTTGTCTTTTAGAGGTGAAACTTCAAGTCTAACAAGATTAGTCTTGCCAAGAGCTGAAACGTAGCAAGGCATTGTTGAATCAAAGGTAATCCTAGACCCAAGTATATGCAGAACGATGAGTGAGCATTTTAAAAATATTCATATCCTGACTACGGTCGTAGGTTCATTTTTTTTTTTTTTTTTTTGAAGAAGAAAAATAAGACCTTACAAAGCAGACAATCTATTAAAAACTACACCCCTAGTATCTGCGTCTAAAATATTATGCATCCCAACTGGGGCTACATTATGCCAACTAAAAGCTGTGCCCTGGTCAAAATTCCAGTTAGCTAAATAATCTGCAGCTGCATTAGCTTCTCGGTACACATGAACAACCTGAACTATCCATTCCCGATCCAGAAGATCCTTGATGCGAGACAGAAGCGGTTGATAGATAGGTCCCCCCCCCCTCGTGGTGATTTAACAGCTGGACCACATTGTCGTTGTCAATTTGCAGTTGGATTCTTCTCCATCCTCGATCCCAAGCTTCATGCAGCCCCCAAAAGACTCCCCAAAGCTCAGCGGAGAATGCGTTCCCCCCTCTAGCAACCGCTGAAAAACCTCCTAACCAACGGCCTAACGCATCCCGTATCACTCCCCCACATGTTGATTCTAATGAACTTCGCCTAAAGGATCCATCAGTATTAATTGTCACCCACTCCGTTGAAGCCGGCTTCCACCCCACCTGCACCTCACATCTAACTCCACTCTTCCTGCCCACATCATTGATAATCTCCTTGGCCTCCATATAAGCCACTACATCCGTCAAAATGATTTCTTTCTTCACATTCCATGGCTTACTCACACCATTAAACACAAACTCATTCCTCCACTTCCACACATACCAACAACTGAACCCAAATAACTGGCTCCAGTTGATGTTGTCCTTTACGTATGCACTAGCAAGGTTATCCTCGATCCAGGTCTGAAGGTCACACCCAAAGAACTTGCCCTGATCCGCAGCACTCACCCAAGAACTCCAATAACTTTTAACTAACCTGCAATCCCTCAACATATGTAGCATGGTTTCCGCCTCAATATTACACATGGGGCAAATATTTGTCTCAGCTAAATGTCTTCTTTTTCGTTCATCATTGGTCAGGATGCGATTCCACAAAATTAGCCAAAGAAACATTCTAATCCTTTGAGGGCCTTGCCACTCCCAACACCGTTCCCACTTCTTGTTATTCTCCTGACCAGCCATATGACTGAGCATGCCATAAGCAGAACTAATACAGAAATTTCCAGATGGAGACGGTAACCACACTAACGAGTCACTACCTAGCTCATCCATTGGGGGAAGCGATAAATCTAACAAGTCCAACACATAACTAGGAAGGAATCGACCCAATACATCCCTGTTCCAACCAATATCCCGTATGTACCCGTCTCTCACCGTCATCTCTGAAACCTCCTTCCAATAAGGACTCTCACGCAAGTACTGAGGCACATAATCCACTAGAGGACCAGCATCAGACCAGCTATCGTACCAAAGTGAGGTTGTTCTGCCATCATTGACTCCCCAGCAAGTGTTTAATCTAAAAGTCTGCCACATTTTCACCACGTTTCTCCAAAAAGACGATCCTGTATTACATGAGAGATTTACCGGCCAGTGAGTGATAGGAATTTTATATTTATATTTCATCACTCTCACCCATAAAGCATTTCCGTTACCAAGCATACGCCAAATAGCTTTCAGAGTAAAAGCTTCATTGCATCTTCTGATATTTTTTATGCCGACACCACCTAGCTCAGGAGGTCTACATAAGTTATCCCAACTGATAAGATGAATCTTCCTATTACCCTCTTCAGTACATCAAAGGAAATTCCTACAAATCTTCTCAATTTCCTCACAAATTGCCACTGGTAAAGTCGCTGTTTGGATAGCATAGGAAGGGATAGCCAAGAGAACCGACTTCACAAGAGTTAATCTCCCTGCCATTGATAGGTTGTGAGCTTTCCAACCCGCCAGCTTCTTTTTAACTTTATCCAACAGGTACCCATACAGTTTTTTACTATTTCGACCATGTATAATAGGCATTCCCAAATAAGTGCCTAAATCATATGCATAGTTGAAACCTGACACATTTTTAATACCTTCAACCAAAGATCTGTTGACATTATTAGAAACACAAAATGCCGATTTCATATTACTCACTTTCAGCCCCGAACAAGCACAAAAATCATTAAGAACACCGCAAATGGCTTGCACCTGATCCTCTGATGCCTCCGCAAAAAGTACTAAATCATCTGCAAAAAATAAATGTGACAAGGGTGGCCCCCCTTTTCCAAGCCGAATAGGCTCCAGATGCCATCTTTCACCGCTTTGTCTATACCATGAGCTAACCGCTCCATGCAAAGCGTGAAAATATAGGGCGACAGCGGGTCCCCTTGTCTAACTCCACGAGAAGGGATAAAACGCTCTGTTAACTCCCCATTCCAAGAAATAATGGAACTACTATTCCGCCAACAAGAGATGAGGATATGACAAAGGTCAAAATCAAACCCGGCATCTAGCAGAGAATCGATAATAAAATCCCAACGCAACCTGTCATACGCTTTTTCCAGATCAATTTTAATCATCATCCATCCCTTTCTTCCTTTTTTCATACGCATCGAGTGAGCTACCTCCTGCACTATAAAAATATTATCTGTGATCTGTCTGCCTGGAATAAAGCTAGCCTGATGCTCTCCCACCAGAGTGTTCAAACAGGGTTTAATCCTGTTTGTTATGACCTTCATCAGAATTTTATAGACCACAGGGAGCAAGCTAATAGGACGGAAATGATTAATTTTCTCAGGGTTACTAACTTTGGGGAGTAAACATATAATTGCTGTACACAAGAAGGAACCCACACATTCTCCCTTTAAAGAGTTATCCACAAAGGCAAAGAGAGAGGTCTGAACTATATCCCAATACTTTTGAAAGAAGAGAGGATTCAAACCATCTATCCCCGGAGCTTTCAAAGGTTTCATACTGAAGAGAGCCTCACGAACTTCCTCCAACAGCAGAGGTTTGGTAATATTATCTTTCAAAGAATTAGACAGGATAGGAAACTGACCTCTAGTCGGAAAGATAGGAGTAAAGGCATCTTCTTCCTCGTAGAGATGACTATAAAATTCCACTACATGCTTCTTAAGAACATATTGGTCAAAACTCCACTCACCATTGTCCAATCGCAGTCCCTGCACATATTTCTTTTGTCTCTTCAGTTTCACTTTCTTATGAAAAAAAGGCAGTATTTCTATCACCCGCTAATAACCAGTCCGCTTTAGCCCGCTGCATCCAATATATTTCCTCCTGAAGTAGAACTTGTTGCAGCTCCATCTTCAACTCTTGTTCTTTCCCCCTCAAAAAATTAGAATCCCTCTCCTCAAGGAAACGTTCAATACCAGCCAGCCTCGAAAGTATTTTCTTCTTTCGGTAATCAATAGAACCAAAGATGTTTCTACCCCATGCCACTGCAGAGGGTACAAATTGACTAAGCAAATCAACTATATTATCCCCACCCCTCCAGTTTGCCTCGACAAAACCTCTGAAATCCTTATGAGTGATCCATGCAGCATCAAATCTAGGCAGTCT